>JAMPIV010021644.1:0-462007 GCA_024509875.1 Oreohelix idahoensis
GTGTTACCTGTTATGTGCATTATGGTGTGTCATTGTTCATGTTTGTTCCTGAACTACATGCATTCGCGACCTTTGATAGCTTCACACAGACACCTGTAAGCCCGACCTGCTGATCGCCAATATCAGCGCAGCACATAATAATTAAAACATTTTCATTCTTCTGGAAGTACCCGGCGTTGCCCGGAGGTCTCACACCCTTCAACATTATAACTTCAACAGTGATTCCAGAAACATAACCACGCGCCCCCCCCCCCCCCCCCCCCCTTATCATTTGGTATTGTTGAAGTTACATATTTTTATTATATAAAGGCCTATGTAATAGTGTGGGTCTTTTATTATATCGCTTATGAATTTGATTCCTAAAGTGTTTATTTTTGTATTTATGTCTTGCAGTGATATTCCACCTCGTCGTTTCTCTTGTATTAAGGTTTTATGTTTTATACTGTGAAAAGTGTGTCTGAAAATAAAATTTCTAATTAATTGATTTATTTCGGTTATAGTTTTTTTGGGGGGACGAAAAATATTTGAGATGTGTAGCACACTTGGAAGTATGTACGTATTACTAATAACGCTTCTACCAAAGATCGTCGCGTTCTTAAATTGGTATTTTTTTTAGTTTTTCCTTGATTTTTGAAGTTATTTTTTTCCACATATCGTTATCAGATCTTTCTGGTGTCGAGGAGAAAATTATTCCGTATATTTTCATTTTGCTTGTTTGTGTTAATTGAAAGGGAAAGTCTGTTTTATTTTTCCATTTTCCTATCCCCTTTATAGATGACTTTTGTATGTTTATTTTTGAACCACTCGCTTGGCCAAATGTTTTAAATGTGTCGAAAATAGTTTGTATTGATGAAAAGTTTGATGGAAAAAAGACTGTGTCATCTGCGTAAGGTATTAGCTTTTTTCCCCCTATTCCTGGTATGTGTATTCCTTTAATATGAGTGTTTAGTTTTATTTTCCTTAATACTGGCTCTAAGACTAGTGTGTATAATGAAGGTGAGAGTGGGCAGCCCTGTCTTACTGACCTAGTTAAGTTGATTGGTTCAGACAAAGTGTGATTTATTAAAAGTTTGCTTTCCGGCTTTCTATATATAATTTGTATCCATGTCCTAAAGTATTGGCCGAGATTATTTTCTTGTAGAACTTTATGTAGAAAGCCGTGATCGACTCTATCGAAGGCTTTTTCTTGATCTACGGATAATACTGCTGCTGGTGTGTTTTTGTCGTGTGTATACTGGATGACATCCCGAATAAAATGTGTATGTTTATTTATGGTTCTGTTTTTTACGCTGTATTGTTGATCCTCGTTAATCAAAGTGTGCATGAAAGGTTTCAGTTTGTTTGTTAGGGCTTTAGTTAATATTTTGTAGTCGGTGTTTAGAAGAGAGATAGGTCTGTAGTTCTGCATGTATTTTTTATCCGTATTTCTTTTTTGGATGAGAGTTATGATAGATTCATTTAGACTGGGAGGTAGTTCTTTTTTTCCAAAGGCTTCATTTAGCGTTTTCAACAAAAGTGGAGCGAGTATATGGAAAAATTTGGAATAGAACTCGGTTGTAAGGCCGTCTGGGCCTGGAGATTTATTTTTTTGTAGTGTGCTTAAAGAGAGGTGTAAATCTTCTATGGTTAGAGATTTATCTAGTGTTTTTTTTTCCTGCTCAGTTAGGCTGGCAGACTGAGTTAAAAAGCAGGCTTCATCTAAAGCGTGTGTTTGTTCTTGTTTATACAGGTGTGCGTAATAAGCGTGAAACGCTTGACCTATTTCGGGGGTGCTTGTTAGTTCCCTTCCCGTTTCGTCCGTGATTCGATGTATCTGTCTGCTCCTTTGAATGTTTTGTTCAGTAGCTAGAAATTGTCTGCATGGTGTCTCTTGAGTTGTCGCGTGTAATTTTGTTCTCAGTAAAGCCCCTCTAAAAGTGTATTGGTCGTGTTTTTCTAACTCCTCCTGCAATGTGTAAATATGCGGGGCATGTTTGTCCAATTGTTGTGTTAAATTTAGAGCTGTTTCCACGATTTGTCGTTGTTTCCTTATTTGTTTGTGTATCTGTGTTGCTAGCATTTGTGTTACTTCCTTTATTGTTCTTTTTAGGAGTTCCCAATGTTGTGTTAAATTTGATATAGGTGTATTGTTGCAGTAATCTTTTATTAGTTTTGTTATTGTTGTCGTATAAAATTCATTTTGCAGTAGAGCATTATTAAATTTCCAAAGGGGGGATCTTTTTGTCGTGTTCCCAGTTGATGTTCCGTTTATTTCCAGTAGAACTGCTTTGTGATCTGTAAATTTTGCAGTGTCATTTATGTGTTTAATTTTTTTGATTATGTGGTTATTGTGAACATAAAATTTGTCTAGTCTTGCAGAATTACCCGAAATGTGTGATTTGTCTGTAAAAGTTGTTTCCTTTCCCTCCGGATGTTTCTTCCTGTACCCGTCTACCAAATTATGTTCATCTAGGATGTCCTGTAGTATATCCCTTTGTGTGCGATCCTGTCTTCCTCGGTTGCTTTGTCATTGCGCATCTAGTTTATGTAAAACACAGTTAAAATCCCCCCCCCCTAATAAAATTTGTTTTCCCTTGTATTGTGTCAAAATGTTCGATAGTTTTTCATAGAAGGTTAATTGCTGTGTCTTTACTGCTGGGGCATATACATTAACTAAAGTGTGGTTGTCCGAGTAGTCGTCTTGGTTTCTTACTTGTACTATTACGTATCTGCCTTCTTTGTCTTTGTTTTGATGTGTTATTTCCCACCTGTCCGAAGTTTGTAAAATAGCTACCCCTGTGTGAGATGATCCTAATCCGAAATACCCGTATCGTAGACCTAGTTGTTGTGTGATGTATTTTCCCTCTGTCTCGTTTATAATGTTTGTCTCTTGAAGATATATGAAATCAGGTTTATATGTGCGCGTTAAAGCTATAATCTGGTTTAATTTAGTTCTCAGTCCTCTTACATTTAGGGTTATAATGTTTATACTATTTTTCATCTTGCATGGGGTGTGGTAAGGAGCTTGCATCTAGGAGAGTGTGTTTTGTTGTAACAGTGGTTGTGCAGGCATAATCCATGACATAAAAAGAGAAATACATGCATGTTTACGTAATCCACGTACGGTACAAAAACCATGTATACAGCTTTTAACTATCATGTAGAAATGTGGCAGTCGGATTGCGGGAGAAAGAAAGATACCGAGCAGTAGTGGTAATGAAGGATGAATTGGACGATAGATGTGTTGTTGCCAAAGAAGAAAGGATATGTACATGTCCTGAAAGGGAGAAGGTTCAGAATGTAGGGACCGGACCGGCATGCTTAGTGAAGAAATGCAGATATATAGCTTGAAGCGGTGAAAGATAAAACCAGTGGGCGGAAGAGGTTGGAAGGTTGAGACCATAAACATGGCAGAGGGGGACGGGGTTGGTTGGTGAGATGAAAAAAGAAAAATCATTATAAATATATATATATATATCTATGTCGTAAAAATTTTGAATGTGTGACACCACGCTCAAATTCCCCGCTCAAAACTATCTATAATATTAGAATCTAAAAATAACTATCGTATTTGAATCAGTCTTAGAACCCAGTTAAATTTACCGCCCAACCAAAATTATCTAAGAGCATAGTACAAATTTAACAACCAATCATAGTGCTTCTTTTTTGGGTAAGGATACAGAAACCTTTTGACTTGGTGACAATACCTATTTTGTGTTTTTGACCCAACGAAGATATTTTATTTCTTAACAACTAAAGATAATTAAACTGGAAGAGATATCCCGACTTATAGCGCTGATATTGCTAAACACATAAGCATTAATATTCCCTCATAATAAAATTTTTCTAATTGATTTTAGTGATATTTTCATATCAGGGTAATGCCAAAATTAATTACTTAAAAATTACCCAGATTGAAATGCAAAGGAATAACTAAGGGAAAACCATATAGAACGATAGAGAGCAATGTGCCGTTTAATTATCCCTTTTGATAATTAAAATCGGTCCAATAATAACGGTAATATAAAATATTTAAAATTAGTCAGATTATACAAACAAGCTCAGAATCGCATAAGTCACTAGTCTCTAAAATAATTTTGACTGCGTTTCCGATTGGGCAGGGGTAGTTCTATAAATAGTAACGAGGACGTACGATCTGGGGCCATTCGATTTGAAAATCTGCACCTAGCTGACAGAATCTAAAAGACAGTAACAACCAAGTCTTTGCCTTCTGATCTGAGAGCAGCTCTAGATCCCTTTGAGGGCCAGTTCAGCTTGTGTGTGTGTGTGTATATATATATATATTTGCTTGAGGGTAAGAAAAAAAAAATATATATATATATAGATTTGTATATTTTGTTAACTATTAACCTGTGTATAACTAGACTATGTGTTCGAATGCTAAGTAGAAAATGAAACTAATGTGTTTTGCCATACTGACCCATTTTTGAACGTGTGTAGTTTTGCAGACAGGTTCGAAATGAGAAAATTGTGTATAGTGATTGCAAATATGGCACAAATTACGATAGTAAGTGTTAGTAGTGATTTAAATTAGTATTTTCTTCTGGAGTGACACTGTTCAAAGATCATGTGATAGGAGTACAGGAAAAATTAGAATGAAGCAATCAATATGTTACATGCTGTTTTGTACTTAACCTGATTATCGTACGGAAGCCAAGCATGGGCTAAGGACCCTAACATTGAATCAGTACAGAAAAAATAATAATCACATGGAACTGATTGAAGAAAAGAAATTATATGTCCTGTGCTAACTGGTAGCGCATTATCTGAAAATCTGTGATGTCCTATATGTATGTGTGGGTTGAAGCAAATCCCTACATAGAATATGGTTATCCTTGATTCCAGGTTCGGTGTCAGTATCATAAAGACATCACTGGCCATTGTTACGGAAGACTACTGGAGAACATAGCTCTGCATATATCAGGAGCTCTACCCAGCAGTAATTTCCTCCAGAATGTGCTAATCGTGTGGTCCTGAGTTGGAAGTGACTATCAGCAGCAGCCAAAAATATAAGTCACCACCCGAGGCCACTGAAGCTTATCTAATAGAATCATCCAAGTTGAAAACTAGACAGCAAATGGCATACCTTTCATGATGCAGTCTAAAGGACATATCTTAGAACAATAAACATCTACATCATAGTGACAGTGAGATTGAGTTTGCGGAAGAACATAAAGTGAAATTATTTATCCCTGTGAACACTATGGGAGAGATTCCCCAAGTTATTTTTTTTTTACCTGTAAATATCATTTCAGTTCTTTTGAGTTTTCCGGCCCGGAAAAAATAGTATGGTGCAGGATAATTAAATTGTACATAAATTTCATACAGTCTTGTTTAATAATTTTATTAAAGTTAAGTTCTGTTTGGAATTAATAACTATTATAATAACAAATTTTCCCCTAGACGAATTAGTCAAAATAAAACAAAACATTCAATTTGTAATCTTTGTGGGATCACAAGAGGTAGCAGTTAGGGACTCAGAGTACATCATCATCATCATTCTTTGGGAACTTACATAGCTTGACCCCACCTTGATGTCAATAAACCCTTGCTCTTTTCAGAGAAGGGGGTATTACTTATAAGACCAGTCTCTTATCTGGCACTATCCTGGTATCATCTAATACACCTATTTGTCCAGGATATTCCATATTTTAGTATATCAAAACCTCTTATGACAATCTATATATGTCTTTATAAAACACATATATATATATATATATGTATACGTGTACAGTCTACATTCTATATTCCTATATATTCCTATATTAACGGATATATAACTTAATTCATTTATAAAAAATCTTGCACACTTCCATAGGTAGAGGTTTTCTATTCATTCTCTTTCCGAGAGGGGGACTCGATGCTTAGATATTTCTGTTTCGTGTGTACCTAAAAATAGGTCCATAAAGTTCGATTCGAGAGTATCGTCTTCACTTGTGGCCACTGCCCATGAGAAAGAGGTACTTCCATCATCCTGTAGATCCGGGTGTGTGTCATCTAAATTTTCCCTTGTTTCGTTTCGTGTTGCTGCTTTTTTCCCGGTATATAGTCTTGGTGGTTTCTCTGTGTTTGTTTAGGTATTTCCTTGGTCTTGATCCTTCTGAGCTTTTCTCTTCTCTTTCTTTTCCGCTTCCCTTCTACTGTATTGAAGCCTTCTGTGTCCGTAGATGTCGTGCCCGAGTCAGACAAATTTCTGTTGTTGTTATTCAGAGGGCCCGAAGTGGGGGACGATGGAAAAGGTATAAGTTCTGCTTCTGCTTGTGGTGAAAGTGTTTTCTGAGTGCTCTGTAGATGTAGTTGACTGTTCTCCGGATGAGTTGGTCTCTTCTTGGGACATTGATTTGTCCAGTGTGAGTCTAGACTGCAGATTGTGCAGGGCGTACGACTTCCCGGAAGAGTTATGAAGATTTTCATTGTTTTGTTTTCCTGTCCTTGCAGTTTTCCGTTTACGTAGTGTGGTACCGTCTGTTTGGGTTGATATAAAAAGGTCCATTTGTCTTTTGCATTTTGTATTTGATATACTTCCGTGTTTACGTCGCCTGTGATAAAATCAGCAATCTTCTTGACAGTTTCTTTCTTCATCGTGGCTGGCAACCAGTGTAGTAACCCTTTCGATCTTCCTTTGTCAACGTGTTCGATTATGACTGTGAATTTGGGGTTGGCCCATTCAAGTTTTTTACCGTGTAGGTTTTTATAATGGCTGATGTGTGCCGAATTCGTAAGGGTCGCATACCATTTATTCGGGTTGGCAAATCTGTATAGGGATGATATCCCGTTTACCCCGACTTCGGCGGGACCTGCGAGGATGCTGGCAATTAGAGAGTAGGATACTCTGGAGGCTTGTGGCCCTGATGTTGTAATAACGAGAGTTCCAGGTTTGTGCATCTTGCCACCCTCTAGTGCTTCACTCATATCGAACGAGATCTCTGGAATTTCCATTTAAAAAAATAAAAAACCACACACAAAAGTTCCCGCACAAGGGGAACCGAGCAGTTACCTGAGAGAAAATTCCCAGGCCTACTGCTACAGCAAAAAAAAAAAACAGTAATCCGTGCGAAAAATAATCCGTGAAATAAGAAAGATATCCGATCTTAGCCAAAAGGCCGAGAAGCGATCGACTAGTCGGCTACATTAGGGCGCACGTCCAAACACACAAGACCCCAGGTCTTTTTTTTTCCTCGCATGAGGTCGCATTATTTTCCTCGCATGAGGTCACATTTGGCACACGCCCAACATAAACTTTTTTTTTTCCTCGCATGAGGTCGCATGTTTTTTCCTCGCATGAGGTCGCATTAACTCGCATGAGTCGCATTGGCACACGCCGAACATAAACGCATCTCCCAACACAAAAAGACCAAATGACTTTTTTTCCCCTCACATGAGGTCGCATTTTTTTTTTTCCTCGCATGAGGTCGCATTAACACGCATGGGCACACGCCCAACACAAACGCATGTCCCAACACAAAAAGACCCAATGACACACAAGTGTCACCAATGATCCTCTGTGTTTTCACACAAAAGATCTAATGACACATAAGTGTCACTGTACTGATCTTTTGTGCCGGGCACATGGTTATATTAGGGCGCATGTCCAAATATAAAAGACCCTTTTTTTCTCGCGTGAGGTCGCATTAACTCGCATGAGTCGCATTGGCACACGCCCAACACAAACGCATGTCCCAACACAAAAAGACCCAATGACAAACACGTGTCACTGTAATGATCCTCTGTGTTTTCACACAAAAGATCTAATGACACATAAGTGTCACTGTACTGATCTTTTGTGCCGGGCACATGGTTATATTAGGGCGCATGTCTGTTACGGTATTTCTATTGAAGTCGTCTGCTATGGTTGGCATTGTGCAATTTTTAGGGTGATAGCATTTAATATAATTTGATGTTAATAATTTACGGTCTACTGAACGCTATGTACACGATCGAATTATGACGTGTTAGTGTTGATAGGTCACGCACCGTGGCTTAGATACGAGACCCTTTTTACGTTGACCGTCAAGCTGTGAAGACGCGTCCTATATACTTCTAGTGTTCGGCATTGTATTGCCGCATATATATATATATATATATATATATATATATATATATATATATATATATATATATATATATATATATATATATATATATATATATATATATATATATAGTTACTTCGAAGTAAGGACTCAGGGTCAGTCCAAAGTTATGTGAAAGAGATGAAATGATAAGGTTAGTATATAACCGAATTCAAGGAAGGATTATTAAACAGTCCATAATATTTATATTCACCAGACTCATACGCTCACTGTCGGCTGTTGGAATCCCCAACTGCGCGTGCATATATCTATGCTGTTCTGTCTATATTAATTCATTTATTGGACACGGACTGATACTAAGATGTATTGATTTAACGCTCACATGATTTGTGTACGTATTATAACCAATGCTCGTGATGTCTTCAGATGTTTTATCGTCAATAAATGTCGGACTCAACCAAAGGACTTACCCACGTTAATCATGTTGCGGTTGGTTGCTTCAACTTACATTGTTGCTTGTTGTTATGCCTGATGAACTCTCTTTCATAAGAAGTTAATACTAATGGTAATGAGGTTCATACGGAACCAATGTTTCTTGGACATGTGTTAATCAATGAGAGCATGGGAAACAAAGAGCCAGGGATCCTGACCTCCAGGACGACCAAGAGTCCGCTGGGAGGACAACATTAGACAATCTTTGAAGGACCGAGGACTAGAATGGAACCAGGCCAGAAAGAAGACAGCTGATAGAATGGTCTGGCGCTCTCTCTTCCAAACCTCTACACCTCACGGTAGAAGGGTAACGACTAAGTAAGTATTAATCAATGAGACAATTTATGTTGACCCTCAATTGGATAATGATAATCACGCAAGGTATATACCTTCAACTAGAATTGAGAAGAGAACGACCCGCAACCACTCAACAAACCGACCCGCAACAACTGGTGGCCAGTGTGGGGATGTGGAATTTTAATTCACACTAAAATGAAAAAAAATTCCCTTCAAGCGAAAGCGAAATTGACATTTTTTTTCTATTTGTACACCGGTGACGTCATACCGTAGCAACAGAATGAACTTTACTAAATGGTAGCGCAAGTCAGCGACCTTCAAAGAATTATGTCAAAACACTTCTATCAACAATGGGAATAAAGTTCAACGTTCATGAACATGTCATACGAACTCCTTATCCTGTTGGCGAAGCAGGCACTGTGCAAACCTTACGATTCTAAAAGCTAAGTACTTGGTTGTACAGTAAGCAATGTTCAGTCCATGTCGATCACCTACATGTCTTTTGAAAGTCATTTGTTAACTGTTGAATGTTTCTTTTCCATATGTATTCATGTCGTAAAGTATATATTCGTGGGCGGTAGGTGGGAATCAAAACTGATTTTATGTCTTTTCGAATGACCGAATCAGTTTTGATTGTTCCGTAGGGCAGTTAAATTTTTTTCATTTAGCAAAGAATCCCATTGACGATTTTCCGATGGTAAAAATTCGTTTGCATTTGAAAGGATTTGACCTTGTATATTAGTTGTGATTTGCTGTATTTTACTGTATTCAGTTTTTTTTAAATTCAGTTCTGTACTGTTGTTTGTAATCTATCTTGTCAATCCTGATCTTGCTATCTTTATGTTCATATATATATTGTAATATCGTTAGATGAGTCCTGTGACGTCATTATTCTTAGTGTCCATATTTTATCTTGCCTTAGTTATCCTTCATCTTTCTGCATTTCCGGTTGGTATACTTAGTTCATAAAATCACTTATTTTTGTGAAATTGCCAATTGTATCTCGTACTTCTGTTTTGTAAACCCTTGGTTAATAAATTGTATTGTTTTTATTCATCTCATAAATTAATAACGTGATGATATTATTATAAATTGATTTTAATAATATGGTAAATTAATTTGATTAATTTTTATTAAATTAGATGATGACTTCGGTGATGTCATCAATTTGCAGTAGTAGTCCAAGACACTATTGAGGCATTTTATATATTATGACTAGGGCATAATAGCATAATATATATTGATCAATAACTATAAATTTATGGTCTGCCTTGATTAGGACAGACATATTAGATATTAATTAGTACACTTTCCTAGTACTACAGTGTTTACGGGGCACATATAATTAATTAAATTACATTGGTGATTAATATTAATAGTTGACTAAGTGAGTGAGTCACTATGGATTCTGATACGGATATAGTGGACATGAGTTCCGTGTTGGAGGAGATATATAATAATGGTTGGCTCTATAATGAATTAAAAGGCCCAGAACATGAGAAATATATAATGGATCAATTTTTATGTCAAGCTGCATTACATTTAAAGAATTTTGCTGAGGCTAATTTTCATTCCATGCCTCATATGGCAATGGCTAAAGATTTATCAGATTTACTGGGGGAGAAACTTCTTATCTTTTTGAATCGCTACAGTAATGTTGAGCATGATCACGTATTAAAGAACATACATCATGCTATATTTGATGATGTTCACGAAGGTTATAAAAGAACAGAACATCAAGTTAATGAGAAGGCCCTTACTAGTGAACTGCAGTAGTTACAAATAGAGTACGAAAAGAAATTGTTAGTTATAGAGTCTGAAAATTCTTCACTGAAGAATCAGATGACGCTGGTAACAGCGCATAATAAGGAATTTTTTAATTCTATTACTCTACAGAATAAAAAGTTAGAGGAGGAGGTAATCTCATTGAGAGAAGAAAATAGTCTTTTTTTTGTTTTGTTTTTGCGTACGCCCGCTAATACTCGAGGCGAAATCTCAGGTTACCATTTTTATGTCTAACCTGACATTGATTTTACGTGAGTATCCCTTTATTTCTTGTACAGAGACAGGTGTCCCTCGCCATTCAGGCAAATACTCGCCGATTTCGGAGGTACCCATTGCAGCTGGGTCGGCTCAGGAGCCGCCAGTCCCTGGTCGACGACACTCCTTCAAATGTCCTCGCCAGGTCTCGAGTTAATACAGTCCAAATCCCGACTCACGAAAAATCCTCAAGAACGCCCGGGAAATCGCCAGAGCTGAGATTACTTGTTAATGTAGATATGAAGATTGAAATTACACGCGGTGAACTATCATGTCATCGACTCAGATTCAAGAAGAATATCAGGATTACTTGTTTGAAATTACAGGGTGATATGTCAGAAGAGAAAAGATATCAGGTAGAATTAACTGATAATAAAATGAAACTAGATAAACTCAATGAGGAAAATAGCGAACTAAGGTCTGAAGTTAGTTCATTAAGAAAATTGCTTGATCAAACAAAGAGTGTTAATGATGAAAAATTACTTGCCTTCGATAAATTACTGATTGATGAAAACATTAAATATTCTGAACTAGAAAGGAAAATGCAACAGCAGATTAATGAACTTTCAACTAAGCTGAATGCAGTTGATTCTTTCCTTATTAATGAATGGAAGAAAACTAATAACTTGGATAAAATAAGTAAGAGGCAGAGACAGGAAATTACACTCCTGAATTTAGAGGTTACAAAGGCAAGAAAAAGAGTAGATGGTCTACTGGATGTGGTATTGGACAAGAAGATATTGTCCAACATCAGAGATGATAGATCTATTTTACGACATACTAAGGATGCTCCATGTGATAAGACCAGCTCAGCACAACCCAACAAAATAAAAATATCATTCCGAGGGAGATATACCTTTCCTCGGCAGAATATTACTGCCAATGCAGAAAATAAATGTTGGCGACATGATCAGCTGGCAACTGATCTTAAGAAACAACAGGGGAAAGGAGTGCACTAGGAAATATAACATATTGAAACATGGGGTTGGTGTTAAGAGTAATAGGAAGACACTCAATAAAATTAATACCAGTACATTGAAACAAAATAATGTACTTAGTTCTTCTGATCCTTCCACTACTACATGTGCTACAAATGTACCATTACAGATTAAGGGTCATCATACTCAGGCCCAACATAAGAATACAGTATATAGAAAGAACAATACTTACATGAGGAACATACATTGCAAGGGACCTCAAGCAACTAATGTTGCACATCAATCATTTTCCCATGTTAGTGACAATGGTCCTACATATATTGGGAAATGTACATATTCTCGTACCGTGTTAGTTAGCAATCTGCCACAAGGTACTACATGGCAGCGACTTGGCAATTTCTTTAAGTACATGGCAGACGTTAGGTTCGTGCGTCTGTTGCCACCTACCAATAACAGGTATGGTGAAGCTCTGGTTACATTTCGTAACATTAGAGATGCTCGAATGGTGATCGAGCTTGACAATGGTGTCTATTTTCACCACCACTCTTTGAGATTGCAATTAGTACCTGATTCTGCGTCACGCAGATAACAGGTTACGGTAACACTGTTTGTCACATTCTTGTTGACTCAGCATAGTCAGTCATCACTTATTTTCTTTATTGGTCATTTATTCTGTATATAGCTTAGTTATTGTAGGCTTTTTTACTATATGACACAGTTGTACCAACTTGTCACTATTCTAATTTTTCAGTAATACAGGAAGAAGAATCTTCTTTTCCTGAGGTACAGATGTCGTTACCTGTACCTATAGTACAACCTACTGAATCTTGGCGGGACGTAACCATCTCTTCTTCGGTTACACCGCAACAGCATCGTCAGATTGCTGATCTCTTACAATCTTTTCCAGATGTGTTGACCGACGTACCTGTTCGCACATCAGTGATTAGTCACGACATTATTCTTAATGATGATACACCAATTCGTGTACATCCTTATTCTGTACCACTACATTTTCTTAGTAAAACTACTCAAGAACTTGAGCAGATGTTGTCTTTAGGTATTATTGAGACTAGTACCTCTCCATTTTCGTCTCCATTAGTCATTGTTCGAAAGAAGGACAACAACATTAGGTTATGCGTTGACTATAGGAAACTAAATGCGCAAACTGTAGTTGACAGCGAACCACATCCACTTCTTGACGATTTACTTCCTCGTCTATCCAACCCAACAATGTTCACTAAGATAGACTTAACTAAAGGTTATTGGCAGATACCACTAACCGAAAAAGCTAAATATTACACAGCGTTTTCCACTCCACAAGGTCTTTACCAGTGGAATGTGATGCCTTTTGGGCTTGTGAACGCTCCGGCTACCTTTATTCGCATGATGCGAAAATATTTATCAGGTAGACCAGACATCATAACATACATTGACGACATATGCTTATTTAGTTCGTCATTTGAGGAACATTTTTCGGGGCTTAGATGTGTTTTAGAAATATTAAGAGAGAATCACTTAACAGCTACACCTACAAAAATACAAATAGCTTTCCTGGAGATAACCTTCTTGGGACATATTATTGGAGCAGGACGTAGTCAAACGATTCCTAGTACGGTATCCAAAATTTTAAACTTATCAGTTCCTCAAACGAAGAAGCAGGTTAGGAGCTTATTAGGGTTAGTCCAATACTACAGCAGATTTGTACCTAATGTGTCATCCATCACGGCTGTCTTGTCATCATTGTTAAAAAAAAGACATGCCGTAGAAGGTGACATGGACTGACGAATGCGACATATCATTTCGTAAAATATTAACAATTTTTTCCCACCCACCTATTTTGAGACTACCTGATGCTTCTAAAAAGTTTATCCTCCTTACAGATGCTAGTAATTACGGGATTGGCGCTTGTTTGCTCTAGTGTCACAACGATATCCTTCATCCCACGTTGTACATCTCACGAAAACTCAAGACGCCGGAAACGAAATCTTCTACTGTCGATAAAGAATTGTTGGCTGTCGTTTGGGCAATAACCAAACTGGAGAAGTTCCTGTTAGGTGCACCCTTCGTGATCCAGACAGATCAGAAGGCGGTGGCATCATTACGTCGCTCTAACCACAAAAGCCCGAAATTAACGAGGTTTTCAATCCTCTTACAACCCTTTGAATTCACCATTGAATACATATCGGGTACAGAGAACGTCGTAGCAGACGTACTTTCGAGAAATCCTTCGGAAGTCGATTCATGAACGCTGATAGTCTTCAAATAAATTAACAAAAGTAATTATAACAAGAGACATAATCCGATCATTGAATTATCGACCTATGAATGAAACGTCAACTATTATTCAGAGAAGCCACTAATAGAGACATTTATCGAACGAAATTAATGAAAGCAAGAGACATATTGTTCGTATTTACGCTTGGACTTTGGCTGGTGTCCATTCATACTACAACTCGTTGCAAGATAGTCGGAAAGAATATCTGAAATCAAGCTGGACAAATTTCGTTATGTGACATGACTAATTGAACGTTATGAAGGTTTATATTCATTCAGGATCGGAACATTTGAATAGTTTTCTAATGGAACTCTCCGTAAATTCTCAAGGAAAATAACGACGTCTGGATCTTCATATCCAAGATTACTTAGTTTCTACTTATTGATTGAATTAATAAAGAAATAAAATTAAATTGAAATTGATGCGTGATGCCATATGATGATGGATGGTATCCGCATGTCTGGTTTTGTGTAGTGTGCAGATGTGTTCAGTCAAACAATGTTCATACAAAAATAACAGGGCAATCCACATAGGACGTCAGTAAACTCACGACGTATAAAGTCAATGATTCTTGTAACAGCCGTTGACGTTTTTCTTCATTATTTATTGTGGACGCCACAGTGACAAAATGGTTACGCGAATATGTAGGCACATCAAACAGTCATTATCACAGCAACATTCAATACAGCAATAGACGGTAGACAGCATTACAATGATGAGTCAGATGCATGTTATATTTCATAGTGCTGTAAATGTAGTCAGGTGAAAAACTCCATCCTTTTCTATAACAGCCAGGAGATAACCAGATGTATGAGATCAGTTCACTCTCCTTAGTCTGACTTCAGCAAGACAGACACGTCTGCCGAAGTATAAATAATGTCCTCAAAAATATCCTCTAGATAATAAAGGTTTTCCAAACCTAGTTCATTTAACAAAGTAGCAAGTAATGGTCCTTGGGACATGCATCAACCGATGCAGTACAATACAGCGACATGTGAGCTGGGAAAACATCTCGTGACGACGACTTTCGAAGACAGGCTATGAATCGAAATCGCTCACGACCCAAAATCGATAGAGTTAATGAAAAGTCAATTTACCTTGCCTTCAGGAAATACACAGAAATATCACGCCTCCCGACATGTGGGAAACACTAGAGGTATTATCTCGAATAAACGAAATATCCATTAAGAGGACTACACATCCCTGACAGAACAAAAAATAGCGGAGATCCCCTCTTCAACGAGGCATCTCTTTCGCCATTCAAATCGCTCACTCCACTAGTGGTGGGCGGAAACCGATCGACCAAAAAACAAGACCAGTCATGCGCAGTCCAGCGCAAAAAGACCACAGCTCAAAACTTAACTGCATTCAATACCAACGCGGGAAGACAAATGCTTACCGAGAAAAGTGACTATAAATTTCAAGCAGTTGTTGCCCTTGCGTTATAAAATAGATATTGTAATAAAACGATGTTGCGAGAATTTATCACGCAACATATCACCACCTCCTCCCGATAAAAAAAAATGTGGAACATATTTTTTTTTTTAAATATCAAAGAGCATGCGATAAGCGGCTCAAAACGCACGAATTATGCGCTGATAATTAATTAAATTGCCTAACATGAGGCTAAATATAGAGTGTCTGGTGAGGATATACCTCAACAGAAAAATAAATATGTCTCAAAAAATATTCACATCGGGGAGGTGTCACCAACACACATCACGTTAGCATGTAAACACAATATACGTATGCAAGTTACCATAATCATCATTAAACAGCATACTCTAATATTGTCTTTAAAAATGGATGTACAAATCTGATAGGAAAATTTAAATAGTACATTCTTTGACATGTAATGACATAAGTACATAGTAAAGTTAAACTACATGACGATCCAGGACATATGCTCTGGTATTCCGAGGGTAAGTACACAATCTAGAACTCGTCATGCTTGATACTAGTAAGGTAAGTCCTCAGCTCAACAATGACATTCTGAGAAAGTACAAGCAATATAATGCTAATTAATAACTAATATGCTTCATAAGGTACAATACATTATTAATAATTGTGGCTGTTTAGTAAACTAACGGCCCTTATATTAACTACTCAGTCCTCCTCTATCATCTTAAAAAACGAACAGAAGAAGATGACAACAAAGCACGATAGTGTGTACATATAAAGTAAGTACAGATGTGCTAATCTATTGTAGAAATATAGGTGTGTTATGACTCTGTAATATATGGAAATGTAGGACAGAAGTATTAGTTGGAGTCATGTGGGCATCTAGACAAAATGTCAGCCATCACATTATCCGCACCACGGATAGCTCGTACCGTGAAGTGAAAAGGTTGAAGAGCTATAGCATATCGAGTGGATCTCGAACTCTTCAAATTCTTAGTCTGAATAGCTGTAAGAGCTTTCTGATCAGTCTCTAGAATGAAATGTGCGCCCAGGAGGAATCTTTGTAGCTTTAGAATTGACCAAACCATCGCTAACAACTCACGGTCTAAAACCGAGTAGTTCCTCTCTGCCGCATTTAGTTTTCTAGAAATGTACATAACAGGATGCAGAGTATTTGCATATTCTTGCATCAGTGCTGCTCCAATCCCAGTGGATGAAGCATCACTCCGAAGAACAAAAGTCCTATCAAGAGTAGGTAATCTTAAGATGGGAGGAGAAGAAAATATATTCTTGATTTGGTCTAGTGAAGATTGGCATTCTTCAGACCAACGGACCAGATTAGGCGAACCTTTCTTCAACAATGTTGAGAGAGGTGCCATGATCGAAGATAAATTTGGAATAAATCTCCCATAAAATTGAATTAAACCTAAGAGACTCCTAACTTGTTTCTTCGTTTTAGGAACAGAGATGTTCAGTATTTTGGAAGTATTGTGGTCTTCTGTCTTCAAGAGACCATGACCAACACGATGACCCAGGAAAGAGATTTCACCAAAACCAACAAAAGCTTTAGAAGGTTTCGCTGTCAAATTATTCTCACGTAGAGTGGACAGTAAGTCATATAACCCTAAATAGTGATCTTCCCAGGTATCACTGAAGAGACAGATGTCATCTAAGTATGCGATGACATCCGAACGATGTGACAGAATTCGACGCATCATGCGAACGAAAGTGGCAGGGGCGTTCATGAGACCAAAAGGCATAACATTCCATTGAAATAGACCCCTAGGTGTAGAAAAAGCAGTAAGAGGTTTGGCATGCTCTGCTAAAGGCACTTGCCAATAACCTTTAGACAAGTCAAGTTTAGTGAAGAATCTAGAATTAGAAAGTCTAATCAGTAGATCTTCTAACAAAGGCATCGGTTCAGCATCGAACTTTGTGACCTGATTCAACTTGCGATAATCAACACAAATTCGTATGTTCTTATCCTTCTTCCGGACAATAACCATGGAAGAAGAATATGGTGAAGTCGATGGTTCAATTATATTTAATTGAATCATTTCATCCAATTCCTTTTCCACTTGCGACTGAAAGTGTATAGGAATAGGATAAGGCCTAACCCTAATTGGATTATTGTCGGTAAGAATTATGTTATGTTCTATGACATCTGTGTGTCCAGGAATGTCAGTGAGAACATCCTGAAATGTTTGTAACATCGACGAGACTTGTCGATGTTCGTCACCAGAAAGATTAGGAGAAACAGAAACGTTTTTCCAAGATTCCGTAGAACGTAATGGAACCACTGGAAGGGGAAGATTAACATCAGAGAAGGTAGATTCCTCATCCTGTATGACAGACAGGGATGAATAATGACCGTGAGGTGCAGGAGCATCATCCGTTGCCTGGAAAATAGGCAGCAAATAGTCTGGACGTTCGTGAAATTCCGAAAGCATGTTTATGTGGAAAGTTTTATGCTTTCCATCGATATCGACCACATAGTCAACATCGGAAATCCGAGAGACTATTGCATACGGACCTTTCCATGCAATAAGAAGTCTATTTTCCCTACTGGGGAGTAGGACGAATGCTTTGTCACCTGGACAAAGTTGTCGTAGACATCTATTCTTGTTAGCAAACTGTCTTGCCTTCTCTTTAGCAATTTCTGATGAAGCAGTTGCTAGCTTACATGCCTCAATGATCTTTTGTCTAAGAGCAATGACATACTCATATGAGGATTGAGTTTCATCGCTAATATCATCGGCAGTGATGAGATCGTGTAATAAAGACATAGGGCCGCGTGGACGCGCGCCAAAGACAAGTTCGAAGGGAGAAAATCCTGTGTGTTCATTAGGGACTTCTCTATAGGCAAAGAGAGCCGCGGGTAAAACCCTGTCCCAATCTTGAGGATGATCTTCAGTTATCTTACCAAGCAAAGTCTTGAGCGTTCTATTCAGACGCTCAACTAACCCATTAGACATAGGATGGTAGATACTACTGAGAGATCGTTCAATATGTAAGGTAGACATTACCTGTGACATAGTGTCAGATATGAGTTGAGTGCCATGGTCTGACAATATTTCTCTGGGGAACCCCAAGCGAGAAAATATCAACCAAAGAGCATCTGCGATATCTGTAGTAGATATGCTCTTAAGAGGAATAGCCTCTGGCCAACGTGTGCACATATCGACACATGTAAGGATAAACTGATGTCCTCTGGCCGACTTGACCTTAAAAGGGCCAATAATATCTATGGCCATTTTCTGAAACGGCCGAATAGGAATGTCAGCAGCCTGGATAGGCGCAGCATGTCGTGGTCCTCTAGATTTGACCTCCTGACATACCTTGCATGATCGGCAGTAAATACGAATGTCCTTATTGACAAAAGGCCAAAAGAAAGCCGCAAGGACTCTCGACTTCGTACGGGAAAAACCCATATGTCCAGCACATTGCGAGTCATGAGCATGTTGTAATATTTGCACTCTCATGCTCTTGGGAACAAGAATTTGCGAATGTGCCGACGTAGTCGAATCTTGTACCATACGTACAAGTACGCCGTTTCTCATTGCAATCCAAGATTTTCTATTTGTATCCTGATTCGGATCACCTTTCTTCGCAAGAACGAAGAATTTTTTTAAAGAAGGATCTTCTTCTTGCAATTTTATGAAAGAGTCACGAGTGATTACTAAGTGACTATCTTGGCTATCAACTTCATTATCACTATTCAGTGAAGTTTCGGGTGTTTGTAGAGCTTGTGCTCTTGTAACTACTGCATTTGTAGCTTGCATGTTATTATCTTCCCAAGCAGCAATCTGCTGTGGGGTACACTCCCTAACTCCGTGAATACGACCAATAATAAGGTCCGCAATAGGATTAGGTAAGAGACAAGCATGCACATCTCCAGTAAAGAAAGGAGTGGCAATGCGAATTACAGCAGTAGGATATTTTTCTAGAGTGCCGCCAAATGTGACACATTTAATAACCCTTCCTGTAGCACAAGATGGATCTACAAGCGATTGTCTAACACCAATAGTGGTGCATCCGGAATCGAAAAGTAGTGAGACCGGAGTATCATTAACAAGACCCTTATGTAGAATTAAAGAACCCCTCCCGTCATGCGCAACAGCAGCAGGAAGAGCGGGAAGTGGGTGACCACAACTCAAAGTAGTTATGGTACCCGGTTCGAATAAAGTACTGCATTGGGGGCATTTGTTTGCTCTCTCAAAGTCAAAAGCAGAACCAGTGACAGCGTCAAAGTTTTTACTATCAACAACATGATTACAGGCTCCCTCAGTTTCCTGTTGTACAGCATTAGCCTGCTGATATCTCTTTTTTTTTGTGTTGAGATCTACCCCGACTATTATTACCTCTGAAGTTATCAGAGTTATTATTATCTCTGCAGTTATTATTGTCTCTATTGTAATTGTTATCCTGGTTCGAATTCCAGTTTCCACGATTACTATCATGTTCACATTGATGCGAACATCTATTTGTTTGGTTCTGAGGTCTTCGGCAGGAATAACCTCTATTACCATATCCTCTTTTGAAATGCTTATAATTATTAGGGTGATAGTAACGAGTACTATCAGGTTGTCTCCAATTCTTCGAAGAAGAATCACCATGAAATTGATTTCCATGATTTTGACAGAAATTACCGCTACTCTTTCTATCAAAATTTTGTTGGAATCTACGAGCAAAGTTTTGGCCATACGGAGCTGCCGAAGCAACTGGTAAACCTTCTTTCACCTTAGAGTTACCCATGGTTATGTGTGGGTGCGCAGTTACGTATTGGCAACAGAAATCTTCCATTTCTTTTATTGTTTTAGGTTTACGTTCATGAAGGAAAGCAAGGAAAGACTCATTGACAGACGACATGACTTTGTCTCTAAGTATTAAGTCCATAAGTCCTTCATAAGTTTTTTCCGTCTTAGATAGTTCAACCCATCGTGAGAAAGTAATGCGTATTCTTGCAATAAACTCGGAGAATTCAACTCCATTTTCAGGTAACATGTTTTTAAATTGTAGACGATAGCCGTCTTCGTTAAGCTGATATTTCTTTAACAAAGCGGCCCTGACAACCTCATAATTGTTCTTGTCAGGTTCATCCACCATATTTAATATACTTAGAGCTTTACCTGTCAGTATCCCTGATAACTGATAAACATATTTTGCTTTGTCTATGTTATGAGCTGTACATGCTTGTTCAAATCTGTCCAGATAGAACATTATGTCATCACTGGAAGGACTAAATGTTGGTAACTTAATCTTAAAAGTATCATTATTAGCCTTACTAGAAGATGAACCCTTGTTTGAATCATTACCATTACTCATGCTCGTCAATTTCAATTTTTCCAACTCTAAAGCTAAGACCTTTTCTTCATGTTCCATTTTTGCTTTCTCTTTCCTCTCATCAGACTCTCTCTGTAATCTTCTTTCCTCAGCCTGAGCCTCTTTTTGAAGTCTTTCATTTTCAGCTTCTTTTTCAAGTCTTTTATTTTCAGCCTCTTTTTCAAGTCTTTTATTTTCAGCCTCTTTTTCAAGTCTTTTATTTTCAGCCTCTTTTTCAAGTCTTTTATTTTCAGCTTCTAGCTGTAGCTGGAGTTTTCTCTCCTCAGCTTCTGATTCCCTTTTTTGTTTTTCCATTTCCATTTGGAATCTTTTTTCATCCACCTGCATCTGCAGTTTCTTTTGTTCAGCTTCCATTGCTTTATCATATCGAGCAGTTGCAAATTCTTCTAACTTATCACCAGTCTTCCCAAGCAATTTACCCTGCTCAATAAAGTGCTCAAATGTAGACATGTTGTCTAACATATGAGTCCAAAACCTGAAATAATTAACTAATTTATTTCAAACCTAAGTGTAACAAGTCTTAATTAAGCACTTGTATATTCACATCACATTATATTATCCCAGTCTCTGTGGGAAACAAGTCTCCAATCAAAGAACTTGTATATGAAATATCAGCACTCAATTCTTGATCATAAGTGCACTTCTCATTCAATAGTGCACGACACTATTCATCATTCATTTATCATCAGTGTAGTAGTAACAGTGCATTAGCATAGCCCATTAACTAATTACTATAACTGTAAACAATGACTATGTAAACACATGCAGAATGTAAACATTGAAAATGTAAACAATGCAAACAATGTAAACAATAACAATGTAAACAATAACAAAGATCAGCAACAATACAAAAACGTTCGCAGAAATCAACTAAAAATAAAGCAGAAATTAATGAAATATCACAAAAAATGTGACGATATCTGCGCTATAATTAAACAAAATACATGACACCACAGTGTATAAACAAAAATGTTGTATGAAACTAAATTATAGACAAGAGTAGGCTAACAAATACAAACAAATCAAAACAAAACTAAAGAATGCGAAATAATAACGAAAACAATATTAAAACATGTCATCACAGCTAACATAAATAGCAACAGAAGTCGCTTAGCAAATTCCAGTATCGGAAATTTGCAAACCCTACAGAAAACGCTCACAATAGACGACCTCTATGACGTGGCATAATCTAACGGAGACACCACCCAACCGAGAACCCGCTGAAATATAAACATATAAATATACAAATAACATATAGACATATAACATATAGAATGAGATGATACACAGAAGACTCAGCAGAAGTATAAGGGCACAGTTTACATACAAACAGGCCACTTAACTTATAGGCTTCCAATCGTAGAACAGCAGACAAAACGGATGTCAATCAACGTCCTAAAGAGCGAAGCTCCAACGATGATGGCACATCTGAACTGCTTCCACTGCTAACACGATGGTACAAGAGCTTCTGAAATACTGTGTGTTGAGTTGTTTCGGCACTTGACCTTCTAATCCAAAAGTAAGTTGATGGAAATCGGTACTTGGCCTTCTTCAGAAAACAACCCGTTTCAACCGGCACTTGACCTTCACAAAAATGACAGCACTGGAACCTTGACAGCAGCAACTTGCTTGACTTGCGTAAAAGATAACAGCAGTCCGAGTTATCCGGCAACATGTAACAACGCCGGGTACTGTCAAATTCTTGTTTCCGTCAAAAAGTTGAAATTTTGACTTTTACCGGGCAACGCCGTGTACTTTGAAAATTTTGAAGATGTTGACTGTATTGAAGAATGTTAATTTCTTGAAGGATGCTGATGAATTCTTGTTGAAAATGAAGTGGGTAAGGGACCCCGTGTTTGCTGGTACCAGAATCAAACCAGCTTATGGCCACCAAATGATGCGTGATGCCATATGATGATGGATGGTATCCGCATGTCTGGTTTTGTGTAGTGTGCAGATGTGTTCAGTCAAACAATGTTCATACAAAAATAACAGGGCAATCCACATAGGACGTCAGTAAACTCACGACGTATAAAGTCAATGATTCTTGTAACAGCCGTTGACGTTTTTCTTCATTATTTATTGTGGACGCCACAGTGACAAAATGGTTACGCGAATATGTAGGCACATCAAACAGTCATTATCACAGCAACATTCAATACAGCAATAGACGGTAGACAGCATTACAATGATGAGTCAGATGCATGTTATATTTCATAGTGCTGTAAATGTAGTCAGGTGAAAAACTCCATCCTTTTCTATAACAGCCAGGAGATAACCAGATGTATGAGATCAGTTCACTCTCCTGCCTTCAGGAAATACACAGAAATATCACGCCTCCCGACATGTGGGAAACACTAGAGGTATTATCTCGAATAAACGAAATATCCATTAAGAGGACTACACATCCCTGACAGAACAAAAAATAGCGGAGATCCCCTCTTCAACGAGGCATCTCTTTCGCCATTCAAATCGCTCACTCCACTAGTGGTGGGCGGAAACCGATCGACCAAAAAACAAGACCAGTCATGCGCAGTCCAGCGCAAAAAGACCACAGCTCAAAACTTAACTGCATTCAATACCAACGCGGGAAGACAAATGCTTACCGAGAAAAGTGACTATAAATTTCAAGCAGTTGTTGCCCTTGCGTTATAAAATAGATATTGTAATAAAACGATGTTGCGAGAATTTATCACGCAACAGAAATGTGAGAAAAAAATAAGAAAATGAAATATGAAAAAAATGTAAGAAAGAAAACAAATGAATCTCACACAATTCTTAGATAATATTCTTAGATGTAATTATGAATGTGATAATTATATAATATATTATTATTTAGTTAATTAAGTTATGTAGTTAGTAATTAATCTACACACATAGTTAATTTTAAAAACACCACCAACTGATTTTATACATTATTTGTTTCTGCATTTTACTTGTCTTTATTTCTCATTTTTTCTTTTTCTTATGACATCTTCTTTCATTTTCGTTAATTAGATTTTCAATAACTTGATTCCTTACACACATACTATGATTAAGTATTATCGACATGACCACGACACTGTTCTAGACAGAACATCGTAGGACATATGTCGGGTTTTTGTTAAATTTTTGATATGTTTTGAGTAAGATAGTTCCAAAAAAATCTATCTAATAGATTTTTTTTCCCCGTTGGGCAGGGAATTGTTACGGTATTTCTATTGAAGTCGTCTGCTATGGTTGGCAGTGTGCAATTTTTAGGGTGATAGCATTTAATATAATTTGATGTTAATAATTTACGGTCTGCTGAACGCTATGTACACGATCGAATTATGACGTGTTAGCGTTGATAGGTCACGCACCGTGACTTAGATACGATACCCTTTTTACGTTGACCGTCAAGCTGTGAAGAAGCGTCCTATATCCTTCCAGTGTTGGGCATTGTATTGCCGCATATATATATATATATATATATATATATATATATATATATATATATATATATATATATATATATATATTTATATATACAGTAGAACTCCATTTATCCGAACCCCATGGGACCGAGCATCGTTCGGATAATCAAATGTTCGGATAATTGGATTACATAATGTATCGAGTACATGTACACATATTTCTAAAAATAATTAACCATCACAAGGAAAATACATTATAAAACATATTTACTTGTACTGTAATAATAATACCCACACTGTATTAGATTACTATATCACCAAAATTTGTCATTACACTGCAGTGCATGTACTACTTGTATTAATTTTTTTTTTTTAAGAAAGAGAAATATTTTCAAAATAACATTACAGACGATTCAAAACCAGGCGCAACTTACGTATACATGTACTTGCACAGATGTAGCCCACTATTTAAAATAATGAGGAATCCTCTTTTGCACCAAACTGGATAGTCTCCTTTGGTTCCTAAGTCCCGCATTCTCTTCAACAGCAGAAGCTGTGTAGGACAGCTGTCATCTTCTTGCTTGTACCAAGCCATCGCTGTTTCTAGTGCTATAAAGGCCTCTTCAGGACTTGGTCGACGTTTTGGGTTTTCTTCATAATCTACAAGTACATCATGTACTTCTGAGAAGTCTTCGTCATCGGTCACTACACGTATTTGGTTTTCTTTTTGCACAAAACACAAAATTTCTTCGTCATTCAAAAACTGAAAACCAGAATCATTATCATCTTCTAGCCACATGTGGGCATCATCTATGTCACAGTCCGAAAATCCGGGCATTGAAACAGTTCCACAACTTCATTTATACAATCATCATTTGTATCCACTGCAGTAGTTTCATTTCCTCCTTTTTTCCCAAGCAATCTATTCCAAGCCTTGTTGATATTATCTTGTGACAGGGTGGTCCAAGCATCAGCTAACATATAGCAGCAGTCTTTGAGATTAAGCTTTTTGGAAAACGCCACCACACTTTCTTCATCTTCAGCCAACAATAAACGACGCAGGACTTCCTTCTTGTACATCTTTTTAAGCTTTGCTATAACACTCTGATCCATTGGTTGAATCAGTGCTGTTACATTGGGAGGCAGAAAAATTACTTTAAAATTTGCATCAACTGCATTCAATGTATCCGTCTCTGGATGAGATGGTGCATTGTCCAGTAGAAGAATTACTTTTCCAGTTTTCTTTTCTTGTTCTCTCAACCTCTTCACATTTGGGATGAACTGATTTGTATTCCAATCAAGAAATATTTCACTATTCATCCAAGCACTCTTCTGTGCTTTGTAGCACAATGGGAGACATGTCACATTCTTTAAACAACGTGGTTTTTTGGCTTTGCCGATCATTAGCACCGATAAACGATGACTTCCACTGGCATTCGCGGCTACCAAAATAGTTACTCTCTCTTTGCACTTTTTAAACCCAGGGGCAGCTGCTTCGCGCTGAGATGCAAGTGATTTTTGAGGCAATGATTTCCAGTATAAGCCAGTCTCGTCGGCATTATACACATCATCGAGTGAATAACCTTCTTCTTCCAAAAAAGCCAAGAATGTTTCTTTAAAATTTTCAGCGGCAGTTGCATCGCTAGATAAAGATTCCCCTTGAATCTCCAGTTCTCGTATGCCATGACGAGATTTAAAGTCAGGAGAACCGTCAAGTTGATTGTTGAACTGAAGTGCCTTTTCACACTATAGAGAGCCAGAGATAGGTTCTGATTTGCTTCTTCTTTGCAGATACCATATATACAAAGCCTCTTCCAATTTCAAATATTTCGCATTTCTCATGGTTTTACGTTTCTTCGACCCATTTTCACTCTCCAATTTCGATGCAAAACTCATAATTTTATCCTTTTTACTTTTGATGTCAGAGTCGGTAGCTTTCCCAACATTGAAAATCCTCGCAAGTGAAGACACAGTTTCACCTTTTCCTAGTCTCTTGATAATTTCTGTTTTCGTTTCAATTGACAAAACATTGCGGTTCCTTTTATATGCTTTAGGCCTACTGGAAGATGCCATATCGCATAGAGAAATACTTGTACACCAAAATTATTCTGCTGTAGTAGCAGACACAATTATTTTAAGTTGAACTGTCTGTTTAGCCAGTGTTCTGCCTAGAACGCACACGTACACTGGATTGGTAAACCAGATATTAACTGACTTTATGATCTAACTGCCTTCCTGTACGTAAGCGACCGACCATTAGCCCATCCCATCCTCTACAAATTGTTCGCACACATTTGAAGCTTGCCGCATGAAAAGATTCAGAAATGTAGTCTAACGTGACTGGTGGCGATTGATTTTTTTTTTTTTCTGGAAAAAGTGTTCGGATAATTGGATGTTCGGATAATTGGGGTTCGGATAAATGGAGTTCTACTGTATATATATATATATATATATATATATATATAAATATATATATATATATATATATATATATATATATATATATATATATATATATATATATATATATATATATATATATATATATATATATATATATATATGGGAGCCGCGCTAGCGTAATGGTTACAACACCGCTCTGGCGACCGGGTGATACAGGATCAAACCCGGGCGACGGCATTTGAGGATTTTTCGTCGACCGGGATTTGGACTGGATTAACTCGAGACCTGGCGAGGACATTTGAAGTAGTGTCGTCGACCAGGGACTGGCGGCTCCTGAGCCGACCCAGCTGCAATGGGTACCTCCGAAATCGGCGAGTATTTGCCTGAATGGCGAGGGACACCTGTCTCTGTACAAGAAAAAAGGGATACTCACGTAAAATCAATGTCAGGTTAGACATAAATAATAACCTGAGATTTCGCCTCGAGTATTAGCGGGCGAACGAAAAAAAAAAAAAAAAAAAATATATATATATATATATATATATATATATATATATATATATATATATATATATATATATATATATATATATATATATATATATATATATATATTCATATTCATATTCAGAGATATATATATATATATATATATATATATATATATATATATATATATATATATATATATATATATATTTATATACATATACATATATATATATATATATATATATATATATATATATATATATATATATATATATATATATATATATATATATATATATATATATATATATATATATATATATATATATATATATATATATATATATATATATATAGTTACTTCGAAGTGAGGACTCAGGGTCAGTCCAAAGTTATGTGAAAGAGATGAAATGATAAGGTTAGTATATAACCGAATTCAAGGAAGGATTATTAAACAGTCCATAATATTTATATTCACCAGACTCATACGCTCACTGTCGGCTGTTGGAATCCCCAACTGCGCGTGCATATAGCTATGCTGTTCTGTCTATATTAATTCATTTATTGGACACGGACTGATACTAAGATGTATTGATTTAACGCTCACATGATTTGTATAAGTATTATAACCAATGCTCGTGATGTCTTCAGATGTTTTATCGTCAATAAATGTCGGACTCAACCAATGGGCTTACCCACAATAATCATGTTGCAGTTGGTTGCTTCAACTTACATTGTTGCTTGTTGTTATGCCTGATGAACTCTATTTCATAAGAAGTTAATACTAATGGTAATGAGGCTCGCATACGCATTGGAACCAATAATTTCTGTCCCTTTTCACACAAAAGATCTAATGACATATAAGTGTCACTATACTGATCTTTTGTGCCGGGCACATGGTTATATTAGGGCGCATGTCCAAATATAAAAGACCGTTAGGTCTGGGGGTGGTATTTTTTTTTTTAAAGTGATTTTTGATGATTATTTTTTTATTATTTTTTTTTTTTCAATCTTTATTCGCATTTCATTTGAGTTTACAAAACATGTTCATTTTACATATTTTCATAAAGAAATTTCAGTGAAAAGTTGTATAGAAAGAAAAAAAAATACAAAAACACTTTCACTTCCTCGCACCCACTCATTTACAAAAAACTCTTTCTTGCACATTTAAAAGGGTTATACATTGTACATTTGTTTGTAATGATAGTAGTGATTAAAGGGAGACGGGGAAATGGAACCATACTAGCTTGTTCTTGAAATTATAATGCACGCTCGTGATTTATAGTGATAACGGAAGGGGGAGAAATAAGGAGGGAAAAACTGAATAGACAAAACTTCCACTAAAATGAAGATACAATTAAAACCCTTCTTTCCCGTTTCACTTTCTAAAGTAACGCTGACTTTCACTTTCCGATTCCATTTTATTTCCTCAATCGTGGTCGCCTTGCTTTGTACTGGATGAAAAACAATCTTCCTTTCATTCATTCAGTGACAGATACATTCTTATTTATATAAAATTGTATGTAAGGCAGTTACGCCGTCAAAAAAAGTTTGGTGTTCCACAAAGGTGGGGAACACTTACTTACTTACTTACTTAGTCGTTCCCCTTCTACCGTGAGGTGTGAGGTGTGGAACACTTACTTACTTACTTACTTACTTAGTCGTTCCCCTTCTACCGTGAGGTGTGAGGTGTGGAACACTTACTTACTTACTTACTTACTTAGTCGTTCTTCTTCTACCGTGAGGTGTGAGGTGTGGAACACTTACTTACTTACTTACTTACTTAGTCGTTCCCCTTCTACCGTGAGGTGTGAGGTGTGGAACACTTACTTACTTACTTACTTACTTAGTCGTTCCCCTTCTACCGTGAGGTGTGAGGTGTGGAACACTTACTTACTTACTTAGTCGTTCTTCTTCTACCGTGAGGTGTGAGGTGTGGAACACTTACTTACTTACTTACTTACTTAGTCGTTCCCCTTCTACCGTGAGGTGTGAGGTGTGGAACACTTACTTACTTACTTAGTCGTTCCCCTTCTACCGTGAGGTGTGAGGTGTGGAACACTTACTTACTTACTTACTTACTTAGTCGTTCTTCTTCTACCGTGAGGTGTGAGGTGTGGAACACTTACTTACTTACTTACTTACTTACTTAGTCGTTCCCCTTCTACCGTGAGGTGTGAGGTGTGGAACACTTACTTACTTACTTACTTACTTAGTCGTTCCCCTTCTACCGTGAGGGGTGAGGTGTGGAACACTTACTTACTTACTTACTTACTTACTTAGTCGTTCCCCTTCTACCGTGAGGTGTGAGGTGTGGAACACTTACTTACTTACTTACTTACTTAGTCGTTCCCCTTCTACCGTGAGGTGTGAGGTGTGGAACACTTACTTACTTACTTACTTACTTAGTCGTTCTTCTTCTACCGTGAGGTGTGAGGTGTGGAACACTTACTTACTTACTTACTTACTTAGTCGTTCCCCTTCTACCGTGAGGTGTGAGGTGTGGAACACTTACTTACTTACTTACTTACTTAGTCGTTCCCCTTCTACCGTGAGGTGTGAGGTGTGGAACACTTACTTACTTACTTACTTACTTAGTCGTTCTTCTTCTACCGTGAGGTGTGAGGTGTGGAACACTTACTTACTTACTTACTTACTTAGTCGTTCCCCTTCTACCGTGAGGTGTGAGGTGTGGAACACTTACTTACTTACTTACTTACTTAGTCGTTCCCCTTCTACCGTGAGGTGTGAGGTGTGGAACACTTACTTACTTACTTACTTACTTACTTAGTCGTTCTTCTTCTACCGTAAGGTGTGAGGTGTGGAACACTTACTTACTTACTTACTTACTTAGTCGTTCCCCTTCTACCGTGAGGTGTGAGGTGTGGAACACTTACTTACTTACTTACTTACTTACTTAGTCGTTCCCCTTCTACCGTGAGGTGTGAGGTGTGGAACACTTACTTACTTACTTACTTACTTAGTCGTTCTTCTTCTACCGTAAGGTGTGAGGTGTGGAACACTTACTTACTTACTTACTTACTTAGTCGTTCTTCTTCTACCGTGAGGTGTGAGTTGTGGAACACTTACTTACTTACTTACTTACTTAGTCGTTCCCCTTCTACCATGAGGTGTGAGGTGTGAGGTGTGAGGTGTGAGGTGTCAGGTGTCAGGTGTCAGGTGTGGAACACTATGAACATTATACGCAACTTCTGTCATTCTTTCTTTTTCTTTTTTTTATGTAAAACATTTGCCTCGTTTTGGCGAGGCGCGTCCTGTTCAACCTAGTCGGTTATATATATATATTTTGTATTCACATTCCGTTGAAGTTGACAAAGACATTTGCATGGAAACATTGACAATAATAGTTTGAGCATAAGCATAACAATGAAAATATACTGTGCAGCTGTAAAAATATAAAAAATTACTTTCACACCTTGCACACACTCATTTACACACTCTAGTACTCCCAGGTTAAACATTTTACATTTTTTGGTAATGGTAGTGTTGATTAAAAGGAGAAGGAAGAGAAAAGGAAAGAAAGAAAGAAAGAAAAAGACCTTGCACCCACTTATTGGAAATATAGAGCGTACTCTTTATTCTTTAGTGATAACGGGAGGGGGGGGGGGGTTTCATCATCATCATCAGTTGCCATCTCCACAACGAAGGTTGGCTGTAATGGATCTCCAACGTCTTCTGTCTCTTGTCTTGGTGGTGCACTCTGATAGACTCTTTCCTGTCCATCTTTTGTCTTTATCTTCCCACTTATAGCGCTGTCTTCCCCTTGCACGTTTGCCTTCAACTCTCCCTTCTGTTATGGTCTTCTGAAAAGTGTTATGCCGTTTTATGTGGCCAAAGTATTTTAGCTGCCGAACTTTGACCTCCCTCATTAGTTTTGATGATTATTTCTTTTTCTTTTTTTTACTTGCAAATAATACATTTTATTACAAATACAAATCTTTAAATCTTTAAGCTTACATAAAGCCACACTGAAGTACATCTGTAAAATGAATATCTTTAAATGAAAAAAATCAATTATAAGTTACCGAGTAAACATTTTGTTGAACAAATTTATATTTTTAGGTTTTGTACACGCCCTCCCAATAGACCACCAAGGGACCGTGGTTTAGGTAGACGAAGAGCATAATTTTAGACATATTCACTTGCCCGATTCTCAACCATAAAAAAAAAAAAAATAAAGATCATTAGTTGGATCGCTCTCTCTCTTATTTGTTCCTGTATCTTTTACAAGTCTCTTTGCTCTTTCATACCTCCTAGTTGTTGTCGTGTTTTATGTTTTGTAAGTAATTGGTTTGGTTTTAAGGACCGATTTCATTGTACACAGACATCCTCATCAGTGCTCCGATCTCCTCCATTAGATCACACAAGAAGGATCTCAGCACAGTGCACAAACTCCATAGCACCGGCGAGGATCCCAATGTGTGTATACAGGAATCACACATTCTATAAATATTTTTGTGGTGCGCAGGTTTCCTAATTTTTAAATTTTGCTAGGGCAGCGGCCGTATGGCCTAATCTTTACGACTTCCAACTGCCGAGGGATTTTTAACGTGCGTAACATGCACACGGGAACTCCTATTATTTCGCCCTTATCCGAGAAGGCTAAACATCCGATCTCACTATCTAGGAGAAATTAGGGCTGAGGGGAAGGGGGGAGTATGACATCATCAGTAACAACTGGCTCTGAAGAAAAAAAAAAGCCATAAATTAGCACTTGGATCGAACCCAGTACCTAAGTAATAATTGTCTAAAATTTTCTGCAATTTTTTTTCACTAAAGTTACTTGCTTTTCCGATAGACTTTAATTAATTTTCGCAGCTGCGAGGGTGGTGGAAGAAGCGCATGCTGGGGGTGCCTAGCTGGCCGTGGGGTCAGTGTGATTCGCTTGTATAGCTAGGCGGAGTTGTCGTACGGAAGGTACGGGGTTCGAACCCTGGGTAAGCCACTCACGTCTGTTGTTTTTCTGTTGTCCAAGTGTTCTACTTCTTTATTTCTTACGAGTGCCTGAAAACATACCTTTATGTTTGTCTAATATTAATTTACTGTTTACAGGCCTCGGGTTTCCCTTCCTTATGTGTTATTAATGTTTAGAGAAGTATTCACGGCGTATAATCTTATTTAGCAAAGGGAGATTAGTTATTATTACGTCCCTTGAGGATTTTAAGTGCATTTGAACAGTGCGAACGAATTATGTTGGCACTGGATTTTGGGGAAGTGAGTGAACGATTTTAATCGTATTGGTAAGTCGAAACTTTTTTAATATACGCGGTCTGATTCTGAACGCGCTTAGCAGAGGAAAGAAAATTTTGCTGTATTAAAGTTGTTTAGTGGCGAGCATACAAAGTAGTATGGAAACACCTGTTAAAGGTAAATTAGGGAATTCAATACCAACAGAAAAAGAACAAATGAAGAGATGGGCTGAGCACTTCATGGAGGTGCTAAACAGACCACCACCAACAGTAACACCTGATTTTAAGGGGAAGTACTACAGTGAAAACTAACTTTTGTTCTAATAATATTTTCAAACTTTTTATGTGCTCAATAGACACAGTGTATGTCCATGAACCAAATTCCACAGTTTATTTTGTTAAAAAACATGTGGTTACCATGGTAACCAAAAAAAACATCCGCCATATTGGATTTTCACCACTTTTCGAAAGCTAAAAACTTATGTTTCCCATTGACCAAACTTTATCAAATTGCACACACATGTTGGGACTGACAAGTAAAACAATTTGTCACATGCTTTTTTGATAAGTTTAAAATTCTATTTTTAATGATTTTTTTTAAAATTACACTTTATTTGTATGAAAAAAATGAAAAAAAAAAATTTTTTAAAATATATCAAAGCAAATTACCAAAATATCAAAAAAAAAGCATGTGACAATTTAAAGGTATATATGTGTACTACATGCATGCCAAATTTCAGACTGATCTATTGGATAGTTTGTAAAAAATAAAAATTTTTGTTAATAAAATGTTAGTTTTGAGAAAAATGCATTTTAGTCACCGAGTGACTTGTCTTGTCCAATATGCTCCATTCTGGGGGGGCTGAATGTGTTTAAAATCCTCCAGGACTATATGCTGCACATCATTCAGCTTCTTGCAGCTCCTTCTCTCGCCTTTATCTTGCCTAATTTTTCTTCTTTCCTTCTACATGGTAACCCAAAAAAAAAACAACCGCCATATTGGTTTTTCACCAATTTTCAAGAGCAAAAATCTTATGTTTACCATTGACAAAACTTTATCACATTGCACACACATATTGTGACTGACAATTAAAACAATTTGTCACATGCTGTTTTAGATAAGTTTAAAATTCTATTTTTAATGATTTAAAAAAAAAAAACTATATTTGTATGAAAAAATATTTTTAAAAATATTTTTTTTTAATTTATAAAAGAAAATTACCAAAATATCAAAAATGCAGATGTGTTACTTTAAAGATATAGATGTGTACTACTCATGATTATTTTGATAAGTTTAAAATTCTATTTTTAATGATTTAAAAAAAAACTATATTTGTATGAAAACATATTTTTTAAAATAATTTTTTAAAATTTATAAAAGAAAATTACCAAAATATCAAAAATGCAGATGTGTTACTTTAAAGATATAGATGTGTACTACATGCATGCCAAATTTGAGACTCCTCTGTTAGATATTTTTAGAGAGAAATCGTGCATTTTCGGCACAAATTTGAAAATCATAGCATGGGGGTAGTGCCGACAATATGCTTTTTGATACATCAAATGCATTTTTTATGTTATAAAACTTGCTCAATCGATTCCTCGATGATTATTTAATAAAATAAGCTCAAAAGTAAAAAAATCGATATTTTGTACGTAAAATCCAGTTTTCATTGTAGTGGAGCCCCTTAATAATGAAACACCCACAACCACCTTGCCAATAACTTGCGATGAATTCACGCTTGACGAGATCAAACAAGCCGTTAAAAGATTAAAAAATTTTAAAGCTGCTGGAGTTGACGAAATTTCAGGGGAAATGATTAAAGCAGTTAATGACAACAACCTCTTGAGAATTTTAGATATTATAAATGAAGTATGGAGAGAAGAACAACCACCACAACAATGGAAAGACAGTATTATTGTAAAGTTACCGAAGAAAGGTGATCTATCAGACTGTAATAACTGGCGTGGTATATCTCTATTATCAGTACCTGGAAAATTATTATGTTGCATGATGTTAAAAAGACTTAAATTGCATGCTGACGAAAAGATCAGAGAAGAACAAGCGGGTTTCAGGCCGAAACGATCATGTATTGATCAAATATTCACACTAAGAACAATTATAGAAGAATCAGTGGAAAGGCAATCGCCACTTATTATCACCTTCGTCGATTTTCAAAAAGCCTTTGATAGTCTACACCGCCCATCATTGTGGAAGATACTTACAATCTATGGTTTTCCAACAAAATATGTGAATATAATAATAATAATAATATAATAGCCCCTTCAGTCATAACTGACTATGGGAATGCGCCCCTGAGGTGACAGCCCTCAGCTGCTTATTTTCTCCTCACCTCTGCTTCTTGTGTGAGCCTCTCTTCGCCCAATCTGAGGTGGCGCCGTAAATAGCATCACCACTTAGTGCGATCGGCAGCTTCATCCTCCCATGTTGCTGGATCCATGTCCAGTGCCCTCATATCTCTCTTGCACACATCTTTGAACCTCAGCTGTGGTCGCCCAACTGTTCTCTTGCCATCTGCTAATTGTCCGTAGAAGATATCTTTTGGGATGCGACCATCTTCCATGCGGCGAACATGGCCAAGCCAGCGAAGTCTGCGCTGTCTAAGAAGCGTATACATACTTTGAAGGCCAGCACGTGACAACACCTCGACATTTGTCACTTTATCTTTCCACGAGATGCCGAGGATGCGGCGTAGACACCGCAAATGGAAGGTATTGAGCCTTCTTTCTTGCTTAGCATAGGTCGTCCAGGTCTCGCTGCCATATAGGAGTGTGCTGGTGACGCAGGCATTATATACCGCAGCTTTGGTCTTCATTGTGAGTTTAGAGTTTCCCCAAACACGCGATGTGAGGCGGGCAAAGGTAGCTGCAGCTTTGCCAATGCGGCTGTCGATTTCTGTATCCAGTGAGAGTTTGTCATTGATGGTAGACCCTAGGTATGTGAAGTGGTGCACCACTGCCAATTCATAGTTATCGATAGTGATAACTGGTGCAGCACCCACATCCTGACTCAGCACATTCGTTTTCTTTAGACTTATTGTGAGGCCAAAGTCCTTGCATGCTTTAGTGAAGCGATTCATCAAGCTCTGAAGCTCCTGTTGGCTTTGAGTGACGATTGCAGCATCATCAGCGAACAACAAGTCTCTTATAGTGACCCTTCTGATTTTTGTTTTTGCCTTCAGCCTTGAAAGATTAAACAGACGGCCATCTGACCTAGTGTGAAGGCATATTCCTTCAGTTGCATCTCTGAATGCATATTTCAAGAGTAAGGCAAAGAAGATTCCGAAGAGGGTCGGAGCCAGAACACAGCCTTGTTTAACGCCACTTCGTATATCAAAGGGCTGTGACGTGCTTCCAGCATATTGGACTGTTCCCTTCATGCCGTAATGGAATGACTTTATCATTTCCAGCATTTTAGAAGGGCAGCCTATTTTCAGGAGGATTTTAAAGAGTCCATCCCTACTAACCAGGTCGAATGCTTTTGTGAGGTCTATAAAGGTAAGGTGACCATATTTTCAAAACTCTAATCCGGGACAAAATAGTAGATTTGACTTATTTCAATGCAAAATATCGGGACAAAAGGGTAAAGAAAAGGTCAAAAGTCGGGACATGTCCCGGAAAAATCAAGTTGATGTCAATTTAAAATAATACACATTTTATATATACATTTGAATAACATTGAATAACATACATTTTACTGTATAAGTTTAACTACTTAAACTAATAAGAGAGAAAAACATCAATTATAATCCTTACTTAAGGTGAAGCTTTAAGTTACTGTACTTTTCAGATGAGTGGATTTTTATCAATAGGTCCTTCTTTGCAAGCAGCATCTTAAAAAACTCGACACATGTTTCCTCACAGTTCACTTTGGTTGTCAACATAGCTTTCAAAGTTTCAACACCTAGCTGTGTTTTATCACTTGCCCATAAGCTGTTCATCAAAGAAAACACTCTTTCTGTGGCAGCATTTGTTCCAGGTAGACAGAAAAAAAACTCTGCCAACTTCAAAATATTTGAAAATGTCACATTATTGTTTTTGAAGTGGGAAACCATTTCAATCCAACGTTGTGGTGGCAACGTTTTTTTTGGCACTCCATTCACTAATTTTCTGAGAAGTAACAAACTGCTTCATATAGACATATTTGTCATAAATTTCAGTTTCTGTAAAGTGGGCTGAAGGTAATGTTTGAATCACTAGTGATGATGATATCTCAATATCTGCCCAAATTGGTATTCTGTTCATCGTTACCCAGCTGTAGGATTCTAGGTCTTGAAAATTTTTTGCAGCCCATTTATTCAAATAATTGAAAGCTGTTTCATAGAACGAAGAAACGCTAGCATGAAACTTTTTCACATCCTCCTTTGGAAGTCCTTCCATTTCCAGCTTTTCAAGGATTAGCTTAACTCTTGATTGCAAGAAACAGTCTTCCAGTTTGGACTTCAAAATAGTTTTCAACCTGTTGATGCTGTCAATGACTTCAAACACAGTGACCGCCTGTCCCTCTATTTTTTGCACTGCTTCGTGGAATGGAGAGGCCTGACTGTGAACAATAACAAGCCATGCCTCAGATAGAGGATTTTCAAAGAATGTCTGCATAAAAACTGGGCATCTGTCTTGATATTGAAAATATGATTTTAGAGGCAGGAACATCTGAAGAACCCTTTCAACAGCAGGCAGCAGAGCAAGCCACCTAGTCTGAGCATAACCTAAGATCATCTGGAAGTCTGTTTCCACAAATTGGCAAAACTCTTTGAGTCTTTCAACTCGTACTGTGTATGATTTGAAGAGTAGATAAATTTTAGCAATAATCAGCTCGACATCAACAGGCAGTACATCTGCAGCTGTTTGAACAGTGTTGTGGAAAATATGACCTGCACACCCAACTCCTATAAGACCATGTCCAAGGTTTTCTTGCAGTTTTTTGAAAACATTGTTCTGTCCTTTCCTTTCAGCAGCTCCAAAATTGGAATTTGTGTTGTCTGCGCATAATCCAACTACTTTCCTGTCTAAACCATTTTCAGTTATGCAGTCATTAAGAAAACTACTTACAATATCAGATGTTTCACCTGGCAATGACTTTAACTCTAATATTTTAATTTTCACTCCATTACTGTGGTCAAAGTATCTGACAAGCAAAGGAAAAATCTTGAATTCTTTGTGGTTGGATGCATCTGTCAGTACAAAAGTAAATGTAGACTTTTCTAGGTCACACCTTAACTCATTTAGAATATGGGGTGCCAAGACATTTCGAATAATGGCTTCTGTTTTCGTACGTGCACATGCAAATTTTGGCTCTAAAGTAACCTGAAGTAATTTTGATGTGCAATCCATAGACCTGAAAGTATGATTGTGAAGCACTGTATGGTATGCAAAGGCGCCTTCTATAGCAGCTAATTGCTCTTCTTGGTCACCAATTTTATCAGCTCTGAAGAAAGTGGTTATCGACGATCTTGATGCAGTTGTAACGACGGCTCTCTTATGTTTCTCACTGCTTATGTGGTTCTCAATATCACGCTGCATCGTACATTGAAGTTTGATGTACTTTTTTTAATAAACGGATATTCCTTTTGTAAATCTTCATTGAAACTGCATTTACGCTTTGGTACCATTTTCTTAAAACAATAACAAAATATGCACAAATAGTTCACCGTTTAAATTAAATGAACGTAAACCGTACACAAAATCTTGGTACTTTACCACTACCTAAAATTTCAAATAACTGCGAATATCACATTGGAACTACAAAACTAATTCGCGGTCCTGACAACCTCTTGTGCTGTTTCGGCGCCAGTTCACTAATAATTACAATTTCCCTCATGTCAGCCACGGAATAATAATTTTTTTTTTTTAATCTGTGAGATTTATGCCAAATTGGCAAATTCGTCCAAAACCGGGACAAATTGGCGTCCCGGATTGCATCGAAAAAAAGTCGGGACAAATTATCAAAAATGGTCGAAAACCGGGACTGTCCCGGAAAAACCGGGACGTCTGGTCACCTTAATAAAGGCGATATATAATGGTCTTTTCTGCTCTCTTGATTTTTCCTGAAGCTGGCGGAGAGAGAAGATCATGTCTGTTGTTGATCTGCCAGCTCGGAATCCACACTGTGACTCTGGATATATGCGCTCAGCTAACTTGTGTAGTCGCATTAAGATGACTTTGGCAAAAACCTTACCAACAATACTAAGAAGAGAGATGCCTCTGTAGTTATTGCAATCACTTCTGTCTCCTTTATTTTTATACAGTGTTACAATCTTGGCATCTCGCATGTCTTGAGGAATAGTTGTCTCTTCCCAGCACTGGCACAGCATCCTATGCAGGGGATGTAATAGCGTGCTCTTACAGCATTTGATTAAATCAGGAGGAATCCCATCACTGCCTGGTGCTTTTCCAGAGGCCAAGCTATCAATGGCCTTGCTGAGTTCCTCTAATGTTGGTTCGGCATCCAGCTCCTCCATAGTTGGCAGACTGTTGACACCATCAAGGGCTGCAGGCGTAACGGTATTGTCTCTAGCGTAAAGCTCAGAGTAGTGCTCGACCCACCTCTCCATCTGCTTACCCTTATCGGTTAGCTTCTCTCCGCTGATGGTTTTTAGCGGTGCCGTCTTACTTTTATGGGGGCCAAGTGCTTTCTTTATACCGTCATACATTTGTCTAATGTTGCCTGTTTGCGCTGCGATCTGGATGATCTCACTGAGCTGGAGCCAGTAGTCATTTGCACAGCGTCGAGCAGTTTGTTGAACTTTGCTTCTCGTAGCCCTCAGGATCTGTAGGGTTCTGGCACTCGGTGAACGTTTGTATTCATTCATAGCACTGCGCTTAGCTTCAATGACAGGTGCCATCACATCTGATGAAGCATCAAACCAGTCATTTGACTTTGCTATTTTCTTACCAAAGGTGGCAAGTGCAGTACTTTGAATGGTGTTCCGTAGATGCTCCCAGTTCTCTGTAATAGTATCACCATGCTGAGGGCTACTGAGCACTTTCTCGAAGGTCGCAGTGAATTGAGCGATCATGAAAGGGTCTGACATCTTGCTGGTATCAATGCGTGGTTTCCCTTCATGTCTGACACGATAGAGTTTTCTTGGTTGTGCTCTGATTTAGCAGCAAACCAAGGAGTGATCTGTATCACAGTCTGCACTATGGTACGAGCGCGTGGAGAGCACAGACCTGAGGAGTGGCCTTCTGACGAGAATCAGGTCAAGTTGGTGCCAGTGCTTGGATCGTGGGTGTCTCCATGACACCTTATGCTGGGGTTTTGTCTGAAAGTAGGTGTTGGTCACGCAGAGGTCATGGTGGACGCACAACTCTAAGAGCCGTTGTCCATTTTCATTCATCTTGCCAATACCAAACCTACCCAGACATGAAGGCCATGAAACATTATCGGCACCCACTCTAGCATTAAAGTCACCAAGGAGAACAAGCTGTTCTAGCCTAGGTATGCTTTTGATAATTGCTGTTAGATTCTCGTAGAACTCATCTTTAGCTTCTGAGGCAGAGTACAGAGTAGGAGCATACACACTGACAAGGGTGATGGGACCTGTGCTAGTTTGCAGGCGGAGCGTTAACAGGCGTTCTGATCCATTCTCGCCTGGTTCAACCATTTTAGTTAGCGATTTTTTTTACCGCAAAACCTACTCCGTGTTCTCTAGCTTTATTAAGATCTTTCCCTTGCCAATAAAATGTGTAGTCCTTCTCGCTCACCGTTCCAGAGCCCGCCAGGCGCGTTTCCTGAAGTGCAGCTATATCCACCTGAAGTCGTTTAAGCTCATCATTAATTATGGCTGTCTTCCTTACATCGTTTACATCCTGTAGGTTTTCGGATAGTCCAGTCAACATAGTCCGGACGTTCCAGCATCCCAATCTGAGAGTTTGCTTATTTCTATTTTTTCGATAATTGCTTGGTGCAAAATTTTCTGTCCACAGTTCGGGTTTGACCCTAATCCCCATGCACCCAATGGGGAAAGCAGACAGTGGCGGGACAACACCTTATTGACTGGGGGCTGCCCAGCTTGAAGCGGGCGGTAGCTGTCCAGTGAGATCCTAGAACCTCTCCCACTGTCGGAAGTAGCCCCTGGCGCCATGCCCTACGCCAATTGGGCAAAATGCTTATAACCGGTAACTGCTACTTCCCGTGTTTTGCCGACACCTATAGGGTGAAGCTGGAGTGTCCTCTCCAGGGCGCGAGCTTGGGCACAGTTATATGGAGATCAAGCTGTTGCCCATGCAGCATGTTCCCCCTCTCCACACAGCCGGTAGATCCAAAGGAACGGCAGTAGCCGATACAGTTTGGTACCAGCCATGTCGCAGGAGTTGCCAGAATAATGTCGAATCGACATTAGACTGCCTTAGGGACTCCGACTCCGGATTTATCCTCAGGGTTTACTCCCGAAATATGTGAATATAATCAAAGCGCTATATGACAATGCAAGATGTTGTGTTAGAACAAATAAAGGGAATACAGAATGGTTTACAGTAGAAACAGGGGTGAAACAAGGCTGTATTATGTCACCACTACTTTTTGGAATAGCTATTGATTGGGTTATGAGAAACTATACCCACAATAAACAATTGGGTATAAAATGGACAAATGGAAAACTCCTGGGGGAACCTGGATTTCGCAGATGATGTAGCATTCTTAAGTTCAACACCAAGACAATCCCAAGAAGCAATAAATAATTTGTGTCATCTTTCGGTTAAAATAGGTCTCCAAATAAATGCCTCTAAAACTAAAGCTATGAACTTTTCTAACGAGACCTTTGATATCATCTTGAACGGGGAAAAACTACAGAAAGTTGAAAGTTTCAATTATTTAGGCAGTAAAATGACTCAGGATGGTGACACAACAAGAGAAATCCATACTAGAATTGCTTTGGCAGCTAGCGCCTTCAATAGATTATCTAACATTTGGAAATTACGATCATTGAATATACATACCAAGCTTCGTCTGTTTAATTCAAATGTTATCTCAGTGTTAACATACGGCTGTGAGAGTTGGAAAATAACAAAATCATTGGAGAACAAGCTGAATACATTCGAGAACAAATGTCTTAGAAAACTCATGAACATCAGTTGGAAAGAATTCAAGACTAATCGACAATAAGAGAAGACTCTAGGCAGAAATATGTCTCCGACTATATAAGGAAAAGACGATGGTCATATATCGGTCATGTCCTACGAATGCAAAACAACAGAATACCACTACAGGCGCTCACTTGGGTTCCTGAGGGTAAGAGGAAAAAAGGAAGACCAAAAGAAACACTCAGAAGAACAATAATAAGAGAAGGAAGAACGTTGGGCCTAAATAATGTGCAAGAGCTAAGAGGAGTGGCGTCACAACGAACAACCTGGAGAGCACTGGTTTCTGCCTTATGCGCCGTGTTTGGTGCTTAAAGAATTTATTATTATTATACAAAGTAGTGGACGAGTTGAAAGGATTATCTTTGAATGTCCGCAAAACTGTATGCACGATAGTTTCTAAGAAAATAAAAATACCAGTATGCTCTTTGAACAACAAAAGAGAAAAAATCAAACACGTCAATCTCTTTAAATATTTAGGCTACACATTGACATCAGATGGCAGATGTGACACAGAGATAAAGAAAAGGATCGCCATGTCCAAAGAATCCTTTACTAGGATGAACAACATAATGAAAAACAGAAACATCTCCATAAGCATAAAAATTCCCATACTAAGGGGCTACGTGTGGTCCGTTCTTTTATATGAATGCGAATGTTGGACAATGAGTAATCAAATGGTGAAAAAACTGGAGGCAGCGGAAATGTGGTTTTTGAGAAGGATACTGGGAATATCGTGGACAGAGAAGAAAACAAATGCCGAGGTATTGACAGCTGCGGGTGTTAATAGATCGCTCATCAAAACCATCAGGAAAAGACAAATGAAATTTATGGGACATATTAACAGAAGAGAAGGAGTGGAAGAATTAGTCTTATGGGGGAAAATACCAGGTACGAGAGGAAGAGGAAGGCAGAGAAAGATGTCTGTGGAAAGCTTAAACAACTGGGCAACAAACAACAGCATGGGCAACAACAACCTCATTAGACTTTCAAAAGACAGAGAAGATTGGAGGGTCATGATCGCCAATGTCTGTTCAACACCAGGCACCTGAAGAAGAAAAAGTGGCGAGCGCTGTTTGATGGTTGATTCTGGCTAATAAGCCATTGAAGGTGGTTGGTGCTGTGGTCACAGTATTGTATCAAATTATTTGCCGAACCAACAAGACGCTCAAACGCCACCTAGACACGTCTGTGTGTGACGGTATTGCCTCCCCTGCTTTGCAGTAGTGGTCCAACAGAGGCCAAAACTCAAGAATATCTAATATGGGCTTCAAAGGTATCTACCTTCGCACAAGATTACTCTTGGCACAGATGTAGATAGAAGGGTGATGACACTTCTATTACAAAGGGAGTCTTCACAAGATATTCAGAATAAGCGAGAACAATACTGCTTTGGCTGAGTATGTTAACTCTTAATTCTGCCGACGCTTTTGTGAAGGATTTAAGCACATTACTTTCAGCTCGTTTAAGCCCCCACCCCTGATTTACTCAGTGGAATTCTATTATTCTAGTATAGCTCTGTTTAAAGTGTGTGTAGTAATTTGACTGAGACAAACATGCAGTAACTTTAAAATGATTAAATCGAAGTTAAATTTTGTAACATTACAAATAACAAAATTTAATAATCACTTTAGGTTTTAACAGTTAGAAATAATTTGAATAGTTATGGATCAAGAAAAGTTATCCTCACAGTCTTTAGGGAATGTGAGATATTACAAGAAGTTCAAGTGGCAGCATATATTTGAACTTATCTGCCAATGGCGGTTCTGCTCCTTCTTATGGGTTGGTTCTTTTTACTCTGCTCGCGCTCGTCTCTGATCAAGGTTGTCGGGGGTAGCTCGTTTCTTAGAAGCGTCAAGGAGAGTCTACCACTTGGGTCCTGCTTCTTAAAGTTTAGGCCACGGTTCCCTTCTTGTTGCAGAGATAGTACTTTCTGCTGGTACCACCAATAACTTTTGTAAAGAATAGAACGAAACGCTCTTCTGGGTATGGCGTTTTCCACCCCATAGTTATGGGTTCCTATCTTCCCATACCACAATCCCAATTACTCAGACTTTACTCTCGATGAGAATTAAATTTAATCCCTCGGGATAAAACTTTCTTTACATTTAATTTGAATAGCTTTAGCTTTACGTGACATTTATAGGAAAAGGTTAATAATACAGATAGAGTCTGTTTACATTTACATCTCCACTGATTGAAAAGTGTTCACAATATAAATTGAATTTGCTTTCATTTATGTTTACACTGATTGAAAAGTTTGAAACTTCAGTTACTTTAAAATGAATATTTTCACTTAGACATTTACACTGGTTTAAGCTTGAAAACTTACATTAATTTTAAAGTGACTATGTTTATATGGATTTTTACACTGCTTTGAAAATGTAAGTATTATACTTAGAATGTACATCATTTCTTTCATCTTTCCCTCCCTGTTCCATAGGGAACCGGGAACTACCTTATGCTTTTAGTTCTCTTTATGAAACTATCAATAAAGCAATCACCAGCCCGTGCAGTGGTGGTTCATGAATCATCATTCTAGATACTGAGGTTGCCAGCCTCAAGTGACTTTGACATTCAATAGCGAGTGTCACACATTAAACTTCACATGGTAATATATACAAATATATGTTAGTTCACATGTTAGTAATAAAATATGAAATATAAATCACAACTTACACCAATCCTGACTCACAGACTTTTTGCTCAGATGAATAAAAGAGACTTGAATCGGCCTCTTACACGCGTCTGGGGTGTCGTTAATTTCACACTAGATTCCCTCTCTGACTCCGTGTGTTTCAGTTTTCGTTAGTCCTGGTTTTCCTTGTTACAATGCTAGAGATTTCCTGGGCTGTTTTTTGTAAGTCCTTTTGGAATACTCTAATAAAAGGTCCAGTCCGATCAAAGGAATTCTTGAATTTTAACTTGGCAAGTCTGGGTTCTTCTGGCGAGCGTGTCTCGCGGTGGTTTTTGCACAGTGAAGTGGGTTTGAACAAACGCCAGGTTATATTCCCCCTCAATGTTGTTATGAAACAAATCAGAAATCCAATCATTTCAAATCATGCCAGGCGGGTGTGATATATTCAAAAATATTCCGACATCGGATAATTTTGAACGTAAGGCAGAGGTCAACTCTCTCATTTATGGTAATATGGTCCGATGCCCTTGTGTACAAACTTACAGACAGATCGGGGAACTCACATGACAACATGTATAAGCTGTAATACTTATTACGTTATTGGAAAGTAATGTTGTCATAACAAGTCGGCCCGGAAGCGATTATGTCACACTTGTCTGCCCACATGTGTCACACAGACAGTAATCTCGTTATCTGTCTTATGAGTATGCAAAAACTCCATGTCTGCCCATCTGGGTTACCAAACGAGTCGTCTTATCAGCGTTTAATCTAAACACGCCGGCGACTATCTTATCTCAGTTGCTCACCGCAAGCCAGGATGACCGGGTAACAAACAGGTGCCATCACAGAGAGGAGTGTCGAATGATTTGATAAAATCAAATAACTGCTACTTAGCAGAAAAATAACGAAGAAAGAAAGAAAAGTGCGATAATTGACAGCACATAATAAAAATCAGTATCACAAATGTACCGATACTGCCGGAGAGAAACAAAGATCGATAGGGGCCGCCCCGTTTTGTCCCACTGTGTATTATAAAGACAAGTCGCCAGTTCAAGATTGTGTTAACAAGTTGTCAAGACTACAAGACGAACAGGTATGTTGTGTTAGATACAGAGACAATAGACAGTAGCTAGGGGCCGCGTGGAACATGTGACTATTGATACAAATAAACAGCCCTGGTAGTTAGACCAGTCTTATATAGAAAGATACATCAACTAGTTCCACCAGACCTACGTACGTCATCATGAGTTAAGAAACCAGAAGAGTATAATCTTAGACGAGCTAGAAATCTTAGAGACAGCGTCAGACTATATAGGAGAAAAAAGGATGGAGTGAGAGAAGATTTGTTTTCAAAAGTTGCCTATGAACATTGTTATTATGGGAAATGTCCCGCCTCGGAGGAAAGGTTGGGCATGAATTATGATTTTCAATAGGTTGCTGACCAAAGCTGTAAATAAACTTCATCTTTAATACTGACCGCTGTCCTAGTGCAGTATTTCGCTAGATGTTACTCATCCCATCATCTGTCGTTGTGATGTAGTGGTTGTCTACGTGGTGTTTTAACGCGAGTCATCAACAACGCCTAATTGCCCACTGTGGGATCGTGATACGAACCTCACACTATGCAGCATCATCACTTTAAGAGTTAGCATATGCCAACGGCCACATCACGCATGGCTTAACGACTCACATCTATTAGGACCTTCTGGTTTCAGAGCACCAGAGACTTTTCCTCATCCCTTCTCCTGTTAGTTAAAATACTATTGCCACGAGAAAACCAGGAGCTTTACCTTTGCTGTCAGAAGCTGTATGTTACGCAAGCCTTAAGATCATTTAAACGGAGCTGAGACTAAGAGCTCCGTCCTAACTCCACTCCTGGTTGAGACAGCAATTTGGACAGCAAGGGAGCTTGTTTATTCTTAGTGAAAATCCATATTTCACATTTATTATGTCCCCTTTCTAATGTGGGATAATATTGAACTTTGACAATTACTGATACCGAATTTCTCACAATTTTTTAAAATGAAATTCACGAATACAAAAGTTAGCAAGAACTGAAAGATATACTCCGTGTTATCTGGGAACTTGCTAGACGATCCTTATAATAGGCCTACCAGCAGCAAGAAAAAACTACATCAAACTGTTCATATTATAATTTATGGGTTGAAGCGAAAACAAGTGGGCCGTCTGTTCGATTTGGTCTTAAAGAAAAATTCAGAGACACAGTATTGTTTTTGTTTGTTGTTTCCGATTCCGGGGATTTAAGTTATTCACTCTTTAACCCTTGCGGCAATTTGTGGCTGTCGTTTTGAGCTTTCTTGCGACCTTAGAGAACTTGCCCAAGTCAGTGGGCGCAGCTGGTGGAGGACACACCAGACCTTCTAATTGGCATGTGTGCAATGCCACGAGGACAGCCCTCTATCTTGCAAGGGGGTCATTGTATAGGGGGGACTCTATTGTCACCCTAGCTGGTGGCACTGCCACCACCACTACCACCCTGCCAAAAGACGCCGTTTTGTCTTCGCAGCGAGGCGAAGGCGTCGTCAGGATGGTCTCTGGCTCGATTCTGCGGTGACCCTCTCACCTCTGTTACTTTTTTGTTGTCTAGTGTCCTCGTACAGGGAGATATACTCAAAAACAGGGAAGAGATACACCAACAGATCTTAGAAAACGCCACACCAAACGCCAGAGAATTCAGTCTGGAAAAACAACAAATGTAAGGTACTATTTGGAAAAAGAAACACTAAATACCCAAATTTTAACTCATATAGGGTTGAACCGGGTATCCCATGCACAAATCAAAATTCAGTGGTTTGTGTAAGGTCCTAAAATCAAGAACAACCTCTGTTTTTGTTTCTTCTGTTTGTTTTTAATTGTATTAATTTTTTTTTAACGAGTGCCTGCTATATTTGTTTATTTATTTACAGATCTTGTTGTACTCTTTCAATCCTGAATGTTCTAGGGAAGCACCCATTTATGAAAGACTGTAACTCCTTAATAGTTAATGTTTTTTTTAATCCTCCATATTTCAGAACCACGCAGTAAAGCTCACTTGATATATGAGTTGAAGATCATGATTAACAATAATAATAATAAGAAGAAGAATAAAGTAAAAGAAATCAACGAATACTTCATAAATAATAACTTTCTTATCGTTCGCCTTTCCATCGTAACATACTACTTACTTACCGTAAAATCTCGCATATAATACGCACTCGTGTATAATACGCATGCTTGATTTAGCCCAAAATTTTCTGGTAAAATGGAAATTCGTGTATTATACGCACCATAATTTCTCAAGATTTTATTTTATGAAACATTTGTTAAAAAAACTGAAAGTATAATAACAAACAGAAATAGGTACGCAACACCTAAATTTTAGATACTTTGGACTCCCTCGTCATCACTCACACTAGAAAGAAGCTCATCTAGTGTTATCGAGTCAATGCCATTATTGGTGCAATCATAATAAATATCGCCATCATCTTCATCTGATGACACCTATTCTTTCTCCCACAAAACGTCGTCCTCGCTGCCGTCAAGTTTATTCGAAATACAACATTTGAGGAAGCCTTGTTGAATTATAGTCTTATCTAATTCCTTCCAAGCAGCAAGTACCCACTCTGCGACATATGTGAGAGTCGGTTGACGCATACGGCCACCAGCAGTATATGTGTGATACCGTCGCTTAACCATGCATTCCATTTACGACGAATAGCATCTTTCATCGGCTTATTAACAGCGACGTCTAAAGGTTGCAACAGAAGGGTCAGGCCGCCTGGAATTATAACCAGATCAGATTTGATTTTCTTCATTTCCTTCTGGATAGAAGGCATCCGATGACACCGAAACGAGTCGAGCACTAACATGGAAGATTGTTTTCGGAGACCACCTGGACGTGTTGCCCAAACACATTTTAACCAGTCAACGGTTAGTGCTTCATCCATCCATCCTTTAGCATGAACACGGAAAAATATCGACTTGCTGCCCGATTGCCGTTATATTCTGCATATTTTACCACTAAGAGCTTTTCTGCTGCAGTATAACATTTTCTCGAATTCATTTATAGGGCTCAAAATAATAAAATGACAAACTTCACAACCAAGCTGAATATCAAAACAGATTGAAGACCAAGAGTGCGAAATGCGTTTTGCAACAATGTCTGACACATAAGAAAACACATGGCACATTCAAGTTCGCGTCATTTTCACTGTCACATTTTCCAACGTAGGTTACTTTCGATATCGAAAATGACGTATTTTTTAGTACTCTCGTATAATACGCACCCGAGATTTAGCGGGCAAAAATGAGTAAAAATTGTGCGTATTATACGCGAGATTTTACGGTACTTAGTCGTTCCTCTTCTACCCTGGGGCGAAGAGGTTTGCCAGAGACAGCGCCATACAATCCTATCAGTTGTCTTCCTCCTGGCATGGTTCCAATCTATTCTTCGGTCCTTCATAGATTGTCTAATGTTGTCCTCAGTAAACTCTGGGTCGTTCTGAATGCCTGGCTCTCGGTTTCCCATATTTGTCGTGGTAGCCGATCTTCTCCCATTCTGCAGCCATGGCCAAACCATCGTAGTTAGGACTGTTTCACTTGGGTCTGCAGAGGCTGGGTTTTGAGGACATGACGTATATCTGGTTGTGGGCCATGTCTCTTCCTGTTACTTCAACCACCTTCCTCGGATACCTCATTTCTGAGGTTTGGATCTGGCTTTTGTGGGTTGTAGTCATCGCATCCATATGTTAAGAGTAGGACATAGGTGGAGCCATCTTCATCTTCTTGCTTTTTATTTTTTAACGTACGCTCGCTGTTACTCGAGGCGAGAATCTCCGGTAAGTATATCTAACCTGAGACTGATTTTTACGTGAGTATCCCTTTTTTCCCTGTACACTGACAGGTGTCCACTCGCCATTCAGGCAGGTACTCAACGTCTTCGGAGGGTACCCATTAGAGCTGGGTCGGCTCAGGAGCCGCCAGTCCCTGGTCGACGACACTCTTTCAAATGTCTTCGCCAGGGCTCGAATTTATCCAGCCAAGTCTCGGTCGACGACACTCTTTCAAATGTCCTCACCCGGGCTTGAACCTGGATCACCCGATCGCCAGCGCAGTGTGGTAACCATCTTCTTGCTAATTTCTCTTTGCTGAAGAATCCTCGATTTATGGCCTGAAAACGTCTCCCAGCTGCTGCTCTTCGGGTAACCAACTCTTTTTTGATGCCCCCTGTCCTTTGCGGTCTATACCAGTACCAATGTACTTAAAGTGGTCGACCTGCTCCAGGACCTGTTCTCCCAGCATAATCTTATGCCTTTTTTCCCTCTCGTGATATCAGCATGGTTTTTGTTTTGGAGCTGCTGATGATCATTCCTCTCTTCTCCATCTCTTCCTTCCAGACTCGTAACATATTAACATTAAATATCTATATTGACTCTAGTGATTCCTGATTCAGACGTGTTTTATTGTCAGAAAAGATTTACATACTTGCAGCTTTTTAAGTTTGATTACTCTTAAAATTTTCCGTCCAAATACATGTTTCGCTGTTTGGTTCATTCAGGTAATAGATAATATGTGTCCTCCACCTTATATAATAATCTTCTCCGCCGAACCCATTCCTTATTTAGGCACTGGATTTTAAATGGTTATATTGTTCTGTTCCACACTGAGCACTTCGTTCATATTTTAAATTAAAAATACAAAATAACTAACACGGTCGTTTTGTTCCGTGAAAATATTATATAAATATTTCCTCTGTTTGTTCCCTCCTATTTTTAACACAGGATTTCTTTTTCTAACACTGAAGAGAAAGAATATAATCGAATGGAAATTAGCGAACTAGTGTAGACAAAATAACAATCTCATATCATCTCATAATCGGAACCTCGTCTACCCCATAAACAGGGTGTTGAGGGGACCCAAAGAGCACAAGGCTCCCGGGCAAAACATGCAATCAAAATGTTTGACAAACAGGTGATTAGCCCATTGTGCCCGAACTTGCCCTCAAGTGTACTTTTAAACGCTATGAAACCATCGATCCTTCCTGGTTTATTCCAGCCAAAACGGACAGAGCCTCTTATACCCGAAGGTGTCGAGGGATGCCCTACCTCGTCTGCCCGAAGGCAATTATAGAGGAATACTCAGGACCCGAAAGTCTGAGAAAAAAGCCAGAGACAGTGAGCAAAATCCGAAATGGACACAGCGATCGGCCTGGTTTCTCAACACTGGGAGGGCCCAAAACGGGTGTACCACACACAGTCGATCAAGACAGAAGTACGCCACTGGTGTAAAATAATAATAATCTCGTAAGTAAAATATTGTTTAATTAATCAGTAACTTTACAATAACTGCGTTGCTGGTCAAATGTTGCTGAATTTACTCTTTAAGATATAGCTAATATTGGCTTTATTTATTTCAAACATTAAAAAAAATAAAAAATTTATTAAATGTAAAGTAAACACATCAATAACTTCAGGTCTTACTTATGTTAAAGTTTCGTAGAATAATGTTAAACTTGAGAGAAAATCCACACAAACTCACAGGTTAAAAATTGAAGTCGTTTTCAATGAATGATTTCTCTTCGTTATTATATCTACTGCAAAAAAAGATGCTGCATTGAACTGCCTAAAAGTTAATTTCCTTCCAGATCAATATAGCTTTAAAAAGAAATTCATAATTAAAAAAACAATATTAAACAATGTTATAACAATTATCCGATATTTCAGCTGAGATTACAATATTCAGATAAGTGGGTCCACGAGGGAATTGTTTACTAAAAGTAGACTATGAAATATTGAAATTACATAATCTATTTTGTTCCGACATCACTTAGGAGAGAAGCCAGCCTCACTGGTATATTTTATGTGACGTCACATTTTTAAAACCCCTCTCCTTATCGTGACAAAATTGTAGACCCCTCTTCCCTCGATTGTGTGATGTCATATGAGGGGAAACCCCTATTCCCCTTTTTAAAAAATTGCCTTAGAGGTAAAGTCCGGCCCTCTCTTTCTCCAAGCTTGCAATCTTTTACGGAATTGCCACGCGATTGCGGCATGGAAACTAAATTGTACGTTGATTGAAATAAAATGCACTTCTTCCCATTTGTCAGTGGCATTTGTTTCAGAAATATTCATGCCTGTTGTTTTTACAACATTTCTTAAATTGTCCCCGTTTTAAGTTGAACAGAGTTCATGCGGGTAAGTATGATTAAATACCTGCATATTATATATTTAGCAAGAGAAGCATCATTGGATCATAGACTTTGCGTGTCACTGATTTATTTCTGAAGGAAAATGGAAATAAATGAAATGACTACAGGAAAATAAGGGTCATAGTCATGTAAGGCAGAAGAAAGGGTACAACATAATGATTCTTCCGCCATGCTTTGGCGGGTGACTTACTCGGCTTACTCTATTTTCACAACTGATGTGCCATTCCGCATCCGGTTATCGATATGAATATGATTAGGCTACAGACAACACACCGATCTCAAAAATAATATATTAGGTGGATTTGAAAGCAGCAATTCCGAAAAAAGCCAGGTAATGTTGTTTAGGAAAAGTCTGGCATGTACTATAGACCTTGTCTGTAATATCTGTGAATGTGCCATTTGATTCGATCGCAACAGGTGTCTCTGGGACTTGTTTGTTTTTCACTCTCAATTTTCGGTTTGTAAAGTTAATGATCGTGACAGGATAATGAGAGCACACTGCATATTTGTTACCCTAATTCCACAGTGTTTACATTTCTGATTTACTTATAATTTTTGTAAATTTTAGTGTGCTCTACCACATGTGTTTATGTTAGTAAAACAATGTAGCATTTAATTTTAAGATAACGAGGCCTAGTCATTTTAAAAAACAATTAGGCCTATGGGCTACAAGAAAACTAGAAATAATAAAGTGTTTAAGCACACTTTTCATTTTTACCCACTATACTTGTTATTAATTCTTTCAAAATTCTTCACAATTTTTTCACTGCCAGTAGTTTTATGTTTTCTTCCAGCTGTTTTATCAGTTATCACACACTTCATTTTTAATTTCTGTGTTACTCGTTTGGGGTCGAAATAAAGAACAGTGGGGTGCATGTTCTGTGCCATTCAGATAAATCTCCCACGTCATTAGGGTAAAGTGTTAGGCTTAGGAATCATAACCCTTAGGCCCTACCCCTAATTATTTCTTTTCTATTTTTAAAAGAACCGTATTGAACACACAACCCACTGTTGATTTCAACCCTTGTTTGGACACAGGTGTCTCTTGTTGAGTGTTTTTAATCTTCCATCATATTATTAGCCCAGAATATAAGAAACTTCTCCCATGTTTATATCAATATATGGAATAATCCATGTTTTTTATTGATGCTGCTTAATAATCCGATTACTGGTTGACATGAAGAACAGCGGGATGAATGTCTCATTTTGCCCAACTGTCTTATCGATCTGTGGTCAGTTAAGTCACCTACATTAGGGTCAGGGTTCCTAACCCCAACCCTGGCCCCTTAATTCTTATTTAAGGCTGTATCGATATGGGTGATTAAATCGGCTTCTGGATAGACATTTGGGTGAAATCAGATACACTGTCTACTGTTCTTCATTTCAACTGAATTACTAATTAGCTTGACATCTTTTCCATCCAAATTATTCTTTTTTGAGACATTCCCTTAGCTGTTAATTTTTAACGTTTGTCAGACGTAGCTATGAAATATTAAACATGCTTACATATTATTTTGGATCTTGTATAGGTTTAGCTAGTATTCTTGTACACAAAATGTACTTGCTGGTTCCACTTCTCTGTCAGAAAGCAAACTGTTCTTCAGTACTTTTATTATTGGTAAAGGTAAAGGATCCCGTTACACATCCATTGAGGCATATTGGGAATATGGTGTTAGGCCAATATTTTCTTGACCATCAGCACACTAGGGGTAATGTGGTCTGCATCACGCCGGCCGCCTTAACCTTCCCAGAGTTGCTCTGGTACCCAATTCATGAGGCTGGGTTGACCCCAGGGCTGTTTGCGGTCTGAAAATTCCCACTAACCACTGTGCCACTGCAGCTGCCAGTTTTTATTATTAGTTGAAAATATCTTCTGTAGGATCTGTTAAATAGTATGTTTAATGTAACAAGTGTGTTAAAAAGGAGGAACCCCCAGAGGAAGAGGGAGACAGAAGAACACATGGAGACAGAAGAACACATGGAGACAGAAGAACACATGGAGACAGGAGAACACATGGAGACAGAAGAACACATGGAGACAGAACACATGGAGACAAGAACACATGGAGACAGAAGAACACATGGAGACAGAAGAACACATGGAGACAGAAGAACACATGGAAACAGAACACATGGAAACAGAACACATGGAGACAGAAGAACACATGTAGACAGTAGAACACATGGAGACAGAAGAACACATGGAGAAAAGAATTGGAGACAGACCTGAAAGGAGTGAGGAAGACTGTGAGTTGATGGCATGGATATGAACACTTGGCATGAGTTTGTTGAAGCTCAATGCTCTTTGGTGAGCTGAAGGGTGATGTCCTAAAAGAGTCATCAGGTCGTTCAGCTGTGGGTATATTCCACTACCTAAAGTTGTTGTTGTTTTTTTTTTTTGATGGGGGGTGTTATTAATGTTATCAGTGACTGAAATCCTAAAACTGTAAGGTCTCCATAGGTCTTCTATAAATCACATCTACAGAACTTGGTGAATTCTAAACGCCTGTGAAATTCCTAAATTACTAAACTACATGAGCAAAGTTGTTGTTGTTATTGATCCAGCGACGCTTGGGCTCTCGCCCATCATCCCAATGCCATGTAGTGATATCTGCATGGTTTCGCAAGTTGTTTTGTTTCTCTGTACAAGGTGTTCCACTTATCTGGCCTGGAAGGAAGGAGCATTTTTCTAACATCATCGAGTGCATGAGCAAAGTAAAAATTCTTCCAGATACAGGGGGGAAAAAAAAATGTTCATCCTTAGCACATGGTGACTGAAATGGTAAAGGAGGTAGAAGAAGTGAAGCATATTCGCAAACATAAGCCATTTACAAGGTCAAAGAGTAATGTCTTTGTTGCATAAGAAGCAAATCAGATCACACTAACAAGTAAATGATTGACAGACAAATACAACCATCTTTAAATACCTTGGAGCTCTCATAGACCGGAAGGGAGGCATCAAAGAAGAGTTGGCTACCCGAAGAGCAGCAGCTGGGAGACTTTTTCAAGCCATAAATCGAGGATTCCTCAGCAAAAGAGAAGTTAGTAAGAAGACGAAGATGGCTGTATACCGCTCCACCTATGTCCAAGTCTTGACGTATGGATGCAAGTCATGGGCAATGACTACAACCCACAAAAGCCAGATCCAAACCTCAGAAATGAGGTATCTGAGGAAGGTGGTTGAAGTAACAAGAAAAGACATGGTCCGCAACCAGACGATACATCAAGGTCTAAAAACCCAACCCCTGCAGACCCAAGTAGAACAGTCCTAACTGAGATGGTTTGGCCATGTCTGCAGAATGGGAGAAGATCGGCTACCACGACAAGCATGGGAAACTAAGAGCCAGGGATCCAGACCTCCAGGACGACCCAATGTCCGCTGGGAGGACAACATTAGACAATCTTTGAAGGACCTAGGACTATAATGGAACCAAGCCAGAAGGAAGACAGCCGATAGAATAGTATGGCGCTCTCTCTTACAAAGTCAAACCTCTACACCCCACAGTAGAAGAGGAACAAATAAGCATTCATACCCTTTGACATTTGCTGAGGAAGACTGAGCACCTACGGGTTTTGCCCGGAGTGCAATGATGCCAATTCTGATCAACTATAACAGTACCACTTTGACATCTAGAGACATATTTATATGTACCTTGTTTAGCTCCTGCAAGGCTAGGGGCATATATACAAGTGTTTATCATAATTTATCGGCACCTCATGCAACCTTTCTCTAATGTACACAAATACTATAGATAATAGTAGTGAATGAAAATCATGACAGTTTGAATTTGTTTTGAAGTTTGACCACACGGTGGTTTCTCACAAGCGGCAGTGGTTTTTCCCAGCTCAGCAGATTGCAACAATTGAAATTATCATTCTGTTATTTTGAAATTGATGAAACATGCTGAAACAGTAATTTACGATGTTGTTTTTATATTAATAATATGAAGATATTGGCACTGGTAGCTGTCAAAATTGTAACCAAACTGTGGACTAAACATGTCAGTAACAGTTTGAGTGTCTGGCTGAAGCCCAGTCAAAAAATTTGGCATAGTATTAAAATGATGAGATAAACATGTGTCACGTAACTAAGCAATGGCTTTATTATATTACTGTAACTTTATATTTTGTTTACATAAATGATCATCATCATCATTTGTGCTCCTTATGGAGCATGGAGCCACCACTCTAGCTGGTCCCCTTACAGGAAGTCTGCACCAAGTATTCATGTGCTCCTCCAGTGGTGGTTTCTGGGGCAATATGTTTTACGTGATGAGGTTGCCAGCCTCATGCACAACCTCATATTAGTCGCATTGTACATCGTGTCTGAGGTTGCAGTCATCGTGTTCTTTCATTGTCTCTTCAGATACCCCTGGGAACTACATAAAAAAGTGCAGTACCAATATTGAAACATGGAGAACAAGAAAAAGAACAACCAAAAAACTACAGACTTTCATACATGGATGCTAATGTAGACTAGAAGAATTGAAGTAGTCTGGCAAGATCACTAATATGGAACTGATGACAAGAACCAGACAAGTGCCAGTGGAACAAGAGATGAGAAGAAGACGCTGGAAATGAATAGGACACACATTGAGGAAACTTTGTTGATAGCACTAACATGTAGTCCTTGTTCTGGAATTCCCAGCATAACAGAGTAGAGGATGACTAAGGAAGACTGGGAGAAGAGAACTGAAGACAGACATGGAAAGACCTGAGGCTGATGGCACAGGACAGTAAGGCTTGCCATTAAGTTTGTTGAAAGCCTTTGCTGATTTGAGGAGGTGATGATGATGAGGTTGACAGCCTCATGTGCAACTTCATATTAGACACCTTGTACGACATGCATGATGGTAGTAGTCCTATATCTTTCTTCAGAGACCCCTGAAAACTAAATGGGACGTATATAAATAATGATTACCCAAAATTAAAAAGAGCAGTTGAAAGTGGCAACAACATCATTATGAGATTACTACCTGCAGCAACAGAGAATAATACTGACAGTGGTATTTTAATGTTGTATGTTTGTTGAAGAAGAAGGTTGAGGGGAAAGTGAGTTGATGTGGAGAAAGAGAAGATTTTGTGAAAACACATACTGATAATTTGCTATTTATTTCTTTGTATCATGGCTTGGATGAGAGCTGGAACTACTAGTATATTAGTAGGTAAGAATGCTGCTGAGCCTTTGGTATGATAATCCTAACTTTGTTAATGTGTTGTCACCTTATTTGTAGCACAGCACCACATTTCATTATATTGCATGCACTTGTAATGTGGCAGGCAGTCGCAGTATGATGTCATGGGCAATTCCATATTCATTTAATAATATCTATCCTAGAAAATCTGTTTATGTTGAGTTTTCAAACAAGGTACGATTTACATTTAAAATATACTACATAAAAAGATCAGGACTTCTTTGATGATGGTTGGTGCAGGGATTTATTGGGAGCATGTGATGCTGTTGCCAGTTTTGATCTTTTAACATACATTTATGAGGGACATACATCAGCATACGGTCCTAGAGGTGTTTTAAAAAGTTGTATAAAATCATACATATATATTGCCAAGTGGCTGGGGCGATATCTGCGCCGAAGATCAGCCATTGTGTTAGTAATTCAAATTTGCATGAGTTCATTTTGAAGTCTATTAATGTGAATATTGTTTTTATTTTCAGTCGCTGTTAATTTTTACAATTAATCTACGTTTATTTACACCTTCAGAATGATTTATTCGTTACGGGCTTGTCATGAGTCACCTTTTTATTATTTTGGAGAGGGGGGAGAAGAGTATTAAGTTATCACTGCATTTATTTGAAATACAAACACCCATGGGTTTGAGACAGTGATGCATTTTGTCACTATTCATGTTTCTATCAGTGAATGTTTGGGCAGTGAAAGAATTCAAAGAAAAGACCAAGAACCTTGCGGAGAAGTCATAATATGGTAGAGATGAGGGACAGAGGTGGAGACAGATTAGTTTTTAGTAACTTTACTAGGTCACAGGTCCTTAATATTTAGACATTCTTACATAGTCGTTCCTTTTCTACTGTGGGGTGTAGAGGTTTGCTAGAGAGAGAGAGAGAGCACCATACTATCTTATCGGCGGTGTTCTTCCTGGCCTGGTTCCAATCTAGAATATTTAGACATATCATCATCATAACCCTCCACTCCCAAAGGAGCATAGGCCTTCAACAAACACATGCCAACTCCTCCTGTCACGTGCCATCATCTCAAGTTCTTTCCACGTTCTCCTCATCATTTTCACCTCTGTTTCCAGCTCTCTTCTCCATGTGCTTCTTGGTCTACCTCTGCCTCTCTTGCCCTGGGGGTTCCAGAACAAGGACTGCCTTGTAATGCTATCAACATGTTTCCTCAGTGTGTGTCCTATCCATCGCCATCGTCTTCTTCTCATCTCTTGTTCCACTGGCACTTGTCTAGTTCTTGTCATCAGTTCCACGTTGGTAACCTTGTCATACCATTTTAATCCCTCTATTCTACGCAAGCACCCATTTATGAAAGTCTGTAGCTTTTTGGATGTTGTCTTTGTTGTTCTCCATGTCTCAGAGCCATACAATAGGACTGACTTCACATTTGAGTTGAAGATTCTTATTTTCGTGTTGGATCTGATTTCTCTTGATCTCCATATATTTCCCAATGCAATGAAAGCTCCTCTTGCCTTTTGTATTCTTATTTTGATATCGCTGTCTGTCCCTCCAACTTTGTCTATATTACTGCCAAGATATGTGTATGATTCTACATCTTGTATTGGTGTTTCTTCAAGTTCAACCCTGTTATCATTACCTGCATTTATTCTCATTATTTTTGTCTTTTCCCTTTGTATTTTCAGACCTATTGCTGTGACCTCTCATCGAGTGTTTTCAATTTGTCCTGCATCTGATTATGGTTATGGGACAGAAGAGCCAAGTCATCAGCAAAATCCAGATCATCCAACTGCTTAGTCAGAGTCCACTGGATTCCATTTCTGTTGTGTGTTGTCAATTATCTCATAACCCAGTCTATTGCTAGTAAGAAAAGAAATGGAGACAAGAGGCATCCCTGTCGCACTCCTGTTCTTATCCCAAACGGTTCTGTAAGCTATCCTTCGTGAAGAACTCTGCATGTCATGTCTTCATATGTTTTCTTTATTAAATTAATGATCTTCAGGGGAACTCCATAATGCCTCATCAATTTCCAAAGTGATTCTCTGCCTACACTGTCAAATGCCTTTTCGTAGTCCACAAATCTGATGTATAGTGGTAAATTCCATTCCAGACTTTATTCAACTATTATTCTCAAAGTGGCTATCTGGTCTGTACATGATCTGTTTTGTCAAAAACCTGCTTGTTCATCTCTCAGTTTCTTGTCTATGGACTCTTTTAATCTCTCAAGGATAATCCTGTTTAATACTTTTCCTGGCACTGATAGTAACATTATTCCTCTATAATTTGTGCACTCTTGTAAATTTCCCTTCTTAGGCAACTTAACCAGATATCCTTCCTTCCATTCTGCTGGTATCTCTTCCTTTTCCCAGACTTTACCAAGTAATTTATATACCATCTCTGTAGCCGTGTCGATATCTGCTTTTATGGCCTCTGCTGGAATGCCATCAGGTCCAGCCGCTTTTCCATCTCTTAGAAGCTTTATCTTCTTCTTCTTCTTCCGTCCTTAGCCACCGACCGTCAAAGCAGTCAGTGGCCATTACGCCTAGTGGCGTCTTAGGGCAACAGCAGATAGGTTTTCTTTGCCATTGTCTCCCATCACACCTAATGGCGTCTTTAGGGCAACGGCAAATCAATCCATCTGCTGCTGTTTCCGTAATCGAAGTGACTGGCAAACGGGTGATCAGCCCGTTGGTAGAAGCTTTATGGCTTTCTTTATTTCTTCCTTCGTTGGTCTTTCACCGTTAATTAGTAGCTCTTCTCTGCTGGCTGGATGTCCGGGGGGTTTTGTGAAGCTGGTCTATTGAGAAGGTCACCAAAATATTCTGTCCACCTCTTCATTTGCTCCTGTATATTGCTGAACAGTTTCCCATTCTTGTCTTTTATGAGGCAACTTGTTTGCTTGTATTTCCCTGTTAGCTTCTTTATACAGTTCTCTCATATTTCCTTTGGCTGCAGCATCTTCTACCTCTCTTGCCAACTCCTCAATTTACTTCCTCTTGTCTCTTTTGATACTTCTTTTTACTTCTTTGTTTGCTTCTGTGTACACACACTTCTTGAGCCTAGGCTTTGGAACTTCTGGTTTTGCTTGTGTTTAAATCTGCTATTTTGTTTTTTCTGTCTTTTATCTTATTGATGGTTTCTGTTGTTATCCATGCTTTTTGTTGTCTTTCCCTTTTCCCCAGTATTTCTTCACATGTCTCATTCCATACAGTTTTGACCTGCTGCCAATAGTCTTCTGTATTCTCTACATCTTCCAGCTGTTGGAGCACTTGGAATTTGTTGGATACTGTGACCGCAAATTTGTCTCTTATTTCTTGATTTCTTAGATGTCCAACATTAAATTGTTGTCTATAATTTTGCATTGTTGCATATCTCTTGAGTTCCATTTTTACTTTGGCTATCAGAAGGTGGTGATCTGATGCCACATCTGCTCCTCTATATACCTTTACATCCTGCAATGATGATCTAAACTTCTTGTTTATGCATATATGATCAATCTGATTTTCTGTTCTATGGTCTGGTGATATCCATGTTGCCTTGTGTATTCTCTTATGTGGAAACATGCGTCCTCCTATAGCCAGTTGATTTGAAGCACAGAAGTTTGAGAATAGTTCCCCATTTTCATTCATTATTCCTAGCCCATGTTTTCCCATGACTTCTTCAAAGCCGGTGTTGACTGTATCTATCTTTGCATTCATGTCACCCATCAAAATTGTGATGTCTCTTCTTTTTACTTTATCCATAATTTCCTGTAATCTAGTATAAAATGCTCCTTTCACAGACTCTTCTTTGTCATTAGTTGGTGCATAACATTGGATGACATTTACATATATTTTCTTTTTAGCTGTTTTAAAAGTGGCTGTTATTATTCTGGGTCCAACAGCTTCCCATTCAATGAGTGCTTTCTGTGCTTCTATAGATAACATAAGAGCTACCCCTTCACTGTGGTGTGAACTTTCGTCTTCATGTCCTGAGGACAGCACCAATTCACCTGTGATGAGTTTCTTCCTGTCTACCCCCTTCCACTTTGTTTCACACATTCCCAGAACATCAATTTTATATTCCCTCATTTCTGCTGCTACTTGTGCCACTTTCCCTTGTTCGTTTAATGTCCGAACATTCCAGTTGCCAAATCTGGAAGTTCTCCTAGAAGAAAGAAGGTTAGTCAGCAACACAGACTCCTTTCGGCTTTCTATGTGTTGCATCATACGCCTCCCTGCGAGAGGACCTTCCCCTGTCTTGGATGGCTGTGTTTTATTTTCCTTATTTGACTTGTCCATGTTTGTTGAAGTTTTTTGTGGTTTAAATTTTTTACAGGATGGGGTAACCAGCCCCATGCCCAACCCTCCTTAGTCGCTTTCTACGACATGCATGGAAGGGAACAGTGTTACTATTCTTTGCTCCCCTTTCAGGCCCCGGTAACACATGGGTGATTTAGACATATGCCCTAATATTATTGACAGACCTTGTGTCTAGGCTGAACAAAGCATGCCTCGCCAAAAAAAAAGGCAAAACTCCTATTATTAACTCTTTCCGTACGTAATTATTTTCAGCTCTGGACGGAATTATTTTTAAGCCCCAAAAATTTACACATACATAATTTACGTTTACTGACAATGTGTGTCTAATCATGAGTTAAGTATAACATATTATATATCAAATTAAAGTACATTGGATGAACAATATAAATCCATATGCCTTTCTAGCTAATTTTATGTTATGTTTATGTTATAACAGATAACATGTACACGGAAAAAAGATAACTTGAAATTTTGAACAAAAATTTTCGACTTATGTAAGGCTTGTAACATAAATTGTTATCACAATACAGTTTCACTGCTCTCTTTGTGCAGGCAATCCATTTAGAAACACAGAAAAAGTAAGAAAGTTATGGTTGATCACACAGTTTGTTCACTGTTCACATATTAGTAACATATCCTGTGTGTTTTTCGGCCATTATGGCGATACGACAAAACACGATTAAAGATGAAGATAAATGTGAAAAAATCCGTTCAAACGCAAATAAAAGACGTTGAAGCTTGTTGAAATTTGCCCAGTTTTGTGTTTACTTCCGTTCGAGATAAATTCCGGGCAGTATAAAATATCAGAATAGAAAGAAACAATGAAATAAATCAGCGTCTTTTAAAAGATCTTACGTCTACAGCGTACGGCCTTTGCATCTATTATTAGATCTTGCGTACGGAATCAGTTAAAGAAAAAAAGGTGAAGGCAACCGTTAATTGAGGAATTGTGTGACCACCTGCTAATGCAACCAGAGGCGCAGATTACATTAATGGACTTACGAAATAGACTTTTAAATAAGTGAAAACTTGATTCATCAGCTTAGAAGTATTTAGTCGCTCTGAAGCAGAAGCATGGCTTAAGAAAATTGATTTGGGGTTTAATCTCAGTTTTATTGTACAAATTATTCTGACACAGCTATGTTTTAGTACTTATATTTTTTTATCTCCCTTTGTATACATTGTGCATTTTTTTTTTGTTATCTCCCTTCGTGTAAGTTGTGCATCGTTTACCAGACGGCAAAGTTCAAATAATTTATGAAAATACATAACTGGGCGAAGTACTGAGTTTGATACCTTTATACAATTTTTTTCTCTACCATCAGCTACCAAAGGGCGCAAAGGTTCTTTGAAATTAATTTTAACGATGAAATTGCAAATTTATGGTTAAAGGCAGATAATCTAACTTTATCATTCTTTTCATGACTTTTGTCCTGCACATTGAAATATTCACAGAATGCACTACTAAACTTGAAGCATCACTGCAAAAACAAGCATAATATTCTCTAATAACAGAATCACATTAAGAAATTTTCTACAACTATCACCATATTGCAGTGGTGAAAACTTTAGTTGAAATAAAACATTTTAGTGAAAATCTGTGCACATTTATTTAAAGGCAGCATTTCCAGAATATCATATTCTGAGGGAGGAAATGCGTGAAAACTTCAATGTTTAAGAACAGATCACCTCTTGTAAAGATAATAATAATAGCCTCTTTGGTCATAACTGACTGGGAGTGTGCCCTTGAGGTGACAGCCCTCAGCTGCTTATTTTTTTGCCAGGAGTAAAATTCCTGCTAGCATAGCTCTGGTGGTTGTTAGGGTACGCAAGCCACCATACCTAGACAAGGTATTGACACCAGTGATGAACACACCTTAATGAACAGTAAATCATTGCTGAAGAATAATTTTTTTTTGCCAAGCATATTATTGTATTTGGCTGTATTATGTGTATATTAGATTTAATACACTTGTTTTAGTCCAACATCAAACTTCCTTTAAGCCACGGAACTTGAAAATGCATGGAAGCAATAGTTCTTACGTAGGATCTATGAAATTAACAGTATTTATTGGTGTTTGCTAGTGACCAGTTCTTGTTTAAACTCTGGTGTAGTTGTTAGCCCAAAAAATTTTTAAGAAAATGCTGCTTGTCTTGAGTTATGCACTTGTGGCTAAATTTGTCATGTGCTAGTCTGGTCATTGTACTTAGTCCCAGGTTGTTAGAAGCTCTTGTAAGTGTGCTGTTGGTGGTTTCTGTTTATATATTTTATTATCTTTGTATGTTAGTGTTAGCTACTGTATGTGTCAATCTCTGCATACCAAACTAGCAGAAAGAATACAAATAGTATTATACATGGATTATGTCATAAGTGACGTACGTGGAGCACAGAAAGTCTCTGGAGCCATATAAAGACCTACTCACAATCATAGAAACATGCAGACAGTCTCTGGACCCATGTAGAGATCAATTTAAAAAACTTATAAACAATCAGTCAATTTCTGGATCCATATGAAGATCTACTAACAATCATAAAAATATACAGGCATTCTCTGGAGCAATATTAAAATCTACTAATAATCATTAAACACATGTTGACAATCTGTAGAACCATATAATGATCAACTGACAATCCTAAAAAGATGCAGACAATCTCTGGAGCCATATGATCTTCTAGCAATCATAGAAACCTGCAAACAATCTCTGGAACCATATGATCTACTAACAATCATAGAAACCTGCAAACAATCTCTGGAACCATATGATCTTCTAACAATCATAGAAACCTGCAAACAATCTCTGGAACCATATGATCTTCTAACAATCATAGAAACCTGCAAACAATCTCTGGAACCACATGATTCTACTAACAATCATAAAAACATGCAGAAAATATCTGGAGCATTATGAAGATCTAATATCATTGATGAATTATGCCACAACATGACCATGCATGGAGCACAGTAAGACAATCCTTGACACCATATAGCAATCAATTAACGAAACAAAAACATACAAATGTCACTGATATAGTCATGTATGAAGAACAAATGAATTATCCATGACCAGTCTTTCAGGTGTTGAGAGCATTTGTTATTGATCAACTTACGTTCATTTGTATGTTTACGATTGTTTCATACGTAAGGTCGAGTGGGGTATGAATTAGCAACAAGAGGCGAATACAACACTCTCAACAATACAACGTAAATAATCATAATTGGAGATTATCCAGACAGTTCATAAACATTTAATAATCCATCTTCAGACACTTAAGGAATATCACAAATTGATTCTCAGTGATGAACATTGCATACTGATTGCCAATAAAACACAAGCTTTCTCCTGTCCAGATACTTGGACACTTAAATATTATTTTGTCTTCAACACACTCTTATCACAGAAATGATATTTGTTTAGAACACGTCTGCTCATGTCCAAGTACACATACCAAAGACCCCCTAACCACGCACGTGTTACCCTTCACAACTTGCATACATCCTATTTTACCAGTGTGTTTAACTGATTCTGTACGTAATTATTTTCTCTTCTGGACGGAATTATTTTTAGACCCCAGAGGTTTGCATATACATTACGTTTACTGAGATAAAATATATAATTATAAGTAAAGTATAACTTATTATATATGATATTAAAGGAAAATGAATGGGCATTATGAACATATTAATCGTTTTTACTAAATTTATAATTTAGTAGTTTTGTTAGATTAAAAAGTACATACCAAAAAAAAATGATCTGAAATAATGAAATTGTTTTTCCACTTACCTAAGGCCTCCATCAAGCTGCATAGTGTCAATCATAAAAAGCCTCTATGCAAACTTTACGTGTAGTATTGGGCAGAGCAACCTAACCTTTGAGGTGAAGACAGGAGTACGACAGCGATGCCCCCTTATCAACCACTCTATTTTTAACAGTCATAGACTGGGTGATGCGCCAGACAACAGAGGGCAGTCCAAGAGGAATAAGATGGACTACATTTTCTACATTGGAAGATCTGGAATATGCAGATGACATTGCACTACTAGCACATTCACATCAACACATCCAGGAAAAACAGGATAGACTTAATAAGTTTAGCCAGCAGGTGGGCTTGAACATCAATTTAAAGAAGTCAGAGGTCATGACGCTCAATGTGAGCAACCCTGAGCCCATATCAGTAAGGAATCAGCAACTGGTACAGACAGACACCTTCACATACCTGGGATGCATTATAACACCAGACGGCGGGGCAGGCAAAGACATCAACATCAGAATGAATAAGGCAAGAACAGCCTTTTTTAGCCTAAACAACATCTGGAAGTCCTCTCAATACAGCACAAGCACAAAATTAAGATTATATCAGAGCTGTGTGCTTTCTGTGCTTCTCTATGGTGTGGAAAGCTGGAGAGTTACAGAGAAGGAAATGTCGAAATTGTCCTCTTTTCACACAACTTGCCTAAGAAAAATTCACCGAATCTTTTGGCCGAATACCATCACCAACCAAGATCTGCTTACTCGGAGCAAGCAAGAGGACATGCACACCATCATAGCTGGCAGACGCTGGAGCTGGGTTGGTCATGTCCTCAGAAGAGACCCCGATGCCATCACAAGAACAGCTATGCTTTGGACCCCTGAAGGAAAACGAAAGAGAGGCCGACCAAAAACAACCTGGCGGAGGACTGTGGAGGCTGAGATGCAAAGAATGAACCAGAGTTGGGGCACTGTGCGAAGGATGGCCACCGACTGAGCAAAGTGGAATCATTTTGTTGTTGCCCTACAAGACGCCACTAGGCGTGATGGCCACTGACTGCTTTGACGGTCGATGGCTAAGGATCAAAGAAGAAGAAAGAAGGCCTCCATCAGAAATTTTTGTCACAATACATTCTAATTGCTTTTATTTTGTCGGTAGTCCATTTGGTAATACAGAAAAAGCAACAAAACTGAATAGCTGTTAAACAAGCAGGGCGTTTCGATTGTAAACCGCTTCCACTCTGTGTATTTTCGGCCATTGTTTATCACTACGAAATGCGAATAAAAATTAAGCTAACACACTGAAATTCCCACCAAAGTGAACAAAGACCATTCAGAAATGCTTAAAAATGTGTTTACTTCCGTCCTGGATTAAATTCCGATCATTTTAAAATACTGGATCGGAAAAAGAATGAAAATTAGTTAGCGTCTTTAAATAGACGTTATGGCCAGAGGAATGGAACTGAGAGTCTTTAAAAAGAGGTTACTTAAGGAATCGGTTAACTAAAATGCTCTGTGGTATAAAAACACCACTGCAAAAAGATCAATTGGAGTTGTATGGACCCTATTGCAACTTAACACAGGAATGGTGCCTGAAGCAAGAAAATTGAGTAAATCAAAGATTTACTGGATAAACATTATTCAGACATGGGCAGGAAAGGTCATTTCAGAGAAATGGATACAAGTGCAAGTTAGACAAGAAAAAGTCCCCGCGACGATCAAGTGTTTCTGCCCCTTAATCTCCTTAACACTCTCAAGCCTGCCGTAATGTTGTGGCGGGCCCTGGAAATGTACCATGTTCCACAAGAAATTGCAGCAATGCTGAAGCTGTATTTTTCAGAGTTCTCTGTCAGATTTTCAATGAAAACAAGTAATAAAGCACACTATCACACACTCACATAAATGAATATCTCTGTATGCACACCTAAACATAAATATTTACATTAGATAGACTGACAGATCTGTGAGTGGGTATTTAAGTTTGTAGATTGATGGCTTAATGGCTGGATAGATGAAACCTCACCATATACGAATGTTCAGATGTTGATATATTCATTTTGTTGAGTATAATTGTTGTCATTACCCATCCCATTATGCATCCGTTCACAGTTATAAAGGTTTTCATTTATTAAGTTTAATATGTAACAGGATTAGACCACTTACTTGGTTGTGTATGTATAAGGATAGAAAAGGGAGAATTTATTGATTTGTTGATACTTAACTCCTTGTCCTTGTGGTCAGTATAAAAACTGAAAAGTAAAACGTAATAATATAATGTACATTATCTCAGATCAGAGTTTTGTAAATGTATACAAATGAGTTAATTGCATATATTGTTAGTACAAGAACTGAGAGACAAAACATAATAATACATTATCAGAGATCCAAGTTTTGTAAATGTTACAAATGAGTTATTGCATACTGTTAGTACAAGAACTGAGAGACAAAACATAATAATACATTATCACAGATTCAAGTTTTGTAAATGTACACAAATGAGTTATTGCATATTAGATCCAAGTTTTATAAATGTATACAAATGAGTTATTGCATCTCGGATCCAAGTTTTGTAAATGTATACAAATGAGTTATTGCATCTCAGATCCAAGTTTTGTAAATGTATACCAATGAGTAATTGCATATATTGTTAGTACAGGAACTGAGAGACAAAACTTAATAATACATTATCTCAGATCCAAGTTTTGTAAATGTATACAAATGAGTTATTGCATATATTGTTAGTACAGGAACTGAGAGACAAAACTTAATAATACATTATCTCAGATCCAAGTTTTGTAAATGTAAACAAATGAGTTGTTGCATAGGTTTTTAGTAGGGAAACTTAAAAGTAAAACATAATAATGTAATATGCATTATCTCAGAAAAAATTTGTGTAAGTGTATACAAATGAGTTATTGCATCTCAGATCCAAGTTTTGTAAATGTGTACAAATGAGTTATTGCATCTCAGATCCAAGTTATATAAATGTATACAAATGAATTATTGCATCTCAGATCCAAGTTTTGTAAATGTGTACAAATGAGTTATTGCATATATTGTTAGTAGGGCTGTACCGGATATCCTATTCGTATTCGATTCGGTGCCAAATACTAGTGCCTTCAATGAACTATTCGTATTCTGCCAGATAGTACGCTGCCGTCAGATCCGAATAGTAAATTTAGGTCAACCCGCGGCATGATAATTTTAGACCCAGAAAGTATGCTGACTTTCCGTTTCCATTGGTCATGCTATTAACAACACACCACGCCTTGCGATCAGTACTTTAGCGTGTAGCGGGTTGCATCAGCTGATCAGGCAGTGTGTAGGTGCCAGCCGGTTAAAACCAGACATGTAAATATCAATGTTTGCGTTAGTCCTCGCATTGTGACTGTTGTATTGGTTTAAATCATGCCTTGTTGTTTTTTTTATACTTTATAGTGGCTGTTCAAGTTTAAGAAATACGATTTATTATTCCTTAGCAATGATCATCGTTATGGAAAAGCGTAGTCAAATTTGGAAACACGTTTTCATATAACAGATGTTGTCTTTTGGCACAGAATGTTGAGAGACTTGTTTTTTTGAAAGCCAATGCATGTTTCATGTAGCAATTTAAAAATTAATTAATGGCTAGTTAGTAGCATTAAATAGTTCAAAGATATTTGCCCCGTTTTTTTGTAACGCTGTATAATTAATAAAAATGTCAGTAGACCTATTGAACACAACTTTATATGTCCAACATTCATTTAACTATCCGTATTCGTATTCGGCTGAATAGTTCAAGGCCTCTATTCGCATTCGGCAGAATAGTAAAAATCACTATTCAGTACAGCCCTAATTGTTAGTACAGAGACTGAGAAGCAAAACTTAATAATAAAGTAAAAATTATCTCAGATCTAAATTGTATAAATGTTTACAAATGAGTGCATATTTTTAGTACAGAAACAGAAAAGTAAACCAAAATAGTATAATATACATTATCTCAGATCCAAGTATTGTAAATGTATACAAATGAGTTATTGCATATATTGTTAGTACAGAATCTGAGAAGCAAAACATAATAATACAATATAAAGTATCTCAGATCAAAGTTTTATAAATGTTTACAAATGAGTGTAGTTAGTACAGAAACTGAAAATTAAAACATAATAATATAATATACATTATCTCAGATCAAATTTTTGTAAATGTATCTTCTTCTTCTTTAGGTGCCTGGTCTGGAACAGACATTGGCGATCATGACACTCCAATCTTCTCTGTCTTTTGATAGTCTAATGAGGTTGTTGTTGCCCAGTTGTATAAGCTTTCCACATACATCTTTCTCTGCCTTCCTCTTCTACCTGGTATTTTCCCACATAAGACTAATTCCTCCACTCCTCCTCTTCTGTTAATATGTCCCATAAATTTCATGTGTCTTTTCCTAATGATTTCGATGAGCGATCGATTAACACCCGCAACTGTCAGTACCTCAGCATTTGTTTTCTTCTCTGTCTACGATATTGTCAGTATCCTTCTCAAAAACCACATTTCCGCTGCCTCCAGTTTTTTCACCATTTGGTTACACATTGTCCAACATTCACATCCATATAAAAGAACGGACCACACGTAGCTCCTTAGTAAGCGAATTTTTGTGCTTATGGTGATGTTTCTGTTTTTCATTACGTTGCTCATCCTAGTAAAAGCTTCTTTGGACATGGCGATCCTTTTCTTGTATACATTTGTAAATGTATAAAAATGAATAATGGCATATAGTTAATTATAGGCCTAAGTCATTGTTAGATTATTCTTTTTTTTTAATGCCTGTTGTAGCATGTTAAGTATTGACAGTACTATGGCCTCAGTCGCAAGGAGTTTAAAAACAAAAATCAAATTAATCACATTATGGATTAATATATTGTTGTGTTCATTTTTATTTAAATGTATAGTAATTGAATAATGTTTAATTTAAGCAATAAGTGAAAACGATTTGAAAAATTAATGACTAGAATTGCATGAAGAAATAAAAAAATTGTGCATACTTTCTGCATTAAAATAAGCTAAAACTGTTGGAACAATCCCACTTTTAAAAATTCACCACATAAATGTTAACCAGATGTTACAAATGCTAGTACATTCTTTGCTGTATTGTTCATCCTCTTTTTCTCTCCCTAGAGCTCTCGTTTTTAGTTACTTTGTGTGTGTGCTTGTCATGTAAAATTTTAATTTTTTCCAACATTGTCTTGTTTTTCAGGTTGCTTTGAATAGCTGTGGCTAGTGTGTTTAAGCCTGCCTGGACTTGATGTGCTTGTTGCATGCTCTAGTGGAGCAAGAAAAAAAGCACAAAGTAGCCATTATTCAGTAAACCATATGCGCAGCCTTTTCTCAAGTGGTTTTTTTTTTTAAATATTCATTGTTTCTGTCCTGTTTCTGCGGATCTTGCTCATGACACATTGGCTCTGATCTGAATCATCATCCTGCCTCAACTCTTGCGGTGTGGGGTTGATGACCTGCCTTCTCTTGTGCCTTTGCTGGTTTCTAAATTAAAATAACTTGTTTTTGGGAACCTGACACTTAAACCACACACAAAAAATGTATCTGTTTTGAAAATCTGAACCTTCTTGGCCTTCTGTGGATTTTGTGAATGTCAACATTGCAACTATTTCATGGCACACAGCGAGACAGATACACTACTGGTGGGTTTTATGGACCCAAAACAACGGAGCTACAGGTAAGATGATGACACTGAGAGTAATTGTTTAAATGTTGTAATTCTGTAATCAGCTTGATACTCATTCAAGCAGTTTAAGCAGATGAGCTGTAGTAATGTCTCATAGTGAGAAAATTACTGTAAAGTGGTTGAAAAAAGGTCTTATAGTGAGAAAGTAACTGGAAAGTGGCAAAGAGGGTCTCATGGTGAGAAAGTTACTGTACAGAGGCAAAGAAAGTCTTATAATGAGAAAGTTACTGGAAATTGGCAATGAGGATCTTATAGTGAGAAAGTTACTGGAAATTGGCAAAGAGAGTTTGGTAGTGAGAAAGTTACTGAGAAGTGGCAAAGAGGCTCTTATAGTGAGAAAGTTACTGGAAAGTGGCAAAGAAGGTCTTATAGTGAGAAAGTTACTGGAAAGTGACAAAGAAGGTCTTATAGTGAGAAAGTTACTGGAAAGTGGCAAAGAAGGCCTTACAGTGAGAGAGTTACTGGAAAGTGACAAAGAAGGTCTAATAGTGGGAAAATAATGGTTAGTGGCAAAGAAGGTCTTATAGTGAGAAAGTTACTGGAAAGCGGCAAAGTTGATCTTATAGTGAGAAAGTTACTGGAAAGTGACAAAGAAGGTCTTATAGTGAGAAAGTTACTGGAAAATGGCAAAGAAGGCCTTACAGTGAGAGAGTTACTGGAAAGTGACAAAGAAGGTCTAATAGTGGGAAAATAATGGTTAGTGGCAAAGAAGGTCTTATAGTGAGAAAGTTACTGGAAAGCGGCAAAGTTGATCTTATAGTGAGAAAGTTACTGGAAAGTGGCGAAGAAGGTCTGATTGTGATAAATTTACTAGAAAGTGGCAAAGAAGGTCTCATAGTGAGAAAGTTACTGAAAAGTGGCAAAGAAGGTCTTATGGTGAGAAAGTTACCGGAAAGTGAAAAAGGAGGTCTTATAGTGAGAAAGTTACTGGAAAATGGCAAAGAAGGCCTTATAGTCAGAAAGTGACAAAGAAGGTCTTATAGTGAGAAAGTTACTGGAAAGTGGCAAAGAAGGCTTTAAAGTGACTCATTTACTGGATAGTGGCAAAGAAGGTCTTACAGTGAGGAAGTTACTATAAAGTGGCAAAGAAGGTCTTATAGTGAGAAAGACCAGGATAGTGGCAAACAAGGTCTCAGTGAGAAAGTTACTGGATAGTGGCAAAAAAGGTCTTATATTGAGAAAGTTACTGTTTAAGCAGCAAGGAAGGTCACATAGTGAAAATTTACTGGAAAGTGACAAAGAAGGTCTTGAGTGAGAAAGTTGCTAGAAAGTGGCAGAGAGAGTCTGGTAGTTGCTGGATAATAATTGCAAACGGTGAGCCCTAGCAGATGCAGGCAATATAAAATGTGTTTTGCAATGTTATGCAAAAACCATAAGCATTCATGTTTTAAAATTAACACTTTCCTATGAAAAATACAGACAGACATATGTTGTTAACAAGTAGTCAGAAATGTATGAAAACTATTACCTTAGTTTATTACCACTTACCCCAAAGATTTTTATGGGTGATTTAATGCTCGTGTTTAGCTAATTTTAACTTGACTTTTTATTTTTATTTATTTACTTACTTTTAACTTGACATCTAATTATGTTGTTTGTTTGTTAATGCTTACTCTTAACTTGACATCTAATTTTGTTTACAGGCTTTTCTTTAACTTGCAACTTATGTCACCTTCAAATCTTGCAATCGATTTTTGGTTCACTTCCAGATGAGCAATAGCTCTGAAACTTGGCATAGTTTGTGTATTCTCGATGACAATACAATAATCAGTCGTAAAAATAATAACATGAATAACATTAAAATTAATATTAATTTTGTTGTTGTTGTATTGTTTCATCAGTGAAATGGGCAATAACTGCAAATAATCTAGGTGTATTCTTTCCAAACTCCGCCTAGGCCGGTCCCAAGCCCGGCTGAAAAAGGAGGAGGGCAGCCTGCATGGAGGCTGTAAGGAGACAGCCCCTCCACCATGCAACGGCACAACAGGCCAATCACCTGTTTGCTTTAAACTTTTGATTACAAGAACTACAAGAGAGAAAACTGGACTGATTCTAAAGGCGACGAACTGGAACGGACTATGGACTACGACTTATGGAACTTGGAACACAAGAAGTATAAATGGGAAAGAAGAGGAGCTGGTGGAAGAGATGAGGAAAGCAAAACTAGAAATCCTGGCTATTACCAAAACAAAGAAAAAGGGACAAGGAGTCATGGATCTCGATGGCAACACGCTGCTCTACAGTGGTGTACCCACATCTGAAAGAGCTAAAGGGGGCGTGGGTTGCATTGTGGCCAAAAACCAAAAAGATAGTATCAAGGGATGGAACTTTGTCTCGGAGCGCCATTATGGTTGTAAAACTAAAAGAAGGAGAAACCATAGTCAGCCTGGTCATAGTGTATGGCCAAATGAGGATGAGAGAGCAGAGGTCAAGGAGGAATTCTTTGAGCTGCTTCAAAGGACAGTGGATGACTGCCTAGATGAAATTATCATGCTCGGAGATTTCAATGCCAGAGTTGGAAATGACCATAGTAGATGGGGTGGAGTTATCGGAAGATATGGAGAAGATACTCTCAATGACAATGGAAAGCGACTCCTTAGATTCTGCAGTGAGTAGAATCTGATCATTACAAACACAAAGTTCCCCCATAAGCGCATACATGCATACACTAGATTTGAACCAACAAAGAATGAGAAGTCAGTGATCGACTATGCCATTGTTAGGAGAAGCTCATTCAAATATGTCGGGGATGCTAGAGTCTGGAGGGGGCCAGAGATTGGAAGTGATCACTACCTGCTTACAATCAAAAGAACAACTGAAAGAGTTGCTGAGCCTAGGAACTGCCCAACATCACGCAAGAAACTAAGTAAACGAACGGGAGAAATGAGCATTAAGACCTACAAGCTGAGAGAGCCAGAAATTAAGACCAGATATCAGGGGCATATTGCTGCAGTGGTGAGCAACACAGAAGAACAACCTGATGACTTGGAAACCCTCTGGATAAAATTCAAGGACATCATAAAGACAGCTGCTGCAGAAGCATGTGGTGAAGTCCGACTTGGGAACAAGAGAAAGAGGACACCTTGGTGGACAGAGGAAGTCAAAGAGAAAATAAGAAAGAAGAAAATGGCATGGAAACAATACTTAGGAGCTAAAAACACAACAGGACAAATGGAGAAATATAGAGAATATGTGACACTCAGAACAGAAGTCCTGGGAAGAATTTGGAGAAAAGCTAGAAAAAGATGCGCAAGAAAACCAGAAATTGTTCTATAAGACCCTAAAGAACATGAGGACAGAAAAATAATGCACTCTCAAATTTATAAAGGACAAGCAAGGCAAATTGCTTACTGCCCCGAAGGAAGTAATGGAAAGATGGAAAGAATATTTCTCAGAACTCCTGGTTGGTGAGCATGGTGAAGCATCAGAAATGATAACCACTAGCACAGAAGAGAAAACCAATGATGGTGAAGATGACATAAAGATGGAAGAACTGAAGGCAGCACTGGAGAAAATCAAGATGTGCAAAGCAGCAGGGCATGACGGTATAACACCAGAAATGGTTAAGTACATGGGAGCATCAGGTGACCTATTACTCTTAAGGGTCCTACAGGCAGAGTGGTGCAACAAGCAACAAGACCATACCAAAGGATTGGGAGATTGCCATCATAACACCAATTTTCAAAAAGGGTGACAATCGACAGTGTGGAAACCATAGAGGCATATCCCTTCTCAGTGTCCCTGGTAAAATATACTCTAGAATCCTAGAGTAGAGACTCCGACGCCTAGCTGAGCCACAATTGGATGAGGTCCAGTGCGGATTCTGAGCAAACCAAAGTACTCAAGACCTAATCTTCACACTCAGACGGCTGAGTGAAAAGGCCCTTGAGTATAAGAGTGAGATCCATCTTTGTTTCATAGATCTGGAAAAGGCGTTTGACAGGGTCCCCTGGAGCAAACTTTGGGACTGTTTGGCAAGGAAGAACATTCCAGCACCTCTGATTCATGCTATACAGAGCTTCTACAAGTCTTGCAGAAATTATGTGAGGACTGCAGACCATAAGTCAGAAGAGTTCAGGACCACCACTGGTGTAAGATGAGGTGATATCCTGTCACCTTATCTTTTCATACTCCTCATGGATGATGTCATCAAGGCATGTAAGGAGAGAACAAGAAAGCATTCAGTGGGGTACTGGAAGATGAGACAGGTCTGTATTTCAGAGCTGGCATTTGCTGATGATGTTGCCCTGATTGCTAAATCAGAGGCACATCTCCAATCCAACCTGCAAGTCTGGAAGGAAGAGCTGGAGAAGAGAGGGGTGGTCATAAGCAGCTCTAAAACAAAATCCATGGTGATATCACGAGAAGAAAGAAGACATCAGATTAAGCTGGGAGAACAGGTCCTGGAGCAGGTCGACCACTTTAAATACCTCAGAGCTGTTATAGACCGAAAGGGAGGCATCAAAGAAGAGTTGGCCACTCGAAAAGCAGCAGCTTGGAGACTTTTTCAGGCCATAAATTGAGGATTCCTCAGCAAGAGAGAGGTTGGTAAGAAAACAAAGATGGCTGTATACCGCTCCACCTATGTCCCAGTCTTGACATATGGATGCGAGTCATGGGCAATGACTACAACCCACAAAAGCCAGATCCAAACCTCAGAAATGAGGTATCTGAGGAAGGTGGTTGAAGTAGCAAGAAGAGACATGGTCCGCAACCAGACGATACGTCAAGGCCTTAAATCCCACCCCCTGCAGACCCAAGTAGAACAGTCCCAACTAAGATGGTTTGGCCATGTCTGCAGAATGGGAGAAGATCGGCTACCACGACAAGCATGGGAAACAAAGAGCCAGGGATCCAGACCCCTAGGACGACCCAGAGTCCACTGGGAGGACAACATTAGACGATCTTTGAAGGACTGAGGACTAGAATGGAACCAGGCCAGGAGGAAGACAGCTTTTAGGATAGTCTGGCGCTCTCTCTTCCAAACCTCTACACCTCACGGTAGAAGGGGAACGACTAAGTAAGTAAGTATTCTTTCCAAAAAGATTGTCTGTCTTGAGAGAAATATTGAAACGGTTCTATTGTCTTTGTTCACCCATTCGGAAATTCAATGACCACACCGTATTCCGTACATTTGCCTGCAGGGTTAGTCTAATTGCAATTCGCAGGTAGGGGTGGCAGGATGAGCACGGGGTTAGTCTATTATGCATTTGGCAGGTAGGGGTGGCAGCATGGCACATAAATGTATTAAGCATATCTGTATTATACAGGGGAGTGAAGAGTTAGAGACTTCACTACAGTAAGACCAGCTTTATAATGCATTGGAGTGAAGTGTTAGAGACTTCACTACAGTAAGACCAGCTTTATAATGCATTGGAGTGAAGTGTTACAGACTTCACTACAGTAAGACCAGCTTTATAATGCATTGGAGTGAAGTGTTAGAGACTTCACTACAGTAAAACCAGCTTTATAATGCATTGGAGTGAAGTGTTAGAGACTTCACTACAGTAAGACCAGCTTTATAATACATTGGAGTGAAGTGTTAGAGACTTCACTACAGTAAGACCAGCTTTATGATGCAGGGGCATGAAGTGTTACAGACTTCCCTATAGTAAGACCAGCTTTATGATGCAGGGGAGTGAAGTGTTACAGACTTCACTACAGTAAGACCATCTGTATTATACAGGGGAGTGAAGAGTTAGAGACGTCACTACAGTAAGACCAGCTTTATAATGCATTGGAGTGAAGTGTTAGAGACTTCACTACAGTAAGACCAGCTTTATGATGCAGGGGAGTGAAGTGTTAGAGACTTCACTACAGTAAGACCAGCTTTATGATACAGGAAGGAGACCACACCGGTAGGTAGAAGCAGAAAAGAAGGTGTACAGGCTTTCAACAAATCCAAAGAAAATGACTGCTTCCATCCGCAAACAGATAAGATAAAAATAATGAAGAGTCGCACTAAGTCACCCTCTTATGCTCTTTCTCTCACAATTTCGTGACACCAAATGAAAAGGCGCTAAAGATGGCATAAATCACAAGATCATTGGTTTAACGCTAGTATTAGAAGATGATCAAAAAATTATGTACATATTTATTGGCGTGGGGCCCCAAAAAGCGCAGGGCTCATAGCATATGCTACTTTTGCTACTACGTTAATCCGGCTCTAATTGTGTCAATATTTGACAAGGATCAGTGCGTAGTGAGGGGACCCCCCTCCCCACCCAGCCCTCTGCACCCAGCAGCGAAAACAAAGGATTTCTTGCCAGGGTACAGTTTTGTTGGTTTTGTGGGCCCTAAACAGGACCGTGGTGCAGTTTTGTGGGCCCTAAACAGGACCGTGGTGCAGTTTTGTGGGCCCTAAAAAGGATCATGGTGCAGTTTTGTGAGTTTTCTGGGCCCAACAAAGACACAATACCCAGCACAGTTTCTCCAGAGGTCGTCCAATGCAGGGAAACGGATTTGGCACGCGTTAGGAGGGATCTCTAGCCGTGTCCGAAGCAGGGGTAGCAACAACAAAAGCTCCAACCATAGGTCCCATATACAACATGAAAAGTGAGGAAAACTGAATGAACTCCACACAATAACAAAAGAACCACCATTAGTTCACAATAACAGCACTCAAAATGAAGTCACCATACATCCCGACCCAAGTTCTGTCTAATCACCATTGAGAACAGGAATTACAGAGCGCTCATACATACAGGATCATAAGGGAACAACTTTATAAGCAAATAAAGAAATACGCACAGTTCCAGCATTCCAGAACATATATGGCCTCTGTAACTGGGGAAGAATTGAAATCCTTAGGCATTGCCCATGTCACATTTAAGATTGGCAGCCAGACAATCACACGTGCATTCGTTATCACTAGAGGCATGAGTAGAAATTTTATCCTAGGAAGAGATTTTCTGTCAAAACACCAAGCCCGGATATATTTTGATCTACGGAAAATAAGAATAAATGAAGAATATGTAGAACTCCAAGATGACATCCATATTGCATCATTGATTCGTTTAACAGCCCCGGTTACCCTCTTACCAAATTCATTAGTCATAGCCAAGGGTAGGATCAAAGCGTCACAATATATAAAACCTGGACAAATTATTCATGTGGAACCCATACCGGGAGAAGATATAAATGAAGACCCAATGCTGTTTATTACGGAAGGAATAGCAGAAGTCACAGCAAACAGAGACTTCCCGGTTATGATAGTCAACACATCTGGTAAAACGACAACCATTGCTAGAGGTGCTATCATAGCTCAAGTACAATCATCCTCCATACGAGACACCTACAAAACTAAACAAGGTAACACTGACCAACATAATGCAGGCGAGAGTCATACCCATCAATCCCCGCCCCCGCATCAGACCACACACTGATCGAGATAGGAGGTTTCATAAACAAAACATCACTTCGCAGAACCATACCCATCAGTCCCCGCGTCAGACAACATAATACACCCCCCGCCGCCCCCAAGGTTCAGTGCAAGTGCTTCGACACACCATAATACCCCCATGGAGAAAGACGGAGAATTCAAAACAAGCTAAACAATTGTCCGGAGGATACCTGGAAGCACCGAAAAGAGAAATGGTATACACGGATGGCACAGAATATTATCAGAACACCCGCAAATATCAAACATGAAGACAACCAGAAATCGATTATCAGTTTAAATACCCAGATATGGTTGATCAAGAGATCATTATAGAAGCCTATCGGAATACACAGTCTCCTAAGGAAAAACGTAGCCCCACGAGGAACACTGTAAACCTAGTTATACAAGATCAACCCAGGTTGCAAAGATGTAGAGTAAGCAGCCTTCGCAAAATCCCATACACTTCGAATCGATGTAGATCACAGAACGATCGAGCTGTTTCATTCCCTACACAGGACCATATAAATTACATTGCTACAAATCGACGTCACTTCAATCCACAGAAGAGAGACTCTTACCACCACCATCACCCAACCAGACGAATAATCCCTTTGATGCCTTGCCACACAACCGGATGGATAAATTGCCGTAGTGAAAGTGAGAGCGCACAAGTACATTGCCGTGGAGTAAGAGAGAGCGCACAAGTACATTGCCGTAGAGGAAGAGAGAGCGCACAAGTGCATTGCCATAGAGAAAGAGAGAGCGCACAAGTACATTGCCGTAGAGAAAGAGAGAGCGCACAAGTACATTGCCGTAGAGAAAGAGACAGCGCACAAGTACATTGCCGTAAAGAAAGAGACAGCGCACAAGTACATTGCCATAGAGAAAGAGAGAGCACACAAGTACATTGCCGTAGAGAAATAGAGAGCGCACAAGTACATTGCCATAGAGAAAGAGAGAGCGCACAAGTACATTGCCGTAGAGAAAGAGAGAGCGCACAAGTACATTGCCGTAGTGAAAGAGATAGCGCACCAGTTGCTAGTAGCCAAGACGACATTTTTAACGATCTTGGCAAACTGTGTGAGAGAGATTTGCCGCGTGAAGAGACTGTTACATTTTTCGCGCGAATGTAAGAAAAAAAGGTTCTTGTGTGTTTTTTCACCGGCAGATTAAAATTATTGAAATTTCGAAGCACCGTACTTTTTCTTGACTGAAAAAGGTAGTTTGTGGTTACATTGTCTGCTTTGTCGGGCATTTCAGTTGTCCATCCTTGCCTTTTGACATACGATGCTTCCTAAGTTCTTCCCCTCCCCCGACAGTGAGCTCCCCCCTCCCCCGTTGTTTGGGAGGGCAAGTTAAAAAAAAAATGCGTTCCTCGTGCATTCTTAGTTGACACGAACTGTGCGTACGCTTACGACAGACCCTTCACTGCCGCCCTTAACCCCCCCCCCCCCCCCCCCCCCGGTATTTTTTTTAAAGTATATAAACCAAGAATGGGGCGTATCTCATGGAAAGAGATGAAAACAAATAAGGAGGTCCTAGAAAATCTAGGTATGAAAAGAGAACTAATGAGAGAGGTCAAAGTTCGGCAGCTAAAATACTTTGGCCACATAAAAAGGCATAACACCTTGCAGAAGACCATAACAGAAGGGAGAGTTGAAGGTAAACGTGCAAGGGGAAGACAGCGCTATAAGTGGGAAGATAACATCAAGAGATGGACGGGAAAGAGTCTATCAGAGTGTACCACCAAGACAAGAGACAGAAGACGTTGGAGATCCATTACAGCCAACCTCCGTTGTGGAGATGGCAACTGATGATGATGAAACCAATAAAACGAAGAAATACATTTTTTTTAAAACACGCCTGCCGTTAATTTAAACAGTAAGGGTAGTCACGTAGCAGATTCTGCCGTAGGGGAGTGAAGTGTTATAGACTTCAATGTACTGGGTCCCAGCTTTATGAGGTGGGGTGGCTTGTTCCCTTCCTCGCTGCCGTTGCCTTCTCTAACTCAAGATCAGTCAGGTACCCTTTTACAGCTGGTTAGACTGATGCGTGACACTACCAAGCTTTGAACCCGAAACCCGGTAACTTATTGCGGTAGTGGAGTGTTAGAGACTTCACCATACTAGGTCCAGCATCGAGAGGTGGGGAGACCAGTATCCTTCCTTGCTGTCTTTTCCTTCCCTAACTCAAAGTTAAGTACCCATTTATAGCTAGGTAGGCTGGAGCTGTGTGCATTCAGACCCGCTAATATTAGGATGCATGTCAAAGTATACAAGACGTTGTAGCCTGGTATTACCCTCGAGAATCATCAAGTGCTACATATATTCTTCATCATTGTGTAGTTTAGAAACATGAACAATGAACAAGCAGTTAGAGGAAAGAATTTAGGCATTTGAGATGGGGATATATTTAGAGGAGTGGGGTGCGTCTCATGGATAGAGAGGAAAACAAATAAAGAGGTCACAGACAACCTAGGGATGAAAAGATAATTAATGACGGAGGTTAACATTAGACAGTAAAAAATATGGTGGCCTTGTAAAAAGACACAGCACCTTACTAAAGACCATAATAGAAGGCGGAGTTAAAGGCAAACGTGCAAGGGGAAGCTATTAGTGGAAATGTAACATCAAGAGATGGACAAGAAAGAGTCCATCACAATATCAAGAGAAAAGGCAGAAGACGCCGGAGAGCCATTGCAGCCGATCTAAGATATTGATATGTCTGATGATGATGAATAGTCTTGTTGTTTTCCCCCCCCCCCCCCCCCCCCCAAAAAAAAAAAAAAAAATTTATTGACAATCATCTTAACAAGACAATTTCGAGAACTACACGTTAAATCGTTGAAAGTATTCATAAAGAGACATGAATAAAGGTTGTATATCTTTATCATCACTGCCCTACCTTTTTATGCTTAATACATTCATGTGCCATGCTATCACTGTATAAAACATAGAATGTTTTGCTACGGCTTAACAACGTTTCTTAGACCTAAGGGTCTTTTATATTTGGACATGCGCCCTAATATAACCGACTAGGTTGAACGGGACGCGCCTCGCCAAGACGAGGCAAAAATTTTACATTAAAAAAAATAAATAAATAAAAAATGTGCCATGCTGAAAAATGAGCCATGCTGCCACCCCTACCTGCGAAAATGCATAATAGACTAACCCGCAACCCCTACCTGCGAAATGGACTAGCCCCGCGCAGGCGAAAAAAAAAAGAATAAAAATTGTAAGAAAAAAAATTTAAGAAAAAGTACGGTGCTCGGTTTGGCTTCGAAATTTCAACAATTTTAATCTGCCGGTGAATAAACACACAAGAACCGAAAAAAAATTTAAGAAAAAGTACGGTGCTCCGTTTGGCTTCAAAATTTCAACAATTTTAATCTGTTGGTGAATAAAGACACAAGTACCATTGAAACTTCTCCCTCCCCCCTCCACACACACACTATTGCACGCGGGTGCACAGATGTACACGCAACTGACAACTACATTTAAAAATATAATTTACAACTCTTATCAATATTAAAAAAATAAATAAATAAAACAAAAAAAAAAGATATTAACTTTCCGTGTAATATACTGAATAATGAAATCCGCCTCCTGTGCTCTGGACTCGTGTATCGCAAACTGATAATATCATTAGCGGATTGATTACATTTAACTTAAATGTACAAAAAAACACTAAAAAGAAAAAAAAAATTTAAACACAGGCTTTTAATACACTAAAAAGCCACAAATAATTTTTCACAGAGTTTATACCTTGCAGTAAAAAAATGTAACATCAAATTGACAAAAAGCCTGGGGCGCTGATTCTACTTGAAATTAACTTCTGCTTTATACTTCATTAGACACTTATGGATAAAATATATGACAAGCGCTTAAGCGCCCCACGCTTTTTGCCAATTTAATGTTACATTTTTTTACTGCAAGCTATAAACTCCGTGAAAAATTATTTGTCGCTTTTTAGTGCATTAAAAGCCTGTGTTTAAAAATTATTTTTTTTTCCTTTGATTATACACCCTCTTAACTTGGCATGTACTTATTTTGTTTGTTTATTAATGTTCCCCCTACAGCCTCATGCACAACCTCATAGTAGTTGCCTAGTACAACATGCTTGACGGAGCAGTATTCCTATATTTTATTTGTCTCTTTAAGAAATCCCTGAGAATTACACAGGCCGTGACTTCCCTTAAATGTTTATATATTTATGGGAGGATGAGTGTCCTTTTCTGATGTAAAACTAACAAACGAATCCCTGGCAATGGAAGTATGGGGGTCATATTGTTTTAAATATATTACCAATATTGCTGTATGGTGTAAATCATGAACATTTCATAAACAGAAACGTTTATTGCTGTTTTGGTGAAATACATGGACTCAAAGAAATCATATGATTATCCAGAAGAAATTATACAAAACATTACTTCTTAAGGGGTTTTTAAAAAAAAATCCACTAGTAAAGTGTACTAGCAGTATACTTGGAATAGTAGCAATGAAAAATGTTACTTACAGGAATGCATCATGGGAAAATTAGAAGATGCAGAATGGGTAATGTAACAAAAAGAAAACATGAAGGGAAAATCAGAAAATGTAGAATGGAAAATGTAACAAAACTGAAAACATGTACTGTTTTAAATATATTACCAATATTGCTGTCTGGTGTGAGTCATGGACATTTCATAAATAGAAACAGTTCTTGCTGCTTTGATGAAATGCATAGGCTCAAAGAAATCAGAAGAAATTATACAAAACTTTACTTCTTACGGAATTTTTTAAAAATCAACTAGTAAAGTGTAAATGTTAAAGGAAAATTAGAAAGTGTAGAATGGGAAATGTAACAAAAAGAAACATCAAGGGAAAATTTAAAAATGTAGAATGGGAAATGTAACAATGGGACAACTTCAAGTGAAAATTAAAGGATGCAGAATGGGAAATGTAACGAAAGAAAAATGTCAAGGGAAAACTAGAAGATGTAGAATGGGAAAGGTAACAAGAGGAAAACATTAAAGGAAAATTAGATTTAGAATGGGAAATATAACAAGAAATAAACATCAAGGGAAAATTAGAAGATATAGAATGGGAAATGCAACAGAAGGAAAACATTATGGGAAAATTAGAAGATGTAGAATCGGAAAGGTAACAAGAGGAAAACATCGAGGGAAAATTTAAAGAATATAGAATTGGAAATGTAACAAAAGGAAAATATTAGGGGAAAATTATAAGATGTGTAATGGGAAATCTAACAAAAGGAAAACATCAAGAGAAAATTAAAAGATGTAGGGAAGGAAGACATGGAATTAAATAACATTCTAAGTGAGGCATATGTTTACTGCATTTGCTATTCTAACAAGCAGGACTGTTGGACCTGGCCACAACCAGAAAGTTCCTACCAGCAGCACAGATGACGATAGCTTGTTGGACATTGTGATGGACGGTAGAGATGACCACATTGGCCACCTGGACGGGGATGGAATTGAAGGGTACAAAAATGAAGATCCGGGTCAAATTCAAGGTAAGTGGTAGTTGTTTTTGGATGTTTATCATTGTTACTGATCATATCCATTGTTGCTCCATGTGGAGCATGGAACCACCACGGCAGCTCGCTCCCTTACAGGAAGCCTGCGCTAAAGCATTCATGCAGTAGTGGTTTCTATAGCAGTTTGTTCTGCATGATGAGATTGTGGTCACCCTAACACAGCCTCATATTAATTGCCTTATATGACATCCATGAGGGAGCAGTCGTTCTATTCTATCTTTGATTCCTCATGGAATGGTTGCTGCTGTAGAAGAGGTTGGTGGTTTTACAGTTGATATTTACCATTTTTATGTACTGGTGTTATATCCATTAACTAATGTTCCTGCTATTGCTGCTCTCGAAGCTAGTCTGTCAGCTCTCTCATTGCCGCGTAAGCCTGCTTGACCAGGACAGTAGATCCACACCAGTTCATGAAGACTCGAGGCCTCTGTGAATGTTTTCCATTCATGCCGCAGCCATCCATTTTGAACCTTCCGAAGCATGACTGAGAGTCTGACACAATAACTGCCCTGGTTTGTGTAGTTGAGACATCTTTGTTTGCTGTGAAATAACCACAATAACAAGGGGGGTCAGAGTGGCTAAGAGGTATGGCGTCCGCCTTGAGTTCTAGAGGTACCGGTTAAATTTCCAGTTGAGAGAATATAATTTATGGAAAAATTTATTTTCAGAACCAGTGGTCCTAATGATGTCATACTCCCCCATGATTTCCTGGGTAGTGAGATCGGATGCCTAGCCTTCTCGGATAATGGCGAAAAAATAGGAGGTCCCGTGTGCAAGTTGTGCACGTTAAAAATCCCACGGCAGTTGGAAATCGTAAAGAGTAGGCCTATCAGGCTGCTGCCCTGGCAAAATTTTAAAATTAGAAACCTACCCACCACAAAAATATTTATAGAATGTGTGATTTCTATATACACAAATTGGGATTCTTGCCGGTGCTATGGAGTTTGTTCACTGTGCTGAGATCCTCCTTGTGTGATCTAAGGGAGGAGATTACTGATGGAGTAGTCCGTGTGCAATGAAGATAATCCTTCAAACCAAACCAAACTACACCACATCTATATCTCTTATAAAGTCGGCATTTCGTCTCAAGCTTCTCTCGTCACCGAACAGTTGCTCCCTCAAATGGGTTGTAGAAGGCCACACTGCCACCTTGCTGCTCTCACGGAGCAGGCTAAATAAGCAAAGAAAGAGGGGAGGGAGGTAATAAGTAAATTGTAAGCTCTCAAAGTAAGAAATGGAAGAATTACAATACTAGGCAGGTAAAAAGAATGAGAAGTAATAAGTACTGTGAAGTTTCAAACCAAGTTCATCCAGGTGGCATAACGACCTTACTGCGAGAAACCAACAAACGTATTAGTGAAATCGACAAGTTAGCTGTTCTATAACAATCGAAAAACAAAACCAGAAAAGTGCTTTCATCGACTGATCCCTTCACACTGTTGACCTCGCAACTCTGAATATTTTTTTTGGCCACGTTTTCGCGAGACGCTCTCATTCAACCACGACACAAGTTCGGGCTCTCATTCAACCAGGACACAAGTTCGGTCTGTTATATTATGGCATGTGTCCAAAAGTAAAAGACTGGGGGTCTGAAGTGTCGAATTGTACGATCCTGAAATGTGTTTACACATCTATTACTTTCCAAGTTTTCCTTTCACAAGCATAGGCCGAATAGCACTTACATATATACATACACAAACTACACAGAGAGAGAGAAGGGGAGAGAAAGACAAGGGCCACTGAGCTCGTGTGTTGTAAACTAAAATACAGCCTGACATTAATCATGAATATGCAATATGTGTGGTTTCAGTGACGTAACAAATCACAAATCAAGAGGGAAACTCGAGACTCCCACATTGCAAACATTATTTTGAAATGATAAATAAATTGCAGGCACTCTGGAAAAAAAGAAATAGAGGCCAATGAAAACACATTAATTTTGTTCTGTCTGCATTCATCATCTACCTACGGAGCATAGTCCAACACGAAAATAAGAATCTTCAACTCAAATGTGAAGTCAGTCCTATTGTATGGGTCTGAGACATGGAGAACAACAAAAACAACAACCAAAAAGCTACAGACTTTTACAAACGGGTGCTTGCGTAGAATAGAAGGACTGAAATGGAATGACAAAGTCACAAATGTGGAATTGATGACAAGAACCAGACAAGTGCCAGTGGAACAAGAGTTGAGAAGAAGACGCTGGCGATGGATAGGACACACATTGAGGAAACCTGTTGATAGCATTACAAGGCAGTCCTTGTTCTGGAATCCACAGGGAAAGAGAGGCAGAGGTAGACCAAAAAAACACATGGAGAAGAGAACTGGAAACAGAGCTGAAAATGATGAGGAAAACATGGAAAGAACTTGAGCAGATGGCACAGGACAGGAAGACTTGGCATGTGTTTGTTGAAGGCCTATGCTCCTTGGGGAGCTAAAGGGTATTGATTGATTGATGGATCATAGGCATTCAACAAAAGTATGCCAAGTCTTCCTGTCCAGTGCCATTAGGTCAAGGTCTTTCCATGTCATCTTCATCCCCTTCATGTCTGTCTCCAGTTCTCTTCTCCATGTGTTCCTTGGTCTACCTCTACCTCTCTTACCGTGTGGATTCCAGAACAAGGACTGCCTGGTAATGCTATCAACAGGTTTTCCTCAATGTGTGTCCTATCCATTTGTAGCATCACCTTTTCATCTCTTGTTCCACTGGCACTTGTCTGATCTTGTCATCAGTTCCACTGGTTCTTGTCATCAGTTCACTGGCACATGTCTGGCTCTTGTCATCAGTTACACTGGCACTTGTCTGGTTCTTGTCATCAGTTACACTGGCACTTGTCTGGTTCTTGTCATCAGTTCCACTGGCACTTGTCTGGTTCTTGTCATTGCTTGTTCCACTGGCACTTGTCTGGTTCTTGTCATCAGTTCCACTGGCACATGTCTGGTTCTTGTCATCAGTTCCACTGGCACTTGTCTGGTTCTTGTCATCGCTTGTTCCACTGGTTCTTGTCATCAGTTCCACTGGCACTTGTCTGGTTCTTGTCATCAGTTCCACTGGTTCTTGTCATCGCTTGTTCCACTGGTACTTGTCTGGTTCTTATCATCAGTTCCACTGGCACTTGTCTGGTTCTTGTCATCGCTTGTTCCACTGGCACTTGTCTGGTTCTTGTCATCGCTTGTTACACTGGCACTTGTCTGGTTCTTGTCATCAGTTCCACTGGCACTTGTCTGGTTCTTGTCATCAGTTCCACTGGCACTTGTCTGGTTCTTGTCATCAGTTCCACTGGCACTTGTCTGGTTCTTGTCATCAGTTCCACTGGCACTTGTCTGGTTCTTGTCATCGCTTGTTCCACTGGCACTTGTCTGGTTCTTGTCATCAGTTCCATAGGCACATGTCTGGTTCTTGTCATCAGTTCCACTGGCACTTGTCTGGTTCTTGTCATCAGTTCCACTGGTGCTTGTCTGGTTCTTGTCATCAGTTCCACTGGCACTTGTCTGGTTCTTGTCATCGCTTGTTCCACTGGCACTTGTCTGGTTCTTGTCATCAGTTCCACTGGCACATGTCTGGTTCTTGTCATCAGTTCCACTGGCACTTGTCTGGTTCTTGTCATCAGTTCCACTGGCACTTGTCTGGTTCTTGTCATCAGTTCCACTGGCGCTTGTCTGGTTCTTGTCATCAGTTCCACTGGCACTTGTCTGGTTCTTGTCATCAGTTCCACTGGCACATGTCTGGTTCTTGTCATCAGTTCCACTGGCACTTGTCTGGTTCTTGTCATCAGTTCCACTGGCGCTTGTCTGGTTCTTGTCATCAGTTCCACTGGCGCTTGTCTGGTTCTTGTCATCAGTTCCACTGGCGCTTGTCTGGTTCTTGTCATCAGTTCCACTGGCGCTTGTCTGGTTCTTGTCATCAGTTCCATATTAGTGATCTTGTCATGCCACTTCAATGCTTCTACTTTATGCAAGCACCCATTTATGAAAGTCTATAGCTTTTTGGTCGCTGTTTTTTAATTAACTTTATGTTTCAATTCATTCATTCATAACCCTCCACTCCCAAAGGAGCATATGCCTTCAACAAACACCTGCCAAGTCCTCCTGTCACGTGCCATCATCTCAAGTTCTTTCCACGTTCTCCTCATCATTTAGACTCCTTTCGGCTTTCTCTGTGTTGCATCATACGCCTCCCTGCGAGAGGACCTTCCCCTGTCTTGGATTGCTGTGTTTTATTTTCCGTAATTGACTTGTCCATGTTTGTTGAAGTTTTTTGTGGTTTAAATTTTTTACAGGATGGGGTAACCAGCCCCATGCCCAACCCTCCTTAGTCGCTTTCTACGACATGCATGGCAGGGAACAGTGTTACTATTCTTTGCTCCCCTTTCGGGCCCGGTAACACATGGGTGATGTTTCAATTGCTCTTGTTCTATTTTGGTACTGCCATGTCTGTAATTCTTGCAATAATGAATTGGATAGCCTGGCAGAAGTACTAATGAAAACCAGCTATGAATTCAAACTGTGGATCTTTGTCCACTTCAAGATATAATGGAAATAAGAAAACAGATAAACTTGCCAAAGAAGGTGGAAAGAAAATCCAGACAGAAGACAGGGCTGCAAATGAAGAAATAAAAGCAGTAATCAGAAATAATTATAGAGAAAAATGGCATAAGGAACGCCCATACTCCGATACTGCAGAACCATACTATACGATACTGCAGAACCATACTATACGATACTGCAGAACCATACTATTCGATACTGCAGAACCATACTATACGTTACGAAAAAGAGACCAAGTGATAATTTTCAGACTGAGAACTGACCATGCAGACTCAAATACCATCTGTACAACAAATAAAAAATGGGGCAGACAAATATGTGCCCATGTGGGGAGGACAAACAAACATTAGAACACGTCTTTCAAAACTGTCAGCTCCACGAGAGGAGCAGAGTGGCATCATGGCCTTCTCCAACCTAGTTGAGGGAGAAGCTGTATGTTGATAAGAGAAGCCTGAGACGGACCGCTAGCTTAATAAGAGAGAAAGATGTGGTTATTTGAGAGCGAACGACGAAGCAGCAGAAGATAAAGTTTACGTATCAGTTCAGTAACGGACTATGTGAAGGTTAAAACAAGATGATAGAAGCCGGTGACAGAAATGGAATACTTGTCCCGGCGGAGTGCGATGATGGGCACTGGACGCAGAAATAAGAAAGTCTAAGAAGACATGGGAAGATTGGTAAAAGTTCTCTTTAGACTTTTATATTATAGAGTGATATAACCTTGTCATGTATCGCGGGCGAGTATCCACATTACAAGGGGATGTCACTCTATAATATAAAAGTCCAAAGAGAACCGAACGATTTCCCCTGGGACAAGATTTAGCTGAAGGCATATGCTTCAGGGAGGAGCTACTTGGCAAATATGACTCCATCGGTTATCGAAGTGAAGATAAGCCATGTGCAAGAAGACAAATTTGACCAATGGTAATTAGGAAATGTCACAGGCCAGGAACGCATAGATTAATTTCTATTCTCCGTGTGTTGTTTTTTTCGGTCTACCTTTTTGTTTTAAATAAAGTTTTGGCGAGGCGCGTCCCGTTCAACCTAGTCGGTTATATTAGGGCGCATGTCCAAACATAAAAGACCCTTAGGTTCGGTCTACCACTACGTGTCATATCCGTGGGGGTTCCAGAACATGAACTGCCTCGTAAAGCTCTCAGCAGGTTTCTTCTAATTTCTTGTTTCACTGGTCCTTGTCTGGTCCTTGTCTGGTTCTTGTCTGGTCCTTGTCTGGTCCTTGTCTGGTTCTTGTTTGGTTCTTGTCTGGTTCTTGTCTGGTTCTTGTCTGGTTCTTGTCTGGTCCTTGTCTGGTTCTTGTCTGGTCCTTGTCTGGTTCTTGTCTGGTCCTTGTCTGGTCCTTGTCTGGTTTTTGCGTATAAGAAAGTACAAACACAGACCTTAGGACAGATCCTGACATTTTGGTGGCAGGAGCTGTCAGAAATAACGATCTTGTGAGAGAATCAGTCACGGTTCCGCTGAGCGGCGGATAAGACGTTAAATAGAGATTAGTACCGAGGAAACAAACCCTCTGGCTTAACTCGCCAACGAAAAAGTAATACTATTTTTGACAAAAAAGGGGGGGGGGGGGAAGTGCAAGTGTTACTAGAATAAAAGGACACAGCCAGTACCTACATTACGCGTACAAGGTCTTCTTCGGGGACAAACGAACAGTTGAGAGAAGAAAAATGCATTTAAAAAATAGCTAAAAATGATACCATAAAATGAATAAGCTGTTGCAAAGAAGACCAAAAGATACACTGGGTGGAAAAACACATGCCAAAACATGATAAATCTAGACAGAGGTAATGTATGCTATATTGACCAGATAGATGGAAACGTGCGATCACTGTACTTGCATAGCCCCGGGGGTGGGGGAGGAAAAAACTTTCATTTTTTTCTTTTTTACACTGACTTTTAAAATGGGAACCATTGCACATCTGCCGTGCCATTTATACGTATGCCTCTCCTCGTTAATAAACCAGTTTAGGAACTTCGTTTTTTCACGTGTATGTAAGCTGTCTAAGTCCGAGGGCACAGCTGTGAGAGCTAGCTCTCTGCCAGGCACAGGTGTTGAGGCAATAACTTTGCCCAGTCATTGTCACCGATGGCTGTGACATTGTTCTATGTAATGCCACCTCTAACCCCCCTTTTTCTCATTTTTTGTTGTTGTTAGTGCTCACCGGTAAAATTTGTACTAGTTCTATCATAGATCTGCATAATTGATATGGGGGTCCTTCCGCTGCTGTTTAGTAAACATAACTGCAATAGAAGTATCTTGAGTACTAACGCATAGCTAGTGAAGAGTTTATAGTTTGTACTTTACTGTGGTTGGTGTCCGGTATTTCATTAGTTAATTGTTCCTACTGCGAATAATTGTGTTCACATCAGTTAATTGTTCGTACTGCAAATAACCGTGTTCACATAAGTTTATTGTTCTTACCGTGAATAATTGTGTTCATATGAGTTCATTGTTTTTACTGCGAATAAATGTGTTCACATAATTAATTGTTCTTACTGCAAATAATTTTTTTCACATCAGTTAATTGTTCCTACTGCGAATAATTGTGTTCACATCCGTTAATTGTTCTTACTGCGAATACTTGTGTTCACATAAGTTTATTGTTCTTACTGCGAATACTTGTGTTCACGTTAGTTAATTGTTCTTACTGTTGATAACTGTGCTCAAATCAGTTAATTGTTGTTAATGTAGATAACCGTGTTCACATCCGTTAATTGTTCTTACTATAGATACCGGGAATCGAACACACGGCACCTTTGCCACTAGACGCCAGCGCTCTAACCACTCAACATTTGTGGTACATATGTTAATTGTCAGGAGACCTGTTTTGTCTAAAGAGAATAATGGCATCATTGGTGGAGATGTTCTGACACTCTAGCACCGGTATTTTTGAGACGGAATTGTTGACTTTCTCGGTTAAGAATGAAAATGTTTTCGGGAACTCAGTAGCTCGCGAAAGATTTCTGCACTTGAAGAGTGAAAAGAAAAATTTATAAATAAATAACAGGTTGTGAGTTGGATGTATTGAACGAGCACGTGTCAGTACAAACTAACGTTATGTTGTAGGTGAATTAGCAGCATTCTTGCGTGCTGTTGTGTTGTATTTCTTTAAGACGTATGTAACCATGTCTGTTTATCTAGGGTCGTCCTGTATTTATGACCGCTTTTATGGTGAGGTTTTATGCTTATATAATGTTGGTTATCAGGGTTCATCTTGGGAAGGTCTTAACGGCATGTTATTCTTAAATATGGATGTCTTTTCTAGTAGTGCTGTTCCAACGGATGCTCTGATCTCTTTGTTTCTCATTATGTTTTCTTTTGTGAGGTTCCAGCGATTGCTTTATCTCTTTATTTCTCAGAATTTTTTTCTCTTTGCTCTTTTGCTGTTACAAAGGTGTGATCTCTTTGTCTCTCAGTATGTTTTCTTTTGTGATGTTCCAGCGATTGCTTTATCTCTGTGTTTCTCGGTATTTTTTCTCTTTGCTCTTGTGCTGTTACAAAGGTGTGATCTCTTTGTCTCTGAGTATGTTTTCTATTGAGCCATTTCTCACGATTGCTGTGATCTCTTTGTTGCTCAGTGTATTCTATCTTGTGCTGTTCCCGCGCTTGTTTTGACCCCTTTGTTTCTCATTATGTGTCTTGTGCTTTTGTGCTGTTCCAACTGTTCCTATAATCTCTTTGTTTCTCAGTATATCGTGTGTCATTTCTTATGCTCTTTTGTTGCTCCAACGATTGTTCTGGTCTTCTTTTTTCACAGTATACTTTGTCTTCTTATTTCACAGTATACTTTGTCTTCTTATTTCACAGTATACTTTGTCTTCTTATTTCACAGTATACTTTGTCTTCTTTTTAACTCTTGTGATGTTCAGACAATTGCCCTGGTCTTTTTGTTTCTCAGTATATGTCTTATGTCGTTGCGCTGTTCCAACGATTACTCCAATGTCTTTGTTTCTTAGTATATGTCTTATGTCGTTGCGCTGTTCCAACGATTACTCCAATGTCTTTGTTTCTCAGTATATGTCTTATGTCGTTGCGCTGTTCCAACGATTACTCCAATGTCTTTGTTTCTCAGTATATGTCTTATGTCGTTGCGCTGTTCCAACGATTACTCCAATATCTTTGTTTCTCAGTATAATATCTTCTCTTATGCTCTTGTGTTATACCAACGAGTGCTCTCATATCATTGTTGCTCAGTGTACTTCTTCTTGAATCCTTAGCCCCTGGCTGACAAAGCAGACAGTGGCCATCACGCCTAGTGCCGTCTTGTAGGGCAGCAACAAACTGTCCCCATTTTACTCAGTCGGAGGCAATCCTTCGTGCAGTGCCTCAACTCTGGTGGTTCATGCTTTGCATCTCAGCCACGACAGTTCTCCACCAGGTTGTCTTTGGTCTGCCTCTCTTTCGCCGTCCTTCTGGGGTCCATAGCTTAACAGTTCTGGTGATGGTGTCAGGGCCCCTTCTGAGGACATAGCCAACCCAGTTCCAGTGTCTGCCCGCAGTGATGGTGTGCATACCTTTTTGACTGCACCGTGGGAGCAGTTCCTGGTTGGAGATGGTATTCGGCCAAAAAAATTTAAAAAAAAAAAGTATACTACTCGCTGTCTTCTTTTGTGCGCTTGTTATGTTCCAACGACTGCCCTGATCTGTTTTTTTTTTCCCCTCAGGACAATCTCTTTTCTTGTGCTTTTGTACTGTTCGAACGATTGCACAATGTTTTTGCTTCTCATTGTATTATATGCCTTCTGTTATGCTGTTCCCAGTGACTTCACTGATCTCTTTGTTTTTCACTCGATCATTTAAGTGCTTTACTCTCTGCGTTTCTCAGACCTCTCATGTGATGTTCTCTCTTTCTTGCTCTTGCCTTGTACCCAGGTCTGACACTGATATCATATTTTTTAATAAAAATATTGTATTGTATTTATCAGTTGTTTCTTTGCAATCATTTGAATGTTCGGATGGTTTCAAAATTTGAGTGAGCTGAAAGATCACGTTACTGACTTGATCTTTAGCAACAGTAGCAAGAAATAATATCTGTAATAATCAAAGCTGTATACTTTGATACATGTACTGGACATTCTGAATACGTATTACAATTCAGCTAGTCGGTCAGACCAAATCAGAAATCTAAAGAAACGAGCAAGTAAACCCGCCAAAACGATTAGCATAATTTTGGGCTTTTTCTTCTGTATGTCATGATCAAGGCACTAATTGTCTTGTGTTCATTTTATTCCTTTTAATTCCATTTCAACTTCGTTGGATCTTTGTTGTCAGACTTATCATTGCTTAATGGTCAGTGCACCGTGAAAAACAAAAAAAATGGAAAGGCCTGCGTGCTTACAGTTTTCGTATTTTCCCGAAAATGCACCACGAAAAAAGATGCACAGCCGGTGTGCTGCTTTAATGGTGTTCAGTTTAGCTTTCGCGGTGAGGTGCGCACCGTTTACGTATTTTTCAGAGAAGCTAACGAGATATTTTTTTCTTTGTTCGTTATAGGACATTTCAAATAGACAATTCGTAAAATAGGGATTGTTAGTTGCTTATCCTTTACAGGACGTGGGAATCAACCCCAGCTTTTATTGGCTGTTTGTGATTTTTCTAGGCAATTTTTTTCATTCAGAAGTTTGCCATTGCTTTCTGAACGGTACGGCGCTTATACCATTGTTAAAAATCCACACAAAGCGATCGGCTACTAAACCGCCTGCAGCAGGTTTCAAACCTGGTATATCTGGATTATGAAACTGCGTTCATATCCATTAGGCCACAGACGCCGACAAATAGTGATTAGGCACAAAAAAAGGCAGTTTTTGTTTTGTTTTTTTTTGTTGTTGTTGCAAGGCAACATATGAAATAGTCTAAAGTGGTGGTAATGGTGGTAGCAGCAGTCGCAGTACCAGAAACAGCTGTGGCACATCATTTAATGTTGTCATTAAGATAATATCTGTTTTTGGTAACGTGTGCTCTTATTCCATTTTTAGGCAGCTCATGTAATCGGCGAATCTCTTCACGACCTCTCTCTCGACTCCCCACGGCCACACGCGCTACACTGCACCGTCACTAACATGTTACTCTCTGTGGCCACTCTCTCACTTGACTGTCCACTGCCGCCCTATCACTTTACATTCCACGGCTAGGCTGTCTTCTTTCTACGCCATTCTCTCACATTACTCTCCGTGGCAACTCTTACACTGTACTCTCCATGGTAACTCTCTCACTGTACTCTCCGTGGCACATCACTCACTATACTTTTTACGGCCACTCTGTCACTCGCTACTCCATGGCCACTTTCTCACTTTATACGCCAATTGCATTCTGCATTTTACACTCCACGGCCTCTCATGCATTGTACTCTCCATAGCCACACACTCACTTTTCATTTGTGCGGCCATTTCCCACTGTACTCTGCACATCACTCACTCTAAGCTGCATGGTCACATACTCAACACTTCACGGCCACTTTCTCACTGAACTGTGTGCGGCCATTCTCCCGCTGTACTCTCCACAGCATCAACTCTAAGCTTTACGGCCAGATACTTTTAACACTCCACGGCCATTCTCACAATTTACACAGCACGGCCATTTTCACTTCACGACCACGCTCTCCCACTACTCTCCAATGCCACTGTCGCTAATACTCCATGGCCGCTGTCTCGCACGCCTCTACATTGCCACTCTCGCTTTACACTCCACGACCACTTGTTGGACTCTAGAGCCCCTTGATGTATAGAGAGTTACGCGAACTAAAATTTGCCCGTCATTTTCGGCTGTACCCGTATTGCAGGAAAATGGACCCAATCGGGAGTTTCAGACCCAATTTGCATTTTCGTTTAGGTTAACTAATAATTTGAAATAAAATTAGATGCAAATACAGTAGCACATATTTGTACTATTCTTTGTATGTCAACTAACAAAACAAAAAAAAGAAAACTAGTTTACTTACCGGTTTGTTGAATAGAATCAGTAGTGTGAATTTTTAACACATACTACGTAAAATTTTATATTCCATCAGAATTCCACTATTTGGCAACAAATATTCCGTTAGAATTGCAACACTTAGCAAAACATACTCCCTTCGAATTGAACTATTTACCTAGTTTGAAGTGTAGAAACTGGTGAATGACTGTTGTAGACACTGACAGTTTTACTAGATCCAGATGATCACATCAGTTTTTCTTTTCATTAAAAATGCGACAATGTACAGATAGTTTTAACAAAATCTAATTACATATTTTGGACCGGAGATTTTATTATAATTTTATTATGTAATTATATTATATAATTTTTTTATTATTATATGTTTTATATATTATATATATATTATATTATTATTATATATATATATATATAATTTTTATATTATATAATTTTTATTATTATATAATAATATATATAATATATATATATATATATATATATATATATATATATATATATATATATATATATATATATATATATATATATATATATATATATATATATATATATATACATAATTTATATATATATATATATACATAATTTATATATATATATAATAATAATATATTATATAATTTATTATATAATTTTATTATAATGTTATTATAATTAATAAATATTAATAAAATAATAAAAAATATAAACTTTGATTATATTAGATAATTTTTATTATATAATTTTATATAATAAAATTATATAATTATAAAATTATAAAATTTATATTATATAATTTAAAATTATAAAATATAATATATAAATTTATAATTATATATATATATATATATATATATATATATATATATATATATATATATATATATATATATATATATATATATATATATATATATATATATAATATATATATATATATATATATATATATATATATATATAATTTATATTATTATATAATAATAATAATATACAGGGTGGTCATAAAGTCTTTCCCTGATTTCAATTTTTTTTTGCAAAAAAAGTATCATGCGCAGAAACATTGGGTTTTTTGGAAATTGCAACAAAGAGCATTAATTTTTTTTGCTACCTTTGTAGGTTGCTCACAAATCATCTTTTTCAACATGGCGTCAATGAAGGAGAAAGCGTAGTGTGTTTTATGGTATCACGAAAGTAAATCGCCGTTGACAGTGCAAAGAAAGTTTAGAAGGGAGTATGGACGAGATCCTCCAGATGTTAAAAGCATCAATGCTTGGTATATAAAGTTTACGGACACTGGCAGCGTCGGTGACATGCCCAGAGCAGGTAGGCCTCGTGTGAGGGAAGAAACCGTGGACGCAGTGCGCACGGCGTTTCAACGCAGTCCTCAGAAATCAACCTATCGTGCCTCAAGAGAACTTGCAATATCATGGCCTCCACGTTCGCCGGATATTACACCTCTAGACTTTTTTCTGTGGGGGTACACTAAGGACAAAGTGTACAGTTCACCAATTTCAGATATTGACACTTTGAAGGCAAGGATAACACAAGTGCTTGCGACGGTGACTGAGGCGATGTTATCAAACACATGGTGAGAAATTAAAAAGCGTTTAGACATTATCCGTGCAACAAACGGCGCAAATGTTGAAATCTACAAATAGCATTAAAAAAACTGTTTTAGTTCTGGAATAATTTCCAAACAACCAAGTGTCTCTGCACAGAATACTTTTTTTTTAAATTTTTGAAATCAGGAAAAGACTTTATGACCACCCTGTATAATTTATTATAAATTTATTATAATGTTATTATAATTAATAAATATTAATAAAATAATAAAAATATAAAATATATATAATATATATATCTAATATATATATATAGAAGAGCTGTTAAGAATAGACAGAACTAGGGAACTGCATAATATAGTCAAACAATATTTAACACTAACAAATGTTAATATTAGTGGCTGGGAATGTGAAGGTCTGATGCTGTTCTTACAATGCATATGACTTTTAACAGATGAAAGTCTTCTTCTTCTTCTTCTTGCGATCGCATCTTTGATGATTACACCGTCAGACGAGTTCTCATGATGAATTCGACTGTTGTTTGAAGTTCCTCTTTAATTCCATATAGCTTTGAGTTTAGTGTTGAGTCATTCGGCCAGTATATCTTTCTTAACTGGTCATACAGAAGACAGTCCTGTAGAACATGCTCAGCAGTTTGTTCGTTTAATCCACATGTGCACAGTGGTGAAGCAGACAATCGTAGCTTGTGCATGTGTTTATTCAGTTTGTTATGCCCTGTCCTGAGTCGAAAAATAGTTATCTGTCCCTGCCGGTCGAGAGTGTGATAGTCGTCTTTGGGTTGGTTCTGTTCTCTTCTGATAGTCTGGATAGCTCTCTTTTTCTCAAAGTATGTGACTTCATTATCTTCTTGTTCACATTCTCCTCCCTTTTTTGCAAGTTTATCTGCCTTTTCATTTCCGGGTACACCACAATGAGATGGTACCCACTGAAGTATGGTTCTCTTTTTGGCAGCTACCTTGTTTAGTTCATTTCTCAGATGCGGGAGTTTACCACCCTTGAGAGCTTGCAGGACAGACAGTGCATCTGTGAGGATGACTACCTGGTGGCAGTCAGAGTTGGTGTTATAAATCATATTTGCAGCTTGCTCTAGAGCTTGAACCTCAGCTGTATAGTTGGAACAGAATTTACCAGTGGGAATGTGCCTAGTCTCATAGTGGTTGTCAGGATATGAGATAAAGATACCGGCACCTCCATTCCTAACAGCATTAGTTGCTGATCCATCTGTATAGGCATGTATCCATGATTGATCGGGATAGCTTTCTTGGATCATACTCAATGTAGCAGTTCGTTTTTGCAGATCATTATACTCACATCCACTTGTGAGACCACTGACTGATGTATTAATTTGGAGGGCACTGCTGGCCTGCTCCCATGGTACAGGGTATTGGGTGGGCTTCAGTGGTGTTGTCTTCATGGATAGGTCTTCTTGATGCTGTCTTATAAGTCTTTTCCCCCGATGCACAAAGCTGCTACGCTTTAGACGTCCCAATGCCAGATCATTTAGTCTTGCCTTCATTGGGTGCATTGGCATACTGTTGTACTTTTCCATCTGGATCATGGTTTTTGTGTCTCTTCTATGGGACAATGTCTGTAATCCAGCAACCTTCTGCATCTCTGTTATTGGTGTAGTTTTCATGGCTCCTGTAATGAGCCTGAGAGCTTGATTTTGCACCCTGTCCAAAGACTGCAGATGTGAGTTAGCAGCTGATGACCATGCTGCTGAGCTAAACTCTAAGTGTGGTCTTATTACTCCATTATAAATCTTCTTTAGATTTCGTTCATTTGCTCCCCAGTTGGTACCTGCTAATTTTCTGAGTATGCCTAGTCGTCTTCGGGCCTTTCCTTCTGCGTTTTCAATATGCTTATTCCATGTAAGCCTTTGGTCAAATGTCACCCCAAGATAGGTGGGGTAGCTTTCTTCCTTGATCACGGTTGTCCCTAGGTGTATGTTAGCTGATTTGTCCTTGGGGGCGAGGGAGAACAGTGTTGTGGAGTCTCTAAATGAAGAGCGTTCCTCACCTAGGCAGACTATCACATTGGATGAAGGTGGCAAACTTTTCAGAGGAAAACAAGCTGCAGACTTGTTTGCTAGAAGATACAGTTCAGAAAGCAACTTACCCATTAACATAGATCATCAGAGAGAGATAAGAAAAGAAATACTGGCAACCATGGGACAGACAGATACTCCTGCCCCAATGAGGGAACCCATCACACTAGGAGAACTACAGAAGGCTATTTCCAAGCTTAAGTTTCAAAAGTCACCCGGCCCAGACAAAATCAGCAACGAAATGCTAGTAAATCTGAGCTCAGCAGCAAAGACAAAACTGATTGAGATATTCAACCACAGCTGGTTGAAAGGAACGGTACCCCAAGTATGGAGAGAAGCCATCACAATACCCATACTAAAGAAAGGGAAATGTAAGACCGAGGCTGCAAGTTACCGGCCAATCAGTCTCACAAGCTGTGTTGGGAAGACTATGGAGCGAATAGTCAACCACAGATTGAAATGGTATTTAGAGTCTGAGCAGATCCTGGTGCCGGAAACAAGCTGGATTTAGAGAATGCTACAGTATAGAAGACCAAGTTACTTACTTGTCTCAAGCAATAGAAGATGCCTTCCAGGAGAAGAAAAAGGTCCTAACGATCTGGGTCGACTTCAAGCAGGCCTTTGACAAGGTGTGGAAAGATGGCCTCATTGCAAAACTTAGGAGAAGTGGAATCCAAGGCAACATGATGAAATGGATCCAGTCATACTTGCATAACAGGAGAACTAGAGTCACTCTTGACGGTCTGCAGAGCAGGAAAGTGTTGCTCCACCAGGGGGTACCTCAAGGAGGAGTAATTTCCCCAACACTCTTCCTTGTTTACATCAATGACCTGGTGAAAGATCTCCCTGCAGGAGTTAAAGCTGCCTTATATGCAGAGGACCTAGTACTCTGGTGCGCTGATGAAAATGTCACCACAGCAAATTATAGAATGCAGCGGGCAGCAGACATGCTAGTGTCATGGGCAGAGAAATGGCTTATCACAATAAACACAGATGAAAGTCAATTAAATATCTGTTAAAGTCAGTTATATAACTGGAACCACCAGGCCTTTACACCCCTCCATTTTAATATTATTCTTGTTCAGAGTTTCTTCTTGATTTTGTTTGTATTTTTGTTTTGTTTGTTTGTTTGTTTGTTTTTTTAACGTATTAGCATAATTGTGATAGTCCCTATTTACAATGATTTGACAAATGTGATGTCACTTTCTCATATCGGCAGTTGTTCATATTATTTTGAATTGAAAACAATATATATCCTAATTATAACCCATCAGAGGTTGAACGGGATATTTTTCTTCATTAATTTAAAAAAAAAAAAAATTATTCTCGCTACTAGTCCTGGTATTGTCCAGCCGAAAATGGCGTCTACGTCGTTCAACCTCGTTTTCGATTCTGACATAGTTCGCGTGACTCTCTATACATCAAGGGGCTCTACCTGACTCTACACGGCCATTATCTCACTTTACACTTCATGGCCACTGTCTCGCTCAAATCTCTACGGCTAGTTTTTCGCTGTCTACTCCACAGGCACTCTTTTACTCTATCCCCCACGACCACTGTCTCACTCTAATCTCCACGGCTGTACTCCCCTGATCTTGTCCCACTGAACGTATCTCTGAATTCCTGGATAGTATTTTGCAACCCTTAGTGGCCAATCTACCTTCTTACTTGAAGGACACTACCCATGCTATCACTACCTTCGATTCCATCAAATTCACGCCTGACCACACTTACCGTCTTTTCCTTCTGGATGTTTGTTCGCTTTATACCTCTATTCCACATTCCGATGGTCTTCAAACACTACAATTTTTTCTCGACCGACGTACTGACCTTACTATCAGCACAGGTCCTCTTCGTCGCCTTGCGGAATTGGTTCTTACTCTCAACTCTTTTGAATTCAATGGTCAGTTCTTTAATCAAATTAGTGGCTTTGCTATGGGCACCAAAATGGGCCCTAGTTATGCTTACCTCTTCATGGGTAACTTTGAACATTTGGTGCTTCAAAGCTCATCATCATCAGCTGCCATCTCCACAACGAAGGTTGGCTGTAATGGATCTCCAACGTCTTCTGTCTCTTGTCTTGGTAGTGCACTCTGATAGACTCTTTCCTGTCCATCTCTTGATGTTATCTTCCCACTTATAGCGCTGTCTTCCCCTTGCACGTTTGCCTTCACCTCTCCCTTCTATTATGGTCTTCTGCAAGGTGTTATGCCTTTTTATGTGGCCAAAGTATTTTAGCTGCCGAACTTTGATCTCCGTCATTAGTTCTCTTTTCATACCTAGATTTTCTAGGACCTCCTTATTTGTTTTCATCTCTTCCCATGAGATACGCCCCATTCTTCTATATATCCACATTTCAAGAGCCTCAATTCTTTTACTCTTCAAAGTTACGATGGACGTCACAGACATGTTTGAAGTTAACCTCCGTAGATTCATTGACTATGTTGGCAATTTCCATCCTGCCATCAAATTCACTTCTCAAATTTCCACCACTTCAGTTAACTTTCTTGACCTTACTGTCAATATTACTCCTACTGGCCTTACTACTTCTGTCTTTTATAAACCCAGTGACGCTCATGGTTTTCTTCTTTAAACCTCTTCTCACCCTCTCAGCTGTAAAGATTCCATTCCCTTTTCTCAACTTCTACGCTTACGTCGGATATGTCACGATGAAGATGATTTCCGGGAACGAGCTCAAGAAATGCTCGAATTTTTTCGCTGACATCACTATCCTGATAGAGTATTATCTGATGCTCTTAATCGCATTAGTCACGTTACTCGTCAGGTGGCACTTACTGCCAAACCTACTACTACATCTGGCAGAGTCAAACTTGTCTAACTTTCCATCCCCACTGTTTGGCGGTGAAAAAAATTATGTTTCTTCATCTGCCTATTCTCCACGCTCATCCTGATACCAGAGAGTTGTTTCGTGATACCCCTTTGGTGGCATATCGTAGGGATAAGAATTTTAGGGATATTCTTGTACACATTCGCTTGAGACGAACCAGTCCTTCTCACTTTGGTACTAAACCGTGCCAACGCCGTATATGTAAGACCTTTTGTACTCCAAACTCATTCAGTTTCTTTACCGAACGGTAAATTTGTCATTAGAGAGTCTTTCACGTGCGAATCCAGAAACCTGATTTATACTATCATCTGCAAGAGGTGTGACATTACCTATTTTGGTGAAACCGGCAGACGTTTGGCAGACATGTTTCGTGACATCTATCATGGCAAACCTTTACCGGTGGCCTTTCATTTCAATTGGCCTGACCATTCACGTAATTCCGATATTCATGTCACTACCCTCCTTTTATGTGTCGGTGATGACCGAACTCGCTTTTCATTGGAGAATCGTCTCATTTTTCAAATGGGCGTTTTATCTCCTGCGGGCCTTAATGTCCAGCATCATTTTGCATAAATTCTGGTGGCTTCTGTCTCTGTTTCATACTTCTTTATTTCTTCTGTCGTTGTTTTTCTGATCTATCTTGGTTTTTGCTTTGGTTCGTTTCGTATCTATTTAGCCGTCACTAGCTCGCTCATACGTCACTTCCGCATGACGCCTGTTTTCACAGCCATCTTAAGTGTTTCATTCTTGGATCCAGCTAAGTGACTTTTTACTTGTTTTAATAGTGTTGTTTATTCCTGTCTTCGTTTCATTGATTATTTACTTTCTTGTTTCGATATGTCTTTCTGGTTTTACGATTTTCTTGCATTATTATTGTTCTCGTTTCGCTCAGCACCGTTGTTCCATCTGCTAAAAAACTGAAACCAAAAGTTGATTTAGGTGGCGTTCTTCAACTAATGAATGCAAATGACACCTAGACGGGAACACACAAAAAAAACAAACAAACAAAACCGAGATCTAAATGAATCCACCTAGGAGTGGCAACGCTTCACCCCACGACCACTGTCTCACTATACTCTATCCGGCCACTTTCTCTCTGTTTACATTGTTTCTGTTGACAGCATCATGTATGAAAAACCTGTGAGTCACTATCACTCACCTGGCGCAGGCTGCAGTAGGTCATATTGACTTGGACTTGTTCTTGGCAGTAGATTGAGAGGATAGAATATACCTACTGGGCGAGAAAATCAATCAGGCAAATGTGCGGGACGTGAGTTTGTATCTAACGCTAATGTATTGCTTATTTAAAAATAAAAAGAAGGTAAAGGTAGTTACATAGCAAATACTGCCGGAGAGGAGTGAAGTGTTAGAGACTTCACTATACCATGTCCATCTTCGAGAGGTGGTGGTGACCAGAGTTCCCGCCCTCGCTGCATTTGACTTCCCTAACTCAAGGACAGAGTCGGGTACCCAGTAACAGCTGGGTAGACTGGGTCGCGACGCCACCGTATTTCGAACCCGGTACCTCTGGTGCGAGAGGCCAGCACTGTAACCACTGTGCCAGTCGTATTGCATATAGCACTGTTTAATAGTTGGTTGTCTACTATTGCATATAGCACTGTTTAATAGTTGGTTGTCTACTATTGCATATAGCACTGTTTAATAGTTGGTTGTCTACTATTGCATATAGAACTGTTGGCATTGGTCAAACCTGGGCTACTTCATTGGTCTTCAAGTACCGTGCCCGATGGTGTCGGTGATCACGCCACTCCAAAGCTTCCAGTTTTCAGTGCTGTTTATCAATTCTTTCCATGCCACGATGATAAACTATCCAGTGTCGTCTCTCTGTGCCGTCCTGTATCTATTTGTTTCCTTCAGTCTTCCCTGTTGTCATAGTATATTCCAGCTTTCCTCTTCTCATAATACTAGTGTAAAAGCCCGCCATAAGACGGGAATTACATTCAAAAGCACCATTACCTAACGGTAATTTTACTTATTCAAAAGTATTTTTAAAAACCACTGCATCACCACAGTACACGAACTACGTAGCAGCAGCGAGGATCTCAATGTGTGTATACGGGATCACACATTCTATAAATATATTTTTGTGCACACCGTCATTTGCGCATTCTTCTTTGGTAAGTGTTACTATTTTCGGGATAGTACATACAAGGGAAACAATACAATTAATGTCTAACTTTCAACCAAAGTTGCATCCCTTAGCGTTACGCACTGACAGAAAAAGCTGGGATTTTATAAATATCTCTCATAACATGCCCAAAAGAAAGTGGATACGTACTTCGCTGTTTCATCATTTTCCGTTTCGCTCCTGGTGTAGCATGAGGCTCACCACTACAGCTTGCCTCCTTGCAGGAAGATTGCACCAAGCATTCAAATGATCTTGCTGTGGTGGTTTCTGAAGCTGTTTGTTTGACATGATAAAGTTGCCAGCTCAGTGCATAGCCTCATATTAGTCGCCTTGTACCGACATCCTTGATGGACTTGTTGTCATATTCTTCCTTTGTCTCATAAAAGATCCCCGTCAATTATACGGGACACTTCACTGTTTGCTGGTGGTTTTTTCTGCCTATTTCTAGCACAGCTTCATAGTTACTGTTCAGGTCTACCTGGAAGTAAGTGTCCTACTATTTTAGCAACAAAAAATTCGCGCAAAGTATGGCTGGATCTGAAAAAAAAAAATATGCATATTTATAAACTGTCTTGCTCATTCCTAGTGGTATTTAGATTGTTGGCCTGTCTTAGGAAAAGTTTGGATTTAAGTGACTTCGATCTCACACGCTTTCTCGAGGGATGTAATTGTTTCCCTTAACTTTAAAAGTTTCTTAGTGTTAGCCTTCCTGCTCGGCGTTTCCCACGTTTCAGGACATACAAAGGAAATTATGTTCTATATAAGATAATCTTCGTTATGCAGACGACAAGTAATCTGATCCGATATTAACTATTGACCTTAACATATTTGGGCGTGCGAGTGTCTGAAGCTTTATTGATAAACAAAACTGCGAGTAAACGAATCTATACGAGCAAGTTTACAATCTTTCATTATAGAACGTGTTATGGAAATTGACGTTTTTAAACCTATCTTATACACAAGTCTCGCGCAGTGACCTTTATAGACGGACCAGCGCGCGTGCCTTCACTACTTCTTAACGCGTCTATCAACACATTTGCAGTAACACCGTAATATTGTTGTTCTTTGTTGACCATTGTCGGATGTGCTCGTTAGTTTTCGTTTTCTCAACAGTTAGTATTCATCACCCTCGCCTACGGTTTGTTTATTTGTTTATTTTGTTGTTGTTCTTGCTTATTTTGATTCATTGGTTTCCTGAGACGATTTTTTGGTAATCGCATGTTTTTGCTGTTATTGATGCAGCGGCGTTTGGGCTTTAACCCTTGGACCTAATGCCATGTAGTGGTACAGTATTTGCATGTGTTAGCAACTTGTTCTTTGGCTCCATAGAAGGTGGTCTCTAGCCTCGGAGGAAGGAGAATTTTCTTAACATTATGGAGTGATGTGCAGTAAAAGAGGTGGTTGTCAGCAGTTGCATAGTGGTAGGTACATAGCTGGCACTCTGGAGTATATTGTGGTTGGGTTATGTTCAAGTGGTTGTTGAGTGGTATATGTTGTGTTCGGATCTCGTATGTTGTAGCAGTTCTTGCTGCAGAAAGATGTATTCATCATCATCATTATAATCGGCATTGTCATTCAGCCCCCCAAGAAGCACAGGCCTTCAGTAAACTCATGTTAAGTCCTCCTGTCCGTGCCATCTCTTCCACGTCTTCATCATTTTCTTCTTCTTCTTCTGCGTTCGTCCTGAAAAGGACGTTGGTTGCGTTGTGTCGCCGTTTACAGCAAAGCTGCGATACCTGCGCCTTTAGGCCCGACACATCCGACTTCGGCACGGCATTTTTTAGGACCGGGTTTGCCTTCCCACTTCGATCCCTACTCTCCCGGCCAGACTGCAGTGATGCAGCCTGTTTCCAGGACCACCACTTGGAGGTGGAGTAGGGTCTTGGTCAGCTCTGGTTCGCTGACCCTGACGCAAGCAGTCAGCTATGGGTCGCTGATTGCATTCCACTTTTGACGCGTCTTAGGTCCCCTTCATCCTTTTGATTTATGTCTCTTCTCAATGTGTTTTTTTTTCTGTCCTCCCTGTTCTCCTACCCTGGAGATTCCAGAACAAGGACTCTTGTTATGCTATCAACATAGTTTCCTAAGTGTATGTCCTATCCATCGCCAGCGTAGCGTTGCTTTCTTTTTTTTTCTTTTTTTTTTGCACCACGAGCCTTGCTTGCCATTGAATTCTTTTCTTTATTGGATGGCTGAGTTGAATTATTTCCTTACTTGACCTGCCTATATTGTTGTTGACGTAATTTTTTTTTTTTTTTAGGTTTCTTCTTCCTCGTTCGCCCTCAAGACTTCTGCATTAATTACTCTAATAAAGGCAGTCGTCAGCTCAAGGTCCCTGACATCTACAAACAGTTTTTTTGTGTAGAGAGAAGTAGGTTGTTGTCATATGCTACTCCGTTCACTACTGTAAGAGTAAGACTTCTGCAGATGTTCGGCAGTCATGGTGCCAATGCCACGGGTGCAGAGGTCTATTGTACCAATCCTGTAGATACAAAACGCCCTCTCAGTGATAACAGCCCTGAAGAGCCAACATACTAAGGGATTGAAAGATCTGATTTTAAAGTTTGAAATTGAAGTGTCTACATTATAGGGTAGCCGACCACGTGCCTAAGCCTCCTTAGGGGTCCTGTACGACGTGCATGGTGGGTTACAGTGTTACTATTAGTTGACAGTAACTTTTGGCTGTCTCTTGTACAGACATTGGCCATTTTAGATATTAATTTAGTTTATTTTCTTGGAAATATAAAAGGAAATATTACTATTTGTTTCATATATTCAGTGGCTACAAGCGAGGGTATAAAAATGAAACAATATGAAGGGACTTTAAAAGCGCCCTGTAGTTAGCGAGATGTTTTATCAAGCAAGATGCTCACAGCTGTCCTTTTCATCAACTTGTGTCTGGTAGTCTCGCGACTGGATTCCCGGGTTAAAATAATGTTTAACTTCTTAGTTTTTCGTTGTTCGTGACATTTTACTACTTTGGCGCGGGCCCAGTGTGTTTGGCTGTATTGCAGTATAGATGTGACAAATATTTGTTGTATTAACAGTGAAAACAGTGAAGCGTTGAACTTAACAGACATTGTGTTTAAGAAGCACGGCCGTTGTGACTTATGGCGGTGTTTCTGCCCACAGCAGTAGTCGGGGAGGATTAGCATGTCAAAGACTTCGGTATACAGCGCCTGACTACGTAAGTCTGTCAAAACTAAGACTTAACTATTGTAAGCTGACTAGTTATTAGGGGCACAAACATCGCTGTGCATTACGTTTGTCTGATTTAATATATGTAAGTTAGATTTTTAACTATCTGCCAGTTACTGTGTTCTGTGAACGAAAACTTTGCATAAGAAAGTAAACAGTTCAGGTTACCCTCAAAGTTGCTGTGTTGTCTAGGATGTTAAATTAAATTCCAAACTCCAGAACGACTTTGAGAGCGCATAACTGGCCATCCTTGCTATGACTGACAACAAGAAACTGGTGCGACCTTCATTTAGCGTATGCTATTTTGCTCCTACATTGTAAACGGTTGTGTTCGTGTGATTTCGTCCGTAAAACAGTTCCTTACGTCATTTGTGGTACACAGAACTGTTACTTCTACAGCACTTAACAAGTGTCCTTTTTTAAAACAACAATTTGGTGCGTAGACGCATAACAATGTTTCTCCCACAACCTACTATTAGCATTTTCAAAACAACGAACATTGTGGCCCCTCAGCGCAAGGGTAAAGGCAAGTATGCCAAAGTGCCTCAGGCCGAGCAGAGCAACTTCGAGCGGGTGGAAACCAGTGACGGCTACTCCGGCGACGAAGAAGGCGAAGGTTACCGTAGCAGCGAGGACAGTAGCGATGAAGATGTGGTCGACAGCAAAAGGATTCTGGACGGGAGATCACCAGGTAAAGAGCTGCTTGACAAACTCTATATATATTGGTTATCTCCTTTTATTTGATCAAAATCTTATCTCCCCTGCTTTATTATTTAAAGTTCTTTGTTAGCGAGTGCAACACAGTACTGTATTGTTGAGCTTTCGATTTTTCATTTGTTAAAATTTGTTTATTCTTTTGCATTACAAATAATAATAATAATAAAATATGTATGACTATGTTTATATAGAAGAATCTGTTACAGCTGTAGACTAATTAGCAGGAACTGACGCCATGTGATTAGTTAAACCATGCTGTAGGAAGCACTTAACGCCCCCCCCACACCCGTACAGCCTTGTTATTTTCAGTTTTCATACCTCATCTCTTTTTGGCAAGGTGTAATATGCTTCTGTTATATCAGTGAGTATTCTCTATCCCCTTTGTCTTTTAAAGCATTTTTTAAAAAGACTATAGCCTTTTATCACTTCACATGATGTCTTGCCCCTAATTTGAATATGGCACAGCTTATCCGCCCTTTCATTTCCATACCAAGGCCAGGAAAAATATGATAATTCAATTTGGGTTGAATTTATAGCTGCCTTCCATTAGGGCTTCTGAGAGGCTGTCTGATTTGTGGGTTTTTTTATAATTTTATTTTGTTGGTACCCTAAGGCATATATGACTGATGGAGTATCTGTGAGAAACACTATCTTTGCTTTGGCATTTTCCCCGTTTTCTACGATGGTTGTCGCCATCGACACGAATTAGTATGTATATTGTCACATACCTGGAGCACGACCTGCCACGGTTACAAAATTTTGAATGAATTATGTAGATAATATATGGGGTCGGAGTGGCAAAGAAGTAGAGCGTTCGTTTCGAATTCTAGAGGTACCGGGTTCGATTCTCAGTAGAGAGAATATAATGTATGAATTTTTTTTTTTTCAGTACCAGTGGACCTAATGAGGTCATACACCCCTCTCCACCCTCCCCTCGTCTCCTGCGTAGTGAGATCGGATTCCTAGCCTTCTCGGATAAGGGCGAACAAGTAGGAGGTCCCGTGTACAAGTTGCACACGTCCCACGGCAGTTGGAAATCGTAAAGAGCAGACCATAAGGCCGCCGCTGCCCTGGCAAAATTTAACAATTAGAAACCTACCCTCCCTAAAAATATGTAAAGAATGTGTGATTCCTATATACACACATGAGGATTCTCGCCGGTGCTACGGAGTTAGTGCACTGAGCTGAGATCCTCCTTGTGGGATCTAAGGCAGGACATCGGAGCACTTTTGGAGTTGTCCGTGTGCATTGAAGATAGTCCTTCAAACCCAAACCAAACCATAGATAATATCATCTACATTTTCCATCCTTATGGGGTCACCATTGTAACTGGTCCCCTTACAGGAAGCCTGCATCAAGATCCTCATGCTGCTGCAGCTGTGGTTTATGTTTTACGTGATGAGGATGGCAGCCTCATGCACAACCTCATACTAGTCGCCTTGTACGACATGCCTGAGGGAGTAGTTGTCCTATTTTGTCTTTGTCTCTTGAGAGGCCCTCCCCCCAGGACTACGCGGTATGTGTATATACCCGCGGGTCTGGGTAGATAAGGAAAGAATAGGATTACTGTACCCTCAGGCCCCCGTCACACGCCCATTGAGGCATATTGGGAATATGGTGTTAGGCCCATTTTTTTTCTTGACCATCAGCACACTAGGGATGATGTGGTCAGCATCACGCCAGTTGCCTTTAACCTTCCCAGAGTTGCTCTAGTACCAAATTCATGAGGCTGGGTCGACCCCGGAGCCGGTTGCAGTCTAAAACATCCCACCTGAACTGGGGATCGAACCAGGACCGCCGAGCGGGGAAGCCAGTGCACTAACCACTGCGCTACTGCGGCTGTTAGACGTGTTGTACCGTACGACTAATAAGTGCTTGTTTATGTGGGCGGGTAACCACATCGTGTAAAACAGGTTGTCATATAAACTACCACTGCAAGATCATGTGACTTCTTGGTGCAGGTTTCCTGCAAGGGGGACCAGTTGCAGTGGTGGCTCCATGCCCCTTAAGGAGCGAAAGAGATGATGATGATGTTGGTGATGATGGTGATGATGATGACAGTGATGATGATGTTGATGATGGTGATGATGATGATGGTGATCCCTGTCACGGTATAAGAGTAGCAGGGAAGAAAACCAGAATAAGAAAAGGAATATTGAGGGAGAGTTGGAGGCATGCGTATGTAGAGTAGACGGGAACGTTGTTTCCATATTTTGAAAATTGTCTCGTTATGCGTTGTATGACCTGTTTGCCTGGAATGATTCGTTTCCAGTCCAGCTTCTGAATTCACTGACGTCAGCAAGGTCTAGAAATGCCAGCATCAAATCCGCTGCCGCTCTTTTGCTGCTCATTCTACCGGAATTTTGATTACATGAGAGATGAGAATCTCGTCTGTTTGTCCCCATAATTACGCTCTCTCTCACTCGTGTCATCATCGGTCTATTCTAAGTGCGACTGTATTCTTTCCCTTTTTATCCGTAGTTGTGGAGATGTTATGTATGTGCTGATCTCCCTCCGAACACGTGATGCTATGGGTTGTCTCTGTACCATATTTCTATTTTTGGTTTTGTTTATTTCTACCTTTCCGCCGTTTCTGGTCTGTCTTTATCTGAAGTAGTCCAGCGTCTGCGACAGATCCCCCAGGTCTATGCATTTTGATCAGGTCTGGCTGGGATGTCTGACAGACCCTATTTTGACTTCGATGAATATCAGAGTGACTGATGACAGAGCAACAACCCAAGATTGCCAAGACTTGAAAAGGGGTGGGTGGGTGTGGGAGCTTCAACTTTTAGGATCGGGACATGGTAGTTCTTATAATGGGCACATAGCTGCTGCTTCCCTTCACCCCGGTTTAAAAAAAAAAAGATAAATAAATTTTAAAAAGTTGGAGTATTTTGTTTAGTGATTACTCTTGCAAAAGCTAACTGTTCAGACTTCTTTAGAAAAAAAAACAAATTAAACAAATATTGACTTAAAATATTAGTTTAAAAAAAACATCGATACTGTCCCTTGTAAGTCGCGAAATGGACCGTGTCTAAAGAGTTAATGAACAATGCACTGAACTGTGCGTTCTTCTTCTTCGTACACTCTCAGGCGTCTGCTTGAATATTTTCAAAGAAAGCAGTGGTCTGCTTGAGGCTGTTTGCATCTGCATAGAGTTTTTCCATGATTGGTACTGGTGTACGTGCTTTCTCTGTTGCCCAACTGTTTGGGCATCTTTGAAGCAGATGTTCAGCAGTCATTTTATCTGTGCGACAATTACACCCCGCGGTAGTTCCTATCTTTAGCTTGTTGAATAGATGGTATCCCAATCTGTTGTGGCCCGTCCGGAGTCTGAAGATTACCACTTGTTCTCTTCTGTTAGGCTGGTAGTATGCATCATTTTATGGGTGGCCTGGATGTTCTGCATCCCATTTGTTCTTGTATCTGATTCTGATAAAGCTCTTTGCCTTTTCGAAAGTTATGCTTGTATCAAGCTGAGGTAGCTTTCCACCTTGCTTTGCCAAGCTGTCAGCCTCTTCAGTGTCGTGGATGTTACAATGAGATGAGATCCATTGGGTCAGAACTCTTTCGAATCGTTGACAAAGTTTGTGGGGCACTTCTCTTAGGTCATCCGGGTCTGCATTATTTTGGTTCTTCGGTGTTGCAACTACTGACAGTGCATCTTCACAAGAAAGCAACTTGTCTCTCGGTGCTTTCACCTGTCACTAAAACCTCTGCTGCAGTTTTCAAGGCCTCTGTCTCTACTCTGAAGTTACTTCAGAATGTTCCTGTTGCCACTGACAGCCTATTTTGTAAACCAGAGCTTAACCTCAGAAGAACACTTCCACCTTCATCTGTTGCATTTGTAGCTGATCCAGCTGTGTAAGCATGGGTCCAGGTGGTGCTTGGGTATTGTTTCTCTACGTATTTAGTCGTTATAGCTTTTCTCTCTGCTGCAGTCTGGCTCTTCTTTCTCTCAATTCCAGGAATGTTTTCTATCATTTCAGGGAAACGATGTCGTTTCAAGAGTGGTGGCTTGTGTGCAGTGCAGAGGTCTTGTCATCAGTTTTACATTCATGACTTTGTCATACCATTTCAGTTTTCTATTCTAAGCAATCACCCATTTATGAATGTCTGTAACTTTTGTTGTTGTTTTTATTGTTTTCCATGTTTCAGATCCACACAATAGGACTGACTTGACATGTGTTTCTGTTACTGTGTTTTCTTTAAATTTCTCTCTCTCTCTCCCTCTTTCTTTCTGAAATGAATTCAAATCCTATCAGCTCCCCCATGGAGCACAGATGCTCAGCAGAAACATGTTTCTTTTGATGTTTTACATGCGTTTATTATTTCCTTATTTAATCTGTCATATTCTTCTTTGTCTGGCTTATTCTTCCTTCTTGCATTCATCAGTCTAAAAACAAAAAAATTTTGGACAGACAGATGTGTGTCCATAATGGGAGGACAAAGATGTGTGTCCATAATGGGAGGACAAAGATGTAGTAGAACATATACTCCAAAAAAACTGTCGGCACCATGAGAGGAGCAGACTGGCCGCGTGACCTTCTCCAACCCAGTTGTGGGAGAAGCTGTATGGTAATGCGAGAAGCCTGAGACGGACTGCCAGATTTCTAAGAGAGATAGATGTGGTTATTTGAGAGCGAACGATGACGCAGAAGTAAGGTTTTATTTGTTATCAGTTTCTTCTTTGCAGTCCTTTATTTCTGGTATAATGTCTCTTGATGTTTGATATATTAATTCCTTTAGCGTTTTCCACTGTTCCCACTGAAGACAAAGGTCAAGGTAGTCCCATAGCAGATACTGCCGTACGGGAGTAAAGTGTTAGAGACTTCGATATACAAGGTCCAGCATCGAGAGGTGCGATGACCAGTTCCCTTCCTCGCTGCCTTTTCCTTCCCAAACCCAAGAGCACAGTCAGGTACCCATGTACGGCTGCGTAGACTGGAGCGCGATGATACCTAAAATCGAACCAGGCACCTAAGCCGCGAGAGACCAGCGCTCTAACCGAAGAATACCCTTAAAACATGTCTGTATGGCTGAGTAAACCCAGTTTGATTCTATTTCCGTGTGTACTAAAGGAAACCTGAACTCGTATGCAATCAAAACGTCACAGGTTACAGGCTTGGATTCTGTGATTGTCATTAAACCAAAGTTAACCACTCATTTCGGTTGGCCTCCAGACCGCCTTAAGTGGTGCTCTATACCCGTAAATTCGGCCACGATTTGGCCTCTTACAGTCTCGTTTTCTCCTCATGTTTTATACCTTCTGTCAGTTCTCGTTTGCATTTTTCCCCCACTCACTTCATCCTCGGGATACAAGACAGAAAAATAAAATCAGTCGTAAATTGTTTCTTTGTTTAATCTCTTTATTTGTCTCTAGTACAGCCTGTATTTAACATCTGTTGTCCATTTGTGTTTATAGTTTTCATGGGTCCCGTTCCCGATTATACCTTATGGTGGCGGACACGTCGACTGTTTGTCTGTGTCTGTGGATAGGGTATTAATCTCTAGTAGCCCTCATTTGGGGGTAACGTAGTTGGTTACGTCTGGATCTATGTGGGCACAGTGTGAAAACATTTGTGGAATATTTTAGTCCTCTGTTTGGGGTAAGGAGGTCATTTATTTGTCTGTGTCTCTATGTGGACATTGTATTAATGTCTGGTATAATATTATTTACCTCTGTTGGGGGTAAGGACGTGAATTATTACTTGTCTTTGTCCCTATATGGACTGGTATTTATCTGGTATGTAATGTTTTAGTTCTCTGTTGGTGTGGTAAAGTGGGATGTTATAAAAATATTTATAGGGGACTTAGTGTACTGACTGAGATCAGCTGTGAAGGTATCTGTATCTAATAAGTGTGGTGTATTACAGATAACCTTACTTGCTACCACATTTATACCTCAGTCAGGCTTATTCTGGAATATTGTGATGACTACGTTGAATGTCTAGGGTTATGATAATGATGAAGTGTATGTTCACAACAACCAACAGACAGATAAAGACTTTAATTTAATTCACAATACTTTACAACACTGTGACACTCACATACATAGAACACTCTATAAGACAGGTAATACTGGCTTTTTCAAGCTAGGTGGTTGTTAGTCATCATGACTTCAAGTGTCTGTTTCTGGTGGAAATAGTATTGGAAAAGTTCACAGTTCCTGTCATTTGAAACAATTTCTTGTCCCTCTTTATTTAATATACTGTCAATTTTAGAGGGGGGGTACATAAGATTGAGCTGCTCTGGCCAACGAATCTTATCTTCTGTGAGGGCGGCAGGAAACAGTCTCCACTGCTCGCTTGCTTCACCGTTTCCTTGAGAAACAATACTGGTCACTATCTTGACCAAGGAGTATGCTGCCAGCCTCTGGATTCAGCAAAACTCAGACCAGGTGCTGCTTCAACACATTAGTACCACGGTCCCTGAAACAAGAAGATCGTACCTCCTACTTCAGAGCTAATTTATAATCTATTTCCACACTGAAACACAATACATAACAAACACAGAGTTCAGCGCGGTAGGCCAACTGTTAGCTTCTCATGAACAATATACACTAGTATTCCTCTCCCTAATGGTTACAACGCCTCTGCAATTACAGCATTATTTCCTTCTATTCAATAAGATAGGTGTCATAGTACTATTTGGCAATCCCATGCAGTTTCACTCCTCTTCGACAAGTTTTGTTCATGTTGGAGCAATATCTAGGTTTTGCCTTTTGGTTATTACTGAACCACACACATACAGACATACATTATCAATTCACATTCAATTTTCATCAAAAAGATATCAAATAGATCTAGCTTACCACAATTCATGGAAATAATAAACAAATACGTTGACTGGCGATGAATTATGGCACAATTCCGATCTGCCTCTGTCCCAGGCTTTTATTTAGAAAAATATGAGCTGGATCTCAACGCACTTGTTTCTTAGTAAGTTTATTTTCAAAATGTGGCACTGAACTGACGCTCCTAATTGACTATATCAAATGGTCTAGCCAATGGGACCATGTTTACAAAAGCATTTGAAAAAAATGTACTCTTTCTATCGTTTCTATTAACAACCAAAAATAGTATTTGCAATCGACTAATCATGTTTAGCCTTACATATTATTCTAGCCAATCAAATCGGATTTAACTTGTTGGCCTATTTCCCGTAAAATAGTGGTTTTAAAACATGCCACTGAGCAAATTTGATCTGGGGGTGTCAGACACCCTCACTCTAGTATTATGGCTATAATTTGTTAATTATTAGACTAATTGCTTAACACCTAACATATTCTTTGTCAGCAAGTCCTAAGGCACCCAAATATATAAGTTTTAAGGGAGCTAAGTGGCTGTGTTCAAAATATGTATTTTCTTCTAGGATAGTCGTGCTGTTACCACCTCCTCACTTCCATACTATGGGGTGTCTTCTGTACTGTCAGACTAATGTCAGGATTTTAGACATAAAACAGTAGAATGTCATGTTTCCTAATAAGCATTAAACATATTTTTAAAACCTAACCGTGTATTGGTAGTGTTTTTTTATCACTGTCTATTAGAAAAAGTCTATTAATCGCGAGACTGTGGTAGTATTGCCTGCGTTCCTCCGTTCATCTCTCTATCTCTCTCCTCTAAGTCCGTCTGTCTTTTCATTAAGCAGTGTATATAATGACATTAATGCTAGTATTTTATCTAGGTCATTAAGCAGTGTGCGTATCTCAAGGTTTTTCTAAGAAATACAGTACACGTTTTATTTTTAGAAAGGCGTGTATGCTGCTGTAGGCTTTACTATCAAACGTGAAAGCGTTACAATTTTGCAGACGAAGTAGAAAAAGGGGGATTTTTGTACGCCATTGTGACAGCACTGTTCTTTTACCATTCCTCTTTCCTTTTATTGAATTAATTCGTTAGGCTTTACATTTACCTTTTAATTTAGATATGTGGATTTAGAATGTTTCACGACAAATTCTCCCCACTTAAAACAGACGTTATATGTCAGTCTATAATTCTATATACACATAGAGAAATTTAATATTATTCCTGGTGATTTCTTTGATTTTATTTTGATCATGGATTAATGCAGGTGGGTCAATTCAAAGTAAGTAGTACTGACGAAGGTTGCCTCAGACCTCTGCAATCCAAGAATCCATTTCAGTTATATTACTGAACAGCGACAAGTGTTACTGCTTGTCTTATTGCTGCTTAGCAATCAGTATTCACCATTTCTCTTCTGAGTCTGCTCAACGACATGTCCCGAGAATATTAGATGTTCCTCAATTTGTACGTTATGAGGAGTTGATCTTTATGGTGATATCTGAGTTGTGTAGGGGATCCAATAATTTCCTGATCAGCCTTAATAAACACTCGGACTATCCTCAATTCAAAAAGGCAACAATGGAGACACTCTGCTCCTCCGAAATGTTCACAGCCAACAATTGGTCTGATCTCAGGCGGGATTGAATGTGGAAACACCCTTCTAATAATATATTTATAATGTTCTATAATGTGCCACTCAAATGGAGGCCATATTCACCAACTATAGTTCCGCCTACCGACAATCTGGTGAATTAAGATAATATGTGGGGAAATGAGTTTCTGCATCAGAAATCAATTCGCCCTTAGCATTGCTATAAGATGTGTGGGTTATCTCCATCCAGGGTCCGAACACTACTTCCCCTTGGACGGTGTAGGGTCGGGTGACTACCAATGTCACCAGTGCCCTTTTAAGGCTAAGTTAATAGCCATAGTGTGAAGCGCTGTGAGCCTTTTCCCAATTGCTCACTCGTCCACTGCCCACTGTTCTTCTGTTAACAATTTGTTTTGGTTTTAACTTAGGCGGATCATCTTCAATGTCAATGTCAGCCAGCTCCCTAAATGCGGCTTCAAACTGTTCCTGGGTTGACTGGTCTGAGTTTCTTTTTTTCTCTGGATGCCCTTCTCAGAGTTGCGAATCTAATTATTTTTGGTGAACACTGTTGGGGGGAAGGTGGATACCTATCCTCTATGTCAACCTTAATATTGTTATTTTCCTTGTTATTGTTAGGCCCATATGTTTCAGAATGCTTGGCTGGCATCTGATTATGATTTTCCCAACTTGGGGGACTGTACCTTGCTACATTTTTCACAGGCCCCCACAAATTGTGCAATATCAGCAGCTACTTGGGGCCAGTAGAATTTTTCCGATGTCCTTTGACGGGTGGTCCCATTTCTCTGGTGTCCACCGTCTGGTACAACATGAGCTTGTGCCATCACTTTTTCCCTGTAGGGGGTTGGCAATACCAATTGTCCCTGTTCTTTGGATCCTGCTCTAGCTTTCCTGAAGAGCAGTCCTTCCTTCAAATAAAATTGTCCTTTCTTAGGGTGTGCATGGCTTGTTGGCAATTTACCAAAGCAAGGTTTTAATGTTTTATCTTTTGCCTGGGCCTTTCTCATCTGCTTATGAGAATAAACTAGTGGTGGTTCCTCCTCCGTTCCACTAGGGGTCGACCTGACTTGAAGCGTGGCCATTACCACAGGTTTTACCGGGCTTCCTAGAAAAACATATTTGCTTCCTAACACCAGCGGGTAATTAGGGTCATCACACACGGCTGCTCTAATCACTCCTTCCACGTACCTTGTCTCTACATTGATCTCGGCTACGGGAAGTGTCATGGTGGATATTCCCTTTACGGCCCCTTGTATCTCCACTTTCTCTGTGGTATACTGTTCAGGGTGCACTAGGGTTGCACTCACAACTGAGTCATATTCTAAACCTGAATCGTAAAGGCACCTAACCTTGGCACCATTACATGTCACTTCTTCACAGATGGGGGGATGTTGAAGATTTATATGATTCTCTGTCAGTTTCTTCTTCCCCTTGTGCACTGTTATCATGCATGCCGCGTGATATGGAGGAACTTTCCTACCACATTCACTAGTATTATGATTATGCATCCTGCATATTTGACAATATTTTCCTTCCTGTCTGAAGGGTTTCGTGTTATCATATCTCCTTTCATTGAATTGTGGGGTTTTATTTTTATAGTAATTTCGTGGCCTATCAAACTGGTGCTTACCTTTGTTTTGATCTCTATGATCAAATTCATTAAAGTTTTGTGGTGCCTGATAATTGTCTACCTGTTTCTTTTTATTACTTGTTACCTCTGCTTGAGCTGCTTGATACCATTCAGCGACATTTAGTAACTCACCCAGCCTCTCTGCACCTTGTTCCATGAGAAACTTTCTCAGGTCTGGAGCCATGGACTCTCTTAGTTGTTCTATAAGGATCATTTCCTTAAGATCTTGGGTTTTCCCCAGAGAAGTCCATTTCTCCAAGTATGTCTCTAACCGTGCAGAGAACTGGTGATAGGTTTCACCTGACAGTAGTTTAGCATTCCTAAATTTTTTTCTATAAAATTCACCATTCTTTTCATATCTTAACAAAAGAGCCTGCTTTAGCATGTCATAATTTTCTTGATCACCTATGCTCATTTTGGCAAAAACTTCATAAGCCGTACCACGAAGTCCTTGAGATAACTTTAAGCTCCACCTTTCTCTCTCTAACCCATACGTGGTAGCTAATAGTTCATATCGATTTAGATAGCTCTCGATATCATCTTCTCTCTCAACAAAATGATCTAAATGAAAGTTCATAGCTGAGGTTGAGGCTCCCTGACTAGCAGTGGCATCAGAGGTAAAGGGACTGGCACCATTTTCAGGAGCATGGCCTTGAAATTCCAACTCCCTTAGTCGTAACTCGTGCTCCCTTTGTAATCTCTTATCTTCTGCTTCCCTCTCTGCAGCCTATCTCCTTTCTTCTCTTTCTGCCTCCAGCTTCTTCTCTTCATACTGAAGCCTTTTAATCTCCCTATCTGCCTCCAATGCCTTAGCCTCAGCCTCAATCTGCAACCTCTTAATTTCCTTTTCCGCCTCTAACTTTCTTTCAGCCTCTTTTTCTAATCTTTCAGATTCTAATTTTCTTTCTGCTTCAAATTTTGCACGTCCATTCCTAACTCTTTAGCAGTCTGCACAGCAGCAGATCGAAATTTTGCCAAGTCGGCCATTTTCTTAACAGGCAAATTTATACAAAGTCTAAGTTAAACAAGTTAATCTATACTAATTATCTAAGGACAAGCACTGAGAGCTCAACCTTATTTATTTCCACCCAAGGATACCTTTTTAATTTTTATTTATTCCCTGAAGTGAATTACCCCCCCCCCCCAATATATATAATATGAGAAGATTCAAAATCCCGGCTTTGCCCCAATACATGTGGTAAAGTGGGATGTTATAAATATTTATAGAGGACTTAGTGTACTGACTGAGATCAGCTGTGAAGGTATCTGTATCTAATAAGTGTGGTGTATTACAGATAACCTTACTTGCTACCACATTTATACCTCAGTCAGGCTTATTCTGGAATATTGTGATGACTACGTTGAATGTCTAGGGTTATGATAATGATGAAGTGTATGTTCACAACAACCAACAGACAGATAAAGACTTTAATTTAATTCACAATACTTTACAACACTGTGACACTCACATACATAGAACACTCTATAAGACTATCTTAAGGAGTCACGTGTAACTTTAAAAATATGTATTAATTCCTTTCAATAATAGATATCCTGATTCAACTACAAAGTGAACCAGGAATCACAATCAAATGTAATTACAAGTTGTATGTACACAATTTATAGATATGATCTTTGTATTGACATATATTATTATTATTACAATATGTGTGTAAGTTGTGATGTAGTACTATGAGGTAATACTGGCTTTTTCAAGCTAGGTGGTTGTTAGTCATCATGACTTCAAGTGTCTGTTTCTGGTGGAAATAGTATTGGAAAAGTTCACAGTTCCTGTCATTTGAAACAATTTCTTGTCCCTCTTTATTTAATATACTGTCAATTTTAGAGGGGGGTACATAAGATTGAGCTGCTCTGGCCAACGAATCTTATCTTCTGTGAGGGCGGCAGGAAACAGTCTCCATTGCTCGCTTGCTTCACCGTTTCCTTGAGAAACAATACTGGTCGCTATCTTGACCAAGGAGTATGCTGCCAGCCTCTGGATTCAGCAAAACTCAGACCAGGTGCTGCTTCAACAGGTTAGGACCACGGTCCCTGAAACAAGAAGGTCGTACCTCCTACTTCAGAACTAATTTATAATCTATTTCCACACTGAAACACAATACATAACAAACACAGAGTTCAGCGCGGTAGGCCAACTGTTAGCTTCTCATGAACAATATACACCATTATTCCTCTCCCTAATGGTTACAACGCCTCTGCAATTCCAGCATTATTTCCTTCTATTCAATAAGATAGGTGTCATAGTACTATTTGGCAATCCCATGCAGTTTCACTCCTCTTCGACAAGTTTTGTTCATGTTGGAGCAATATCTAGGTTTTGCCTTTTGGTTATTACTGAACCACACACATACAGACATACATTATCAATTCACATTCAATTTTCATCAAAAAGATATCAAATAGATCTAGCTTACCACAATTCATGGAAATAATAAACAAATACGTTGACTGGCGATGAATTATGGCACAATTCCGATCTGCTTCTGTCCCAGGCTTTTATTTAGAAAAATATGAGCTGGATCTCAACGCACTTGTTTCTTAGTAAGTTTATTTTCAAAATGTGGCACTGAACTGACGCTCCTAATTGACTATATCAAATGGTCTAGCCAATGGGACCATGTTTACAAAAGCATTTGAAAAAAATGTACTCTTTCTATCGTTTCTATTAACAACCAAAAATAGTATTTGCAATCGACTAATCATGTTTAGCCTTACATATTATTCTAGCCAATCAAATCGGATTTAACTTGTTGGCCTATTTCCCGTAAAATAGTGGTTTTAAAACATGCCACTGAGCAAATTTGATCTGGGGGTGTCAGACACCCTCACTCTAGTATTATGGCTATAATTTGTTAATTATTAGACTAATTGCTTAACACCTAACATATTCTTTGTCAGCAAGTCCTAAGGCACCCAAATATATAAGTTTTAAGGGAGCTAAGTGGCTGCGTTCAAAATATGTATTTTCTTCTAGGATAGTCGTGCTGTTACCACCTCCTCACTTCCATACTATGGGGTGTCTTCTGTACTGTCAGACTAATGTCAGGATTTTAGACATAAAACAGTAGAATGTCATGTTTCCTAATAAGCATTAAACATGTTTTTAAAACCTAACCGTGTATTGGTAGTGTTTTTTTATCACTGTCTATTAGAAAAAGTTAGTGCTTCATGCCTTACGCGTGGGATTGGCGTTACTATTAATCGCGAGACTGTGGTAGTATTGCCTGCGTTCCTCCGTTCATCTCTCTATCTCTCTCCTCTAAGTCCGTCTGTCTTTTCATTACGCAGTGTATATAATGACATTAATGCTAGTATTTTATCTAGGTCATTAAGCAGTGTGCGTATCTCAAGGTTTTTCTAAGAAATACAGTACACGTTTTATTTTTAGAAAGGCGTGTATGCTGCTGTAGGCTTTACTATCAAACGTGAAAGCGTTACAATTTTGCAGACGAAGTAGAAAAAGGGGGATTTTTGTACGCCATTGTGACAGCACTGTTCTTTTACCATTCCTCTTTCCTTTTATTGAATTAATTCGTTAGGCTTTACATTTACCTTTTAATTTAGATATGTGGATTTAGAATGTTTCACGACAGTTGGGGAAAAGATGGGGGGGGGGGGGGGGATATAGAGTGTCTGTATGTGGACAATGTATCAATCTCAGGGGTAATATTGTTTGGCATTGTTGGGAATAAGGAAGTTTATGGCTTCCTTTTTCCCTTATATGGACAAAGTATTAATCTCGTGTGTAATATATTAACCATCAGATGAGGTTGAGGCTTCCCTAGTCTACAGTACAGGCCAAGCACTGAAAATCTCATTGTAAGTAGATTTTAGTACTTTGTGGTTACATACTGCAGGTTCTGCCTTTCCTTTCCATATGTTGTTTAGACTCCCTCTTACTGTTGGAATTTTGATGGAGGCCTGTAATGACTTGATTATTGTTTTGTTTTAGTTGTCCATGTTCAGAGCCATAGAATAGAACACTGGACTATTTGAGTTGAATATCCTCTCTCAAGTAAGCTGTGTTTATGAGTCTCGCACCCCCGGAAGGTGAGTTTCGCACCCCCGGAAGGTGAGTCTCGCACCCCCAGAAGGGGAGTTTTGCACCCCCGGAAGGTGAGTCTCGCACCCCCGGAAGGTGAGTCTCGCACCCCCAGAAGGTGAGTCTCGCACCCCGGAAGGTGAGTCTCGCACCCCGGAAGGTGAGTCTCGCACCCCCGGAACGTGAGTCTCGCACCCCCGGAAGGTGAGTCTCGCACCCCCGGAAGGGGAGTTTTGCACCCCTGGAAGGTGAGTCTCGCACCCCCGGAAGGTGAGTTTCGCACCCCCGGAAGGTGAGTTTTGCACCCCCAGAAGGTGAGTCTCGCACCCTCGGAAGGTGAGTTTTGCACACCCGGAAGGTGAGTTTCGCACCACGGAAGGTGAGTCTCGCACCCCCGGAAGGTGAGTCGCACCCCCGGAAGGTGAGTTTTGCACCCCCGGAAGGTGAGTTTCACACCCCCGGAAGGTGAGTCTCGCACCCCCGGAAGGTGAGTCGCACCCCCGGATAGTGAGTCTTGCACCCCCGGAAGGTGAGTCTCGCACCCCCGTAAGGTGAGTCTCGCACCCCCGGAAGGTGAGTCTCGCACCCCCAGAAGGTGAGTTTTGCACCCCAGGAAGGTGAGTCTCGCACCCCCGGAAGGTGAGTCTCGCACACCCCAGGGGGTGCAAGCACCCTTAGTTAAGAAGCACTGCTATAGAGCCATACAGTAGAACTAACTTGATTTTCATGTTGAACATTATTATTCTCATGCTGTAACTGATTTCTCCTAATTCCCATATACTTGTATTTTCAGATGCGATCCTGTGTTCTGTATTCTTACTTGAATATCACTGTCAGTTCCTTCATTTTTATCTGTGTAGCTGCCACGCTAAATGTAAAAATTCCCATCCTGTTGAGTATTTTCCAAGTTCTGTTTAATATTTATTGCTTATGTTCTCGTGATCGTCGTTATCTCTGTTGGTTTTCAGGTAACTTTATGTGACCTCTCATTCAATATTTTTATTTTATCTTTCATCTGCATACTACTCGGAAACGCGTGTAGCTAAATGAATAATGTAATAGCAGTTCTTTTCGGTCTCAGAACACCGTTCTACGTAAAATCCATCATTGTTTTTCCGGAGAGTACATGCATCTTATTGACTTTTACATTTCACAATCATATATTGGGAATATATCCCGTAGTATTTTTCCAGGAAAATATTGTTTGTTTGGGACATAAGGAAAATACAGTACAGAGAAGTTCTAAAAGTACTTTTGCAAAGTAGTTAGAGCACTTGCCTTTGGCGGCAAAGTTACTTGGTTCCGAGCTCGCTACTCAGCTGTAACTAGATACTTGGCTGTGTTTATGAGTTAAGAAAGGCAGACACAGCTGTAAATAGGTACTTGACTGCGTTTAAGAGTTAAGAAAGGCAGACACGGCTGTAAATAGGTACTTGGCTGTGTTTATGAGTTTAGAAATACAGACACAGCGAGGAAGAGAACTGCTCACCCCACCTGATCTGGGCCTAGTCTCTTATACTTCATTCCACTACGGAAGTACTGCCGTAGGAGTACCTTTACCATTTTCATACACATTTTTTATCTGCCATTGTGGCAGATAGGGAACGACTGACAGTCAAAGGGAATGAATAAGGAGAATTGGAATAGGAAGGTTCAGATATAGAGTACAAAAAGGGGATGCGCGAACAATAATGCGCATGAAAGGGGTGAACGATAATCCAGTGAGGCACGCTGTTCTCAGCAGCAGTCCAGAGGCGTGAGTTAGAGAGTGCAGAGCAGACAGCAATGATCCTCTCATATGTAAAGAAATAGTATTTCAATTACTATGGCGTTATCTCATCGCTTGCTCTCTCTGTGTGTGTGTGTGCGTGCGTGCGTGCGTGCGTGCGTGCGTGCGTGTGTGTGTGTGTGTGTGTGTGTTATAATTATACAGCATGTCATTGTTAACCAAAGAGGTAAAAAACCTGGGCAGGCAGGCAGGTGGCAACACAGAACAACATTGATACAACGACCACGACCAAGGCTGCCACACCATCATGTGAAATGGAAATATAAATTGGCTAGTTTTGAAGTGTGTATATATGTGTAAAACTATCATCGCTAGGGAATTTGATGTTTCGCACATGGGAACAAATGTATTGATAATGAGGCATTTGTCATGCATGCATGTATAAGTCACATCAGTGTGTAATTATGAGACATCATAGAAGTTATATCAGCGGTTAATGACATATTATGGAGGCTGTATACACTGTGACTAGTATTTTATGGAAGTCAGGTTAGCTGTAATTGGTGTATTATATATTGTTGCTTTTCAGCTGCCTTAGAAGCATACGTCTTAAATAGGTGTGTGCCAGGCCATCCCATCCTCTGTCATCCGTTCAGGGTTTTGTTATCGTCAGTATCATTTTCCTTTTTTGCTCTTTACGGATCAAGGGACCACCACTGCATGTGGTCTCCCTGCAGGAGGCCTGCGCCAAGCATTGATATGTTCTTGTAGCGGTGCTTTCTGTGGCCATTAGTTGTACTTGTTGAGGTTGCAGTCCGCATGCTGAACCTCATATTAGTTGCCTTGTACGACACGCCTGAGAGTGCATTTGTCCTGTTTTGTCTTTGTCGCATCAGAGACCCTAGGGAACAACACGTGACAGGCTTTTGCTATGATCGCCTGTATTTCTTACCGTGATCTTTGTCTTTTCCCTGTGTATTTTCACACCCAGTTGCTGAGACTTCTCATCGAGTAGCTTCATTATGTCTTGTATATGGCTGTGTGACACTGTATATGTATTAGGGAGAGATACTGAGAGCAATTAATGATCGCCTGTTAGAGAATGGCACTGCAATAGATGAATCGTCAAGGTTAAGACTTTTGAAATTTGTCATCAAACGTAAGGCTAGCAGAGATGGACGTATGAGAGGATGCATCCGTCGTGTTTACAACCAGCGAGCTACATACAGTGTCATGAAATATTCTAATCCACATATATAAATTATTAGGTAAATATAAAGCCTAACAAATAAAATTAATAAAGAGAAGAGCAATGGGAAAATGACAGTGCTGTCACAAGGAATGTACTCGAAATCCCCCTTGTTTTCTGCTTCGTCTGCAAATTGTAACGCTTTCACGTTGATAGTAAAGCTTACTGTATTATTACCCGCCTTCTTCAATGAAACGTGTGCTGTATTTCTTGGAAAAGCATTGAGACGTACTGCGTAATGACCTAAATTAACCCTAACATTAATTATACTGCGTTACCAAAACGAACGAACAGATGGACTGAAGGGATAAAAAGAGAAGGGAGAGGCAGAAAGCCGAACACTAAACCCGCTTCGCGCGATACACAATTACTACCATCACGCGTGTAAGTCTACATGCACTAATTTTTTTTTTTCAGACGGACAGTGATAAAATACACTACCCTTTCCCAGAGTTAGGTTTATAAATCATAACAGACTCTTATTAGAAAAGACAACATTATATGGGTTTACGTTTGAACACATAACAGTACCCAGACAGCACATCTTCTAAACAGGAGATAGAAGAAATTGCATATTTTGAACGCAGCCACGTAGCTCCTTTAAATTAGTATTTTTGGGTTCCTTAGGGTTTGCTGACAAATAATATACGATTGGTCGGGCTATAAATACTATCTTGGTTGTTGGGGGAGACGGGAAAAGATAACATTTTTTTCAAACACTTGTCGAAACGTGGCTCATTGGCCAGTCTCGCTGATATACACACTTGGGAGCGTTAGTTCGAGACCACTAATTCAAATAAGCTTGATAAAGCGACAGTACGTTGAAGCTAGCTCACATTTTTGCTAAAATAAAAGCCTGGAACATAGGCAGAACGGAATTTGTGCCAGTTTGTGCCAGAATTCATTGCTAATCAACGTATCTGTGTTTATTTCCATGAAATTGTGGTAAGCTTGAACCATTCAGTATCTTTTAATGGAAAATTGAATGTGAATTGTTGATTTATGCCTGTATATATATGTGTAGTTCAGTGGCAAACGTGAGGTAAAGCCTATAATGCTCCAGCCTGAACAGAGGGTGTCGGAGAGAAGTAAAACGGCATGGAATGGCCAAGTAGTACACTGACACCTGGATGATGGACTAGAAAGAAATAATGCTGGAAGTGCAGAGGCGTAGTAACCATTAAGAGGGGTAATACTGGAATAAAGTATTTCAAATGAAGCTGACTGTTGGCCTAACGCTCTGAACGCAATGTTTGTGCTGTATTGTGATCAGTGTAAAAAGAGAATATAAATTAGTTATGAAGTAGAAGGTACATCCTTCTTGATTTCAGGGACAGTGGTCTTGATGGTAGTGAGCAGCATCTGGTCAGAGATTTGCTGAATCCAGAGTCGGACAGCATACTCCTTGGTCTTTTTAGCTATCAGTGAGGTGTCTCCTGAGCCCAGAGGAGAATTCGAGCAGAGGAGTCCTTTCCTGCCGCCATCACTAAAGATAAGCAGAGTTGGCCAGCTGAGCTCAACATTATGTCCCCTCATCTTGAACTGATTTTTTAAAAATTAACATTAAGAGGGGAATTTACTTGTCTTAAAATCAGGAACTGTGAACATCTACAATAATGGTCCCTAAAGACAAACTATTGAAGTCATGATGACAAATACCAACAGAGCTTGAACAAAACAAAACCAGTATTACCTCATTTTACCACTACACAATTGACACACATAGAACATTGGTAATAATATATGTCACTACAATATTCATATTAAATACATTCTGTACATAACTTGTAATTTAAATTGATTGTGATTCCTGGTTCCCTTGTAGTTGAATCAGGACACATATTCATTCATGCCAGTAATGAATACATATTGTTATTTGAAACGTTACTAGTGACTTCTTTAAGATATTCTCATAGAGTGTTATATGTATGTGAGTGTCACAGTGTTGTCAAGAGTAGTGGATTAAATTAAATTGTTTATCTGTCTGTTGTTGTGACTTACACTTCACCATACACATACCCTAGACACAAACGTAGTCACCACACTATTCCAGAATAATTCTGACTGAGATATATAGATATGTGGCAGCAAGTAAGGTTATATATATAATATACTACTCTTATTAGATATATATATACCTTCACAGCTGATCTCAGTCAGTACACTAAGTCCCTTATAAATATTTATAACATCCCACTTCACCACATATATTGGGGTCTCGCTCTCGGGATTTTGAATCTTTAACTATTAAAAATATTGGGGGTAATTCACTTCAGGGAATATAAGAATTAAAAGGTATCCTTGGGTGGAATTAAATAAGGTTGAGCTCACGGTGCCTGTTTTGTCCATTAGAGATTGAATTGTTGGTTAGACATTGTATTAAGTTACCTGATAGACAATGGCGGACCTGGCCAAATTTCGATCTGCTGCGGTTCAGACTGCAAAAGAGTTAGGATTAGATGGGCAAGTTATGGTTGCCTATGTCACAACGGAATGTGACAAATTTATTGAACGCGAAGAAAGAAGATTAGAAAAAGAAGCCGAAAGAAAGTTAGAGGCTGAGACTAAGAGGTTGCAAGCTGAGGCTGAGACTAAGAGGTTGCAAGCTGAGGCTGAGACTAAGAGGTTGCAGATTGAGGCTGAGGCTAAGAAATTGGAGGCAGAAAGAGAAGACAAAAGATTAGCTGCAGAAAGAGAAGCCGAGGAAAGAAGACAAGCTGCAGAAAGGGAAGCAGAAAAGGAGGAGAAGAGATTACAAAGGGAACATGAGTTACGACTAAGGGAGTTTGAGTTTCAAGGCCATGCTCCTGAAAATGGTGCCAGTCCCTTTGCCTCTGATGCTACGGTTACTCAAGGAGCCTCAATCTCAGCTATGAATTTTCATTTAGATCATTTTGTTGAGAAAGACGATGATATTGAGAGCTATATAAATAGGTACGAACTATTAGCTACCACGTATGGGTTAGAGAGAGAAAGGTGGAGCTTAAAGTTATCTCAGGGACTTCGTGGGGCAGCTTATGAAGTTTTTGCAAAAATGAGCAGAGGTGATCAGGAAAATTATGACATGCTAAAGCAGGCTCTTTTGTTAAGGTATGAAAAGAATGCAGAGTTTTACAGGAAAAAATTTAGGAATGCTAAACTACTGTCAGGTGAAACCTATCACCAGTTCTCTGCACGAATAGAGACATACTTGGAGAAATGGACTTCTCTGGGGAAAACCCAAGATCTTAAGGAAATGGTCCTTATAGAGCAACTAAGAGAGTCCATGGCTCCAGACCTGAGAAAGTTTCTCATGGAACAAGGTGCAGAGAGGCTGGATGAGTTGCTAAATGTTGCTGAAAGGTATCAAGCAGCTCAAGCAGAGTAACAGGTAATAAAAAGAAACAGGTGGATAACTTTAGGGCACCACAGAACTTTAATAAATTTGATCCTAAGGATCAAAATAAAGGTAAGCACCAATTTGATAGGCCACGGTATGACAATAAAAATAAATTCCCACAATTCGATGAAAGGAAATATGATGAAAGAAAATCTTTCAACCAAGGAAAAAGGTGGTGTAAGAATTGTCAGATGGACAATCATGACACTGACCGTTGCAGAAGGAAACCTGTGTATATGGCAACCCTTCAGGTCAGGTCGACCTCAAGACAGGAGGAGGATATTATGTTAGATACCACTCCAGAAGAGATGAGGAAGGCACAGGCTGGGGATAAAACACTCAAGCCTTGTTTCAGAAAATTGTCAACTTGTCATACAACTCCAGGCAAGGGAGATTTTTACATGAAAAAACAAGTTGATGTATAGGAAGACTGGAACTAGATCCAATGGTCACGGACAGCTGGTTCTTCCAAAAAGATATAGGACAGAATTAATAAGGAGCCTACATGTGAAACCAGATGGGGACCATGAGAAGATAGGTACCATCATTCAAAAAGTGGCTCACAATTATTATTGGCCCAAAGCAAGATGGGACATTGAAAATTTTGTAGAAAGGTGTAGCATAGCACATGAGGGAACACCCACAAGTGGGAACATGGATCAGGACCTGGACACGCCATGGGGCAAAATCAGGCCTGACAATAAAAGGAAAAATAAATTTGATAAAGTGGACCAAATGGAATGGGAAGCCCCTTTTCACGGACAAGCTTCACTTAACTGTTTTTCAATGGCCACTATGCGGAGAGTGCAAAAAGATGTCTTACCCCAGGATAAGCCGACAATCCCTCAATCGGACTTAAACAAACTGGAGGAAGAAGATGTAGAGAGGAAAATCTCTCATCAAGAATTTTAAGAGGGGAGGGCAGCCCCAAGAGAAAAAATTGGTAGCGGTCGTTTTGTGAATGATAATTCTGGGAGGAAAAATCATCACTATAAAGCTTCAAGTGGAAGAGACCATACCGGTGCATGGACAAATAGGTCCACACAATTAAAGGTCCATATGTAGCTTTGTTAAGAACGTGGACTGATGAAAAGGCAGAGGAAAACATTACATCTTCATACCAGTATGTGAATGAGCTGACCACTCGGTTAAAAACTGGCTGGAAACTTGCCAATGAAAATTTGAAACAAGCCAGGAAGAAACATGCTGCCTATTATAACAGGAAGGCGAAAGACAGAAATTTGGCTGTGGGAGAGAAGGTACTGCTTCTTTTGCCGGGAGTCAGAATAAGTTACAAATTGGATGGCAGGGTCCATATACAGTTCTAGAGAAGGTGTCTAGAACAAATTATAAGATAGATAAGAAGGGGAAAGAAAAAATCTATCATGTGAATCTCCTGAAGAAATATTTGGAAAGAGAACATCAGGAAGAGACACACTTGTTGACCTTGTCCATCGCCATGGAGATGAAAAAGGAACCACTTTCATCATTTGAATATCCATTACACCCCTGTGAGACAGCAGCACAGGTGAAAATCAGTACACATTTAACGAAAACTCAGAAAGAGAGAGTGCAACAGGTTCTAAATAATCATGCAGAGGTGTTAACAGACCGACCAGGGCATACAAACCTATTGGAATATGATATGAAATTAATAGACTCCACACCTGTCTGTATGAAAACATATTCGATTCCGTTTGCTAAGGAAAAAGCTTTGAAGGAAGAGATAGACTATCTGTTGAAGGAAGGAATTATTTCGCACAGTGAGTCTTCGTATAGTTCCGGTGTTGTACTTTAAGGAAGCCCTCTGGAGAACATAGACTCTGTATAGATTACAGGAGACTGAATGCTATTACAGAAGGACAGGTGGATCCATTGCCGGATACAAATCAGCTGTTTGCCAGACTAAATAAAGCTAAATATTTCTCAAAAGTGGATCTGAGTAAAGGATACTATCAGATTCCAGTAAAACCTGAGGTTAGACCATACCTAGCTTTTAGTACCTCAGAAGGACACTATGAGTTTAATAGATTGCCATTTGGATTGAAGAATGCGCCTAGTGTCTTCTCTAGAATGATGAGAAAATTATTGGATCCTCTGAATAATCCCTGTATAACAAATTTTATGGATGATATCCTTATAGCAACAGAAACATTTGAGGAACACATTGACTCTCTGAACATGCTGTTTAATCGACTTAGGGAGGCAAATTTAACAGCCCGACCAACCAAATGTTGCGTTTTTTGTAAAGAATTGGAATTTTTGGGACACACAGTTTATCAGGGAAACATGACCCCTGACCCAAAGAATTTAGAGAAACTACAGAAAGCCCCGAGACCACAAACCAAGAAGGACGTGAGATCCTTTGTCTCATTATGTGGTTTCTACCAGAAGTATATCAAAAACTTTAATTCCATATGTGCACCTTTAACGGAATTGACACGTAAAGGACTTCCAGATCGCATTACATGGACACCACAATGTGAAATGGCTTACCAAGAATTGAAGGAAAAGCTCACAAGTAAACCCATTTTGAAATTACCTGACTTAAGTCAAGAATTCATAGTAAGGACGGATGCAAGTAATATTGGGCTAGGTGCAACTTTACTACAGAAATCAGATGCATTGGATGGGGAATTAAGCCCAGTGGCATATGCTAGCAGAAAGTTGAATAAAGCTGAAATCAACTACTCAACTAGCGAAAAAGAATGTCTTGCAGTAATATGGGCAATAAAGAAATTCAATATTTATCTATATGGGAAGGCATTTAAGTTGCAAACTGACCACAAACCTTTATCGTTTTTAGCACAGGCTAAGCATGAGAACTCTAGGTTACTCCGATGGTCTTTGCTTCTGGCTCCATATAATTTTAGCATTGAATATATATCTGGAAAAACAAATCTGGGAGCGGATTTTTTAAGCCGCCATCCGTGTGATGAGAATCACCGTAAACCCCAGAAATAATAATAAATTTCTCTATGTGTATATAGAATAAAGGACTGACATATAATGTCTGTTTTAAGAGGGGAAGTGTCATGAAATATTCTAATCCACATATATAAATTATTAGGTAAATATAAAGCCTAACAAATAAAATTAATAAAGAGAAGAGCAATGGGAAAATGACAGTGCTGTCACAAGGAATGTACTCGAAATCCCCCTTGTTTTCTGCTTCGTCTGCAAATTGTAACGCTTTCACGTTGATAGTAAAGCTTACTGTATTATTACCCGCCTTCTTCAATGAAACGTGTGCTGTATTTCTTGGAAAAGCATTGAGACGTACTGCGTAATGACCTAAATTAACCCTAAAATTAATTATACTGCGTTACCAAAACGAACGAACAGATGGACTAAAGGGATAAAAAGAGAAGGGAGAGGCAGAAAGCCGAACACTAAACCCGCTTCGCGCGATACACAATTACTACCATCACGCGTGTAAGTCTACATGCACTAATTTTTTTTTTCAGACGGACAGTGATAAAATACACTACCCTTTCCCAGAGTTAGGTTTATAAATCATAACAGACTCTTATTAGAAAAGACAACATTATATGGGTTTACGTTTGAACACATAACAGTACCCAGACAGCACATCTTCTAAACAGGAGATAGAAGAAATTGCATATTTTGAACGCAGCCACGTAGCTCCTTTAAATTAGTATTTTTGGGTTCCTTAGGGTTTGCTGACAAATAATATGTAAAACGTTACGCAAATAGTCCAGGAATTAATAAATTATACCCAAAATAAAATATTGGGGGTGCCTGACAGCATAAAATCATTTCTGCTCATAAAAATTTTTTTATAACGTGTTTGAAAAAACCTTACGTTACATAAATAGCCTACCATGTAAACTCCAAATTGATTGGAGCGCAACAAATGAAAGCCTAACCACGATTGGTCGGGCTATAAATACTATCTTGGTTGTTGGGGGAGACGGGAAAAGATAACATTTTTTTCAAACACTTGTCGAAACGTGGCTCATTGGCCAGTCTCGCTGATATACACACTTGGGAGCGTTAGTTCGAGACCACTAATTCAAATAAGCTTGATAAAGCGACAGTACGTTGAAGCTAGCTCACATTTTTGCTAAAATAAAAGCCTGGAACATAGGCAGAACGGAATTTGTGCCAGTTTGTGCCAGAATTCATTGCTAATCAACGTATCTGTGTTTATTTCCATGAAATTGTGGTAAGCTTGAACCATTCAGTATCTTTTAATGAAAAATTGAATGTGAATTGTTGATTTATGCCTGTATATATATGTGTAGTTCAGTGGCAAACGTGAGGTAAAGCCTATAATGCTCCAGCCTGAACAGAGGGTGTCGGAGAGAAGTAAAACGGCATGGAATGGCCAAGTAGTACACTGACACCTGGATGATGGACTAGAAAGAAATAATGCTGGAAGTGCAGAGGCGTAGTAACCATTAAGAAGGGTAATACTGGAATAAAGTATTTCAAATGAAGCTGACTGTTGGCCTAACGCTCTGAACGCAATGTTTGTGCTGTATTGTGATCAGTGTAAAAGAGAATATAAATTAGTTATGAAGTAGAAGGTACATCCTTCTTGATTTCAGGGACAGTGGTCTTGATGGTAGTGAGCAGCATCTGGTCAGAGATTTGCTGAATCCAGAGTCGGACAGCATACTCCTTGGTCTTTTTAGCTATCAGTGAGGTGTCTCCTGAGCCCAGAGGAGAATTCGAGCAGAGGAGTCCTTTCCTGCCGCCATCACTAAAGATAAGCAGAGTTGGCCAGCTGAGCTCAACATTATGTCCCCTCATCTTGAACTGATTTTTAAAAAATTAACATTAAGAGGGGAATTTACTTGTCTTAAAATCAGGAACTGTGAACATCTACAATAATGGTCCCTAAAGACAAACTATTGAAGTCATGATGACAAATACCAACAGAGCTTGAACAAAACAAAACCAGTATTACCTCATTTTACCACTACACAATTGACACACATAGAACATTGGTAATAATATATGTCACTACAATATTCATATTAAATACATTCTGTACATAACTTGTAATTTAAATTGATTGTGATTCCTGGTTCCCTTGTAGTTGAATCAGGACACATATTCATTCATGCCAGTAATGAATACATATTGTTATTTGAAACGTTACTAGTGACTTCTTTAAGATATTCTCATAGAGTGTTATATGTATGTGAGTGTCACAGTGTTGTCAAGAGTAGTGGATTAAATTAAATTGTTTATCTGTCTGTTGTTGTGACTTACACTTCACCATACACATACCCTAGACACAAAACGTAGTCACCACACTATTCCAGAATAATTCTGACTGAGATATATAGATATGTGGCAGCAAGTAAGGTTATATATATAATATACTACTCTTATTAGATATATATATACCTTCACAGCTGATCTCAGTCAGTACACTAAGTCCCTTATAAATATCTATAACATCCCACTTCACCACATACAGGAACAGTTAGCATTCACGCTCTTCGACATATACTGATGGAGACTGAGCACCTATGGGTTTGCCCGGAGTGCAATGATGTCGATTCTGTTCAAGGATACCATTAACAACGGAGTGACGCAATAACCAGATTATCGGCAAAATCTCAACCGCCAAACTGTTTTGTTAGAGATGACTTGACTGAATTCTATTTACTTTTGGCAAATAGCAATGTTTTCACAACCCAATCTTTATTCAGTACACTCGCTCTTATCTAAAACGGCTCTGTAAGTTGTCCGTCAGGCAGAATTCTGCATGTCATGTTTTCTGGTGTTTTCTTTGTTGGGTTAACGATCTTCTGAGGGACTGATCAAGGTGAAATAACTCTGTCCGTGTCAGTTAACGAATACCCGCTTTTTCGCTTCTGAGTTAACGACTCTTCTCGGCCCTTTTGCATGAAGCCTACTCCAAATCCCTTCATGAGCTGTTGCAGTGGGTTTTTAAAAAAATATATATATACCAATTTGATTAGCTTAAGATTAAATAAATAAATATAGGTAATTAACAGACACTCGTTGGACAAAAAGAAGGACATCAGACAGCAGAAAGAAAATATAAGTGATGGGTTTATTCACAGGTCTCAGGTTTCCTTGGTAAGCTTATCACTTATATTTCTTATCTGTTGGCTAAGACTGCTGGAATTTGGCATTAAACGTAAGACCAGCAGGGATGGACGTATGAGAGGACGCATCCGCCGTGTATACAACTAGTGCGCAACAGGAACAATTAGCATTCATACCCTTTGACATTTGCTGAGGGAGACTGAGCACCTATGGGTTTGCCCGGAGTGCAATGACGTCGATTCTGATTACCATCTGTTGTCTGGTGTGCCTCTTTCTGTCCAACAAGTGCCTGTTAATTAATTATTGTTATTTATCTATTATTCACAGGGCTCGGGTTTCCTTCATTATTTATTACCTAAAGATTAGCGTGGGTGCCAGTTTTTCTGTCTTCGCATCGTGAGACTACAAAAGGGTAAAGGTAGTCCCATAGCAGATACTTCGCTACTATAATAATAATAATAATAATAATAAATTCTTTAAGCACCAAACACGGCGCATAAGGCAGAAACCAGTGCTCTCCAGGTTGTTCGTTGTGACGCCACTCCTCTTAGCTCTTGCACATTATTTAGGCCCAACGTTCTTCCTTCTCTTATTATTGTTCTTCTGAGTGTTTCTTTTGGTCTTTCTTTTTTCCTCTTACCCTCAGGAACCCAAGTGAGCGCCTCGAGCCTGGTTCTGTTTCGGTAACAATAGCTTGTTTTACGATAGTGAATTGTTAACTCACTGATCAACCCTCCGATCCAACCGACCGATTCGAGGGTTTCGAGGTCAGTTATAGGAAAATATCTACACCACTAGATACTCTGGTGTATCTTTTATTCTATAATTTAACATAACTATAGGTCCAGCTTTATGTGTAGGTGTGACCAGTTCCCTTCCTCGTTGCTTTTTCCTTCCCTAATTCAAGACCAGAGTCAGTTACCCATTTACAGCTGGGTAGATTGGAGCGCGACGCTACCAGATTTCGAACCCGGAAACCCGGTAACTTACCATGAGTGGCATAAATGAATATTACACGCATAAAGGTATGTTTTAGGCAATCGTGAGAAATAAAGAATTAGAAAACTAGACAGAAAAAAAAAGAACAGGAGTGAGTGGCTTACCGGAGAATCAAACCCAGGACATTCCGAACGGCATCACCGCCTAGCTACGGAAGCGAAGCACACTATCCTCCCTGCCAACTAGGCACCACAAAAATAGTGCTTCGTAGACGGGTCATTAGCGTGATTTGCAACACGGAACACCGGATATGTACTTAGGGCGATCCAGCCTAATTAATGATGCAATCGCTTCTGTTGTCCCCCCTGTTATACGGTATCGTGTCAGATTACACAAGACGGACGCTCCGTAGACCAAAGTGCACCCTCAAGTCCTAACGCTAAACTGCTAACCGTAACTCTCTTTCGAGCGTTTTATTTTATTTTTTTAACATTCTATAAATGATAAGTAGCAACAAATCTTAGAACAAGAAACGCTAACACTAACCCTTACCATGTGTCAAGCTTTTTAAACAAACAAAAAAAATAATAATGATTAACATAAATAAAACCAATTGGGATAATTATGAATCAGGAGTTATAATTGCAGACGAAAAAACGTGGTTTACTTATCGATTGCGAATTGGGTGACATGGCTGCGTGAGTCCCCGTATTCTGTGATTCAGCCGTTATAATGACTTCGAAAACTGAAATCTTCTCTAAAGGAATGTACCCATTGATTTCATGTCTGCTACGGGGTTTCTTGTCAGGCGATGTCTTGATTCCCTCTCGTCTTCTCCCGTGTTTATTTTAGTGTCCGGCATTCTTCGCTGGTGTCTAGCAGCTGTTTGCGAAGCTACTTCGTCTGCCGTGCCTGACCAGAAATTCGCACTAGTTGTCACTGTGTGGCGTCTGTGACAGCCTTTGCCATCTTTGACGTTGCCTCATCAACCATTCTGATCCAACAAGCGCGGGCTCAAAAGAGGCGGACTGTCGTTTGTTTGGTATTACCAAACGTGTATATTTAGTGTTGTCGATACGTTGTAAACCATTTCGGTTTACGGTTTGGGTTATTAACCACTTCACTTTACGGCATTGGCTAAGACCATTTCACCGTGGTATCGTTCGGACTATAAATCATTCCGCTTAGTGTGTATGAACATTTAGCAGTTTGTTTTTCGTAATTCCTGTGTTAATTTAAAAACGAACACAACTGCCGGACTATTTAAGCGTGTGCGCGTGTTTTGTATTTGTTTAGATAAAATTGTCCGCACAAGCCATTCTAGCAAGGAATTTCCTGTGTATAAATGGTGTAGTGGATTTTGATGGTATTGTATGGTGGTGTTATCACCTAGTGTGATGCCTGAGGTCAGCTGTGAAGGCTCCTGAGATAATTGTAACTGTGAATATATACAGAAGGCCCTTTCGTGCTACCACTTTATGACCTCACACATATCTTTTTTTACTAATGAATGTGGCTACGTTAAAATCTAGGGTACTGAATGCAATGTGTTGTATGGACATATACACACACCCACAGATATCAGTTAAGTCTAATACTATCAATAAAATTTATAACACAATGAACTAAATTCAGCTGGTTAAATTTAGAATAGAAAATCTTTTTTTAAATTTATTTGTTCTGAACCAAGGTTTTATTTTGGCCAGAACTTATGCAAAGATTTTGAAATTTATGAATGAATGGCATGAATAAATGGCATGTTAAATGAAAGATGTTTACATATGCAATCTTCAAGATTAATTATAGTATTACTGTTCGTAATGTTAATTTTCCTGGGGAAAACTATGAATGGATGTGCTGTTGGGTGGCTTTCATCCCTCCCTGTATTATGCCTACACAGCATTGTCCATTAATGATGGAAGGAAAATGGGATGCTTCATGTAGTAAATTCTCTTGGGTGCTAGTTTTATGAAGTTGGTGTAAGTTCAGCAGGCCAGCTAGCCTACTTAACTTTGCCAGATTTGTTCTGGTGCTGGAATATGATGGCCCCACCTCTCCGTGCTTGAGCAATACACAGATGTTCTGTCGAAATGTACCCTGCACGGGTCCTCACTTCAATTATTAATCAGCATTTGACACCACCTTAGTGTCAAGATCGAACTCACAGCTCTGAAATAAAGTATTGGTTTTTGCTCAGAACCTTACCTAATAAGCCACTTCTACACATAACAAATTACAATAACACCACATAAACAGGGTCAGTTCTCTCTGACCAGACAGCACATCTTACCTAGTTGGTTTCGCATAGGGTAAGTTTCCCCAGTCTACAGATTCTGAAATAGGTGCATTATCTCACTGCCATAGAATAGGATAGGTGATATGATTCACTGTTCTCAAACACTTGATCACCCCTTCCTAAACTTGCTGTAGTTTATATATTGTTTTGTCCCTAGACCCTGAACTAGGGCGGGGGGTCCAGAGCGAATCCTTACTTGTTTGTAAGGCTAGATTTCGATATGGCAGTATCAAATCACTCGAACATTAAACAATATTCAAAATATAAAAAGAAATAATTTCAATCTTACCAGATTATGAATAAAGAACACAGAAATGCTAGCAAAACTCAGCTGAGCTGCTGGCTATAGTATGGCGTCCCTGAACTTATTTCAATTTATTTCATTTGGAAATCACCACACTTGAAATTTACTGTGTCTATCACTGGACAACTATTGAGGAATGGCAAAAAAGCTCGTCTGAGCGCGGATAATATGATTGTCTGTGGCCAATCAATGCCTTGGTTTTTTTAAATTCAAATTTCCTACACTAAAGTCATTTCAGTCATGCTTCAGTCAAGTATGGATTTTTTATCTGTTAGTCTGTCCGTCTCTACTTGTGTTTCTACAAAAATGTACTCGTTTTTTGAACCAACCTTTCTCTCCTCTCCAAAATTTTGTCGCTAAATGTTATTTTTATACACAGCTCCCACCAATATCCCTTTCTCTTCCATGCTAAGTAGATTTTGAACACCTGCGTCTCAAGGGCGCGATTTTTGTGCAAATCGCGACACTTTTGATTCAATGCAGTCTTTCGCTGTTGTGAACAACACTGTCTTTTGTCATTATTTTCATTATTATCTATCCGTCTGTAAAATTAAAAACATATTATTTCACTGCTCAGAATGGGCCATCCGGCCAGCTAATTTTTATATTCCTAACATTAATATTAAGAAAAAGTTACTTTTTAAATTTTGTAATATTTCAAGCCTCTGCGTTTAGCCGCTGAATTCAAATCAAAGGCTTGGTATCGCAAAAGCGTCCGTTTCCGTACCTCGTGTCAATTTGGGGACGTGAATTTTTTCCTCCGTCCCCCCCCCCCCTCCCCCCAAGTGCGTCTCCTTAGCCTTGCTAGTCTCACGCAATTTTTTTTCAGTCATATTTTTTTTCCTTTTGATCCGCCGTTCTCATCCCTCCAAATGGTAACCGTTTTGATTTCCCGTCTAACAAGTCAATTTTTATGGAGGGTGATGACCCGCGGTCAGGGCGATCATGTACTATCAGCAGCTTACGCGTTATGTTTTTATCCTTACATTTTATCCTTTGGAGATATTTTTACGTTGTATCACTTGTTAATTTTATGACACATCTCCCCACTTGAAAACATGCCTACGGCAAGTTCTAAAACCAGTGATACACATAGATAAAATCTCTCCTCCCGTCTGCCATTACTCTAATTTTGATCACAGGGGTGCCGACTGAGGAAATCTGCACCGACATTCAATTTGCCTGGGATATATTGGATACTAAACTGATAAGGTTGAAGCAATAAAGACCACCTCAGCAATCTTGCGTTTTCATGCTTAGCCTGAGATAAGAATACGAGAGGCTGATGATCCGTCTCCACCACAAAAGTCCTACCATACAGATAGATTTGAAACTTCTTTATTGCCCAGATTAACGCTAAACATTCTTTTTCGCTTGTGGAGTATCCTTGTTCCGCCTTATTCAATTTGCGGCTTGCATAAGCGACTGGTTTCAGTTCCCCATCAGGTGAAGATGATCTTTGCAACAAAGCCCCTCCGAGTCCTACATTACTTGCATCGGTTCTTAAGACAAAGTCCTGTGTCAAATCAGGCAGTTTGAGAATAGGCTTGCTAGTGAGTTTTTCCTTTAACTCTTGGAACGCTAGTTCACATTGTGCAGTCCAAATAATTTTATCTGGAAGTCCCTTGCGAGTCAGATCAGTCAGAGGAGCACAAATAGCGTTAAAATTTTTGATGTATTTCTGATAAAATCCGCATAACGACACGAATGATCGCACGTCCTTTTTTGTTTGTGGTCTAGGTGCTCTCTGCAGTTTTTCCAAGTTCTTAGGATCAGGGGTCCTGTTACCCTGATATACAGTGTGTCCCAAGAATTCCAACTCTTTGCATCCAATACAACATTTTGTTGGCCTAGCAGTTAAGTTCGCCTCCCGAAGTCTATTAAATAACATTTCTAGAGCTTCAATGTGTTCTTCAAATGTCTCTGTGGCGACGAGAATATCATCCATGAAATTCGTGATACATGGGTTATTCAGGGGATCCAACAATTTGCGCATCATCCTTGAAAATACACTCGGAGCATTTTTCAGTCCGAATGGTAGCATACTGAATTCATAATGTCCATCCGAAGTGCTAAAAGCCAAATAAGGTCTCACTTCAGGCTTCACTGGGATCTGGTAATAGCCTTTACTAAGATCCACCTTTGAAAAGTATTTTGCCTTGTTCAGTCTGGCAAATAACTGTTTTGTGTCTGGTAATGGATCCACTTGTCCTTCTGTGACAGCATTCATTTTCCTGTAATCTATGCACAGTCTGTGTTCCCCAGACGGTTTTCTCAACAAAACGACACTAGAACTAAAAGATGATTCACTGTGCGAAATAATCCCCTCCTTCACAAATAATCTATTTCTTCCTTCAATGCCTTCTCCTTCGCGAACGGAATAGAATAGGCTCTCATACAGATTGGGTTTGAGTCTACCAGTTTCATGTCATACTGTAGCAAATTTGTATGGCCTGGTTTATCTGTTAATACATCTGTATGTTCCTCCAGAACCTGTTGAACTCTCTCCCTCTGGTTTTTAGTCAGGTGCTTACTGACTTTTACCTGTGCTGCTGTTTCACAAGGATGTAATGGGTATTCATGTGAGGTGAGTGGTTCCTTTTGCATCTGGGTTGCAATAGCCAAGGTCAATAAGGGGGTGCTTTCCTGGAGTGGTCTGTCCAGATACTTCTTTAATAAGTTTACATGATAAACTTTCTCCTTCCCCTTTTTGTCAATTTTATAGTTTGTTCTAGACACCTTCTCTAGAACCGTATATGGACCTTGCCAACCAATTTGTAATTTATTCTGGCTACCGGGTAGTAGAAGAAGCACCTTCTCTCCCACAGCTAGTTCTCGGTCCTTTGCCTTCCTATTAAAATATGCTGCATGTTTCTTCCTGGCTTGTTTCAAATTATCATTTGCCAGTTTCCATCCAGCTTTCAAACGAGTGGTCAGTTCGTTCACATATTGATAAGATGAGGTAACAGGTTCTTCCGCCTTCTCATCCGTCCAGGTCCTTAATAAAGCTTCTAAAGGACCTTTTATTGGCCTCCCAAATAGCAGAGTTGCGGGAGCCATCCCGGTTGAACTATGTGGTACCTCCCGATACGCAAACAATGCGGCGGGCAGGAATTGATCCCACAGATCCGGTTTTTCGTGGCCAGCTTTCTCAGGATAGAAATGAGAGTCCCGTTGAACCTCTCTACCTGGCCGTTCCCTTGTGGATGGTACGGACTACAATGAAAGTGTCTGGCTTGAAATAGTTTAAAAACTTCTTCCGTTAGTTTCCCCTTGAACTGAGATCCATTATCCGTCAAGATTTGATGCGGGAATCCTAATCGGGTAAATATTGTAAGTAGTGCCTCTGCTACATGTTTTGAATCAATTGATGGCAGGGCTACCGCCTCTCCCCACATAGAACAAGTGTCCACCAGAGTAAGGATGTAACTGTTCCTCCTCTTGGTCCGAGTGAGAGGTCCCACAATATCCACTGCAACCCTCTCAAAAGGTGTTCCCACTATGGGCATTTCCCCTAGAGTTGCAGGAGCAGTCCAGTGCTTTGGAGCTACCCTTTGACATTCAGGGCAGGATTTGACATATCTTTTTATATCCTCCGTTATCCCTGGCCAGAAGTAATGACAAGCTATACGCTGTCCTGTGGCGCTGATCCCCATGTGACCACTGAAGGGAATCGCATGCCCGAGTTCCATCACTTTATCTCTATATGAAGTGGGAAGAACCAGCTGGTTGTGACCATTTGTTCCAGTTCCGGCCTTCCTGTATAAGTGTTTGTTCTTCATGAAATATTCCCCCTTGCTCGGAGGTGTGTGGCATTTGGGCAATTTTTTAAAACAGGGCTTGAGTGTCCTATCCTCAGCCTGCGCCTTCCTCATCTCCTCTGGATGAGCATTTATAGGTTCACCTTCTTCCTCCTTCTTCTGTGACCTGGTCTGCACTGTCGCCATGATCACAGGTTTCTCGGGATTCCCCAAGAAGACGTATCTACACCCCAATATCAGCGGGTAGATTGGTTCATCTATCACTGCTGCTCTGATTTCTCCTTCCACATAGCGAGTTTTCACCGTTATCCTTGCGATGGGAAGTGTCATGAGTGGTATGTCCTTAGTCGCCCCTTGTATTTCCACTGTTTCTGTGGTATACTGACTTGGGTCCACTAGGCTAGACTTCACAACTGAATCATAATCCAAACCTGTATCATAAAGGCACCTTATGGTGACCCCATTACAAATAACATCCTCACAAACTGGGGGTGATAAGGTTCCTGTTGTCCATTAGGATTAACCTTTAATCTTTGCGTCCCCGACTTCATTGCAGCAATGTTTGAAGGTTTCCTTCTACAAAATTCGGTGTTATGGTTATCCTTCTTGCACCATTTACACCATCTTTTTCCTTGGTTCAACGGTTTTCTTTCATTGAACTTTTGGTCATTGAACTGTGAGTTTCTGTCGCGATAGTCATTTCTTGGCCGCTCAAAGTTTGTCCTACCTTTATTTCCCTGCTCTCTATTATCAAATTTATTAAATTGCTGTGGAGCTTTAAAATTGTCTATGTGCTTCTTTTTAGCACCACTTACCTCTGCCTGGGCTGCCTGATACCTCTCAGCGACATTTAAAACCTCTCCCAACTTCTCTGCACCTTGTTCCATGAGAAATTTTCTCATGTCTGGAGCCATGGACTCTCTCAATTGCTCAATCATGATCATTTCTTTAAGATCTTGGGTCTTCCCCAGAGCAGTCCATTTCTCCAAATAGGTTTCCAGTCTAGCAGAGAATTGGTGGTATGTCTCCCCAGACAACAGTTTGGCATTTCTAAATTTCTTACGATAAAATTCACCATTCTTCTCGTACCTTAATAACAAAGCCTGCTTTAACATGTCATAATTGTCTTGGTCTTCCCTGTTCATTTTAGCAAAGACTTCATAAGAAGTACCTCTCATCCCTGTGATAGCTTTAAACTCCACCTCTCTCTCTCTCTAACCCATATGTAGTAGCTAATAACTCAAAACGTCCTAGGTACCCCTCTATGTCATCGTCTTTTTCAACAAAATGGTCTAAATGAAACCCCATAGCTGAGTTTGAGGCTCCCAGACTGGGCGTAGCATCTGAGGCAAAAGGGCTGGCACCATTTTCAGGAGCCTGGCCTTGTAATTCCAGCTCCCTTAGTCGTAATTCGTGCTCCCTTTGCAACCTTCTATCTTCTGCCTCCCTTTCGGCCTTTTTATCTTCTGCCTCCCTTTCGGCCTTTTTATCTTCTGCCTCCCTTTGCTGTCGTTTGTCTTCTGCCTCAATCTGCAGCCTCTTAATTTCTCTATCAGCCTCAATTTGTAACCTCTTCTCTTCAGCCAACCTTTCAGACCTAATTTTCTTTCAGCCTCTTTTTCTAATCTTCTTTCTTCCCGTTCAATATACTTATCACATTCAGCCGTTACATATTGAATTAAAATTTGACCATCCATTCCCATCTCCTTTGCGGTCAGCACAGCAGCGATCGGAATTTTGCTAGCTCCGCCATACTTTTCAGACAATATAATAATATACAAGCTAAATCTCTAACCAGTAAATACACTAAGTACTTCTTATGACTATAGTCTAACTAATTCTAACTAACCAGTTAACTAATTAATTATTACTGGCTGTGAAGATTCACCAACTTCTAATTGCCCTTTTAATTTAAAGGGACACTTTTAATTTTAAGGTAATTTTACAATTTTGTTCCCCTAATTTTATTTCTCCCACAAGAAGAACCTTATATTACTGTTTATGATAAATATATCTGGACAAGACCCCAATATATGTAGTGGACTTTGATGGTATTGTATGGTGGTGTTATCACCTAGTGTGATGCGTGAGGTCAGCTGTGAAGGCTCCCTGAGATATAATTGTAAGCTGTGAATATACAGACGGCCCTTTCGTGCTACCACTTTATGACCTCACACATATCTTTTTTTACTAATGAATGTGGCTACGTTAAAATCTAGGGTACTGAATGCAATGTGTTGTATGGACATATACACACACCCACAGATATTAATTAAGTCTAATACTATCAATAAAATTTATAACACAATGATAACTAAATTTCAGCTGGTTAAATAATTTTAGAATAGAAAATCTTTTTTAAATTTATTTGTTCTGAACCAAGGTTTTATTTTGGCCAGAACTTATGCAAAGATTTTGAAATTTATGAATGAATGGCATGAATAAATGGCATGTTAAATGAAAGATGTTTACATATGCAATCTTCAAGATTAATTATAGTATTACTGTTCGAAATGTTAATTTTTCCTGGAAAAAACTATGATGAATGATGGTTGCTGTTGGGGGTGGGTATGAATGATGTGTGTGTTTGGGGGTTTGCTTCATCCCTCCCTGGTTTGGGGGTGGCCTACACAGCATTGTCCCATTTAAATGATGGAAGGAAATGGGATGCTTCAGGTAGTAAATTCCTCTTGGGGGCTAGTGTTTCTTTTAGGAAGTTGGGGTGTAAGTTCAGAAGCAGGCCACTAGCCTACTTAAACCTTTCTTTAGCCCAGATTTGTGTCTGGTGCTGGAATCCTGATGATTGCCCCTCCCACCTCTCCGTGCATTGAACAATAACACAGATGTCTGCTGTTTCTGTCGAAATGTACACTTGCACGGTCCTCACTTCAATTATTAATCAGCATTTGACAAACCAGTGACCTTAGTGTCAAGATCGCAACTCACAGCTCTGAAATAAACGTATGTGGTTTTCGTGCTCAGCAAACCTTACCTAATAAGCCACTGTCTAAACACATGGAACAAATTACAATAACACCACATAAACAGGGTCATTTCTCTCTGACCTAGGACATAGCACATCTTAACCTAGTTGGTTTTCGCCTATAGGGTAAGTTTCCCCAGTCTACCACAGATATCCTGAGAAATAGGTGCAGCTTAATCTCACTGCCATAGTAAAGTAGATAGGTGATATGATATCATCACTTGTTTCTCTCAACACTTGATATCACTCCTATGCCCTAAACCTTACCTGCAGTGTAAGTATATATTTTATTGTTTTGTCCCTAGACTCTCTGATCTAGGGGGGGGGTCGAGAGCGAATCCTTTACATTGTTGTAAGGCTACAGTTCGATATGGCATATCAAATCACTCGAAACCTGAAACAATATAGATCAAGAATAGCATAAGGAAATAATTTCAATCTTATCCAGATGCATGAATAAGGAAAACACAGAATTGCTTGTGCAAAACTCATCTGGTATTGCTGGCTATGGGTGGGGATGCGTCCTGATTTCTTTTTTGCCATTTTTATTTCATTTGATATATAACCACACTTTATGGGGGTTTACTGTGTCAATCACTGTAGACAACTAATTAGGAATGGCAAAAAAGCTCGTCTTGAGCGCGGATAATATGTATTTTGATGTGTTAGGCAATCACTGCCTGGTGTTTTTTTTAATTCAAATGGTCCTACATCTAAAGTCTTATTACAGTCATGCTTTCAGGTCAAGTATGGGATTTTTGTATCATGTTAGTCCTGGTCGCGGGGTACTTGGGTATATATTAGTTTACTTTACTTGTTTTGTGGTTGAGACCATGACCTTGAGGTCTCTGTAGTCCATGGATAGTTTGGAGGTTGAAATGTTATTGGTAGACAAATTGTTTTGAATATCCCAGTGTGTTCCAGTAGGATAAGTAGATTTGGATGATACCAGGGTGTATTAGGGGTGGGGGGAGGAATTTTTTTTTTGGTTATGTTTGGGGAGACTTTGATTCAATGTGGGGGAAGGTATGTCGGGGTGGTGAACAACACTGTAATATGGGTAAGGTATTTTCATGTGTGTTGGTGAGGGGTGGGGGTTTTTGTAAAAGGGAAAGGGGGATATTGGAGAGAGGTGTGTGTATGGGCCAATAAGGCCAGCTAATTGTGATAGGGTGTCCTAACATTATTATTAATGGGGATTACTTGGTTTAAATTTTGTAATATTGGGAGCATCTGGGGGGGGGGGGGAATTTTTATTTAGTTGGGGGGGGGGATCGGAGGGAAGGTGGTGGGGTTTCCAGGGGGTTGGGGGGATATTTGTGGGTGGTGGTAGGAGGTTTTGTCCTCCTTCCCCCCCCCCCTCCCCCCCCCCCCATATGTGGGTATCCTCCTTAAGGGGGGTTGCTAGGGGTGGGACGTAGGGGGTTTGTCAGTCATATTTAAGGGGGGATGAAACATAGGATCCCCGTTCTCATCCCTCCAAATGGTAACCGTTTTAGGATTTCCCGTCTAACAAAGTCAATTTTTATGGAGGGTGATGGTGACGCGGTCAGGGCGATCATGTACTATCAGCAGCTTACGCGTTATGTTTTTATCCTTACATTTTATCCTTTGGAGATATTTTTACGTTGTATCACTTGTTAATTTTATGACAAATGGTACATATTAGAGGTTAATTTGGTTGTTCCGTGTGATTGCTGTGTGCTTAGTCTTAAATATTAGATTGTATTTCTCTTTGATCCTATGTGTTTGTTTAATTGGAAAGTGGAACTAAGTGTTAAATTCATTAGTTTTCAAATTGAAGAAACGATGTGAAGTAAAGTTTATTGTTTTCGCACATCGTTTGTGTGTTCATAGATTGATAGTACCCACAGGTCGGAGTGGCTAAGAGGTATGGCGTGCGCCTCGAGTTCTAGAGGTACCAGGTTCGATTCCTAGTTGAGGGAATATAATTTATGGAAATGTTTTTTCAGAATCAGTGGTCCTAATGATGTCATACTCACCCCCCCCCCCACCCCCCCCGCTCCCCACACCACCCCCCCCGCCCACACCCCCCCCCCCCCCACCCTCCCCCCACCCCCCCCCCCCCTCACCCCCCCCCCCCCCCCTGGTCTCCTGGGTAATCGGATGCCTAGCTTTCTCGGATCAGGGCGAAAAAATTAGTAGGTCCCCTGTGCAAGTTGCGCACGTTAAAATCCCACCGCAGTTGGAAATCGTAAAGAGTAGGCCTATCAGGCCGCTGCCGTGGCAAAATTTAAAAAATTAGAAACCTACCCACCACAAAAATATTTATAGAATGTATGATTCCTATATACACACGTTGGGATTCTCGCCGGTGCTACGGAGTTCGTGCACTGTGCTGAGATCCTCCTTGTGTGATCTAAGGGAGGAGATCGTAGCACTGATGGAGTAGTCCGTGTGCAATGAAGATAGTCATTAAAACCAAACCAAAGCACAGCATGCGCGCCATTTTTGTATTATCGCTGTGTGTCGATTAAATTTTGGCTTATTCGGTGTATCATCGTGGAAACACAGGAAAATAAAATAGACATTGCTGTTATTGTAGAAGACTGATGGTAGTTTCTTGATCAAGGCGAGACCGCGGTGAAAACTTAACAGCTGCGCTTAAGTCAAGACCGTGCACAGTGAATAAAGTAACTGCCGTGAAAGTGGTGTTCCCTATAGTTCCCCGAAGGAACAAAGATAGAACAGGACTACCGTACTTTCATGCGTGTCGTACAGGGAAACTAATATGAGGTTGTAATTGGGACTGGTAATCTCATCGTGTAAATCTCATTTTCCCATTTGTAGTTCGTGTAAGTATGAATAAAGGAATGGGATTTCTTTACGTTTGCAATAACTCGGCTAAAGATTGCTGGAATTTTGGCATCAAACGTAAGACCAGCAGGGATGGACGTTTGAGGGGATGAATTCATCGTGTGTACAACCAGCACGCAACAGGAACAAATAACATTCATACGTTCGACATTTGTTGAGGGAGACTGAGCACCTATGGGTTTGCCCATAAGCCCGAAGTGCCGTAACGTCGATTCCGATAAACAATAACCATAACAATAACGGCAGATTTAGTCGATACTCCCTTAAATAATGATTCGGAGAAGGAGTAAAAGGATTTTTCGTTTGTTTTTATTTTTAATGCATACCAAAGCAAGATTTATTTTAAAAAAAAAAAGATAATCGTTCATTGCAAAATATGTTGTGGTAAAGCAGATGTTAATTAATTACCGTAGTCAAATTTCAGTCCATTGGCTTTTTAAAATTTCTCCCCGTGTCATTTTTGGCGCGTTCCTTCATAAGTTTAAAACCAATACATCCAGATAAATGACCACCTGACAATTAGTGCCGTTATGAGGCCATGCAGCAGAAAAAACACAGCATACTTATTTTCCGCCATGTTTTGACAGGTGACTTACTCGTATGTTAATAATATTTTTGCACAGTGCACATATTCTCCCTCCCTCCACTCTCTGTGGATTGATTGTGGATTATTCAGAATGTAGAGCTGTTTAAGCCTTGATCCTCTTGCCAATCTTTCCTTCGACTTAACTTGAGGGAGTGTTTACTTAACAACAACCACCTAGGGACGGAAATTAGAAACAAACATAAAGGGTATACAGAAGATATGGAAAAACCTTGAACGGATGGTACAGGACAGAAAGGCTTAACATGAAGATGGTGAAGGCTGATACTCCCTCGGGTGCTACAAGATAATGAAAAAAGAAAGCACCGAGTAAACAGTTTATGCTACATTTCCGTGCCGAAGAACCATTTTCTCTCCCTCTTTGGTAAGTAGGGTTTGATTGAAAAAGCTTAATTTCAAAGCTGATATATTTGTTTTTCTATTGGTTATATCATTGTTGGAAGCTGCTATGCGGTTTGTTGTAAACTGCAATTATTATTTAGATGTCGTTTTCCGTACCGAATAGCACTTCCACCACTGCGTGATTGTATGACGTCAGTTTTTGAGGTTATGACGTTCGCATGTAGCAAAGAAACGCGGGAGATTCTGTAATCCACCTTGATGGTGAGGAGGGTGTACGTGCGTCTGTGTGACGGTGCAACTGTCTTTATATACAATTTGCAGGCCAAAGCGCCTATACTTCCGTAAAGTGTTAAGGCCACAGTGCCCACACTTCAGTGTAGAGTTCAGGCCGAGGTGTCTGTATTAATAATGTGAGTCCTCTACAATGACTGTGACGATATCTGCAGTGATAGTCCTTGATAAAACGAAAGAAACTTCATGACAGTCATACAGTAACATTGTTGTGGTTATTCGTATCAAAATATCATAGCATGTCTTAAGGGGTACACCTATAAATTTAAACGCCCATAAGGGATACGCCGGTACGACTTAAACTCTCATAGGGGTGGAGTGGCTAAGAGGTATGGCATCCGCCTCTAATTCTAAAGGTATCGGGTTCGGTTCCCAGTACAGGGAATACATTTGATGGCAATTTTTGTTTCAGAACCTGTGGGTGCTAATGATGTCACCCCCCGATCTCCTCGGTAGGGTGATCGGATACCTAGCCTTCTAAGATAAAGGCGAAAAAAATAGGAGGTCCCGTGTGCAAGTTGCGCACGTTAACAATCCCTCAGCAGTTGGAAATCGTAAAGAGTAGGTCATACCGTCGCTGCCCTGGCAAAATTAGGAAAACCTATCCGCCACAAAAAATATTTATAGAATGTTTGATTCCTGTATACACACACACTGGGATCCTCGCCGGTGCTACGGAGTTTATGCGCTGTGCTGAGATCCTCCTTGTGTGATTTAAGGGAGAAGATCGGAGCACCAATGGAGTTCTCCGTTTGCAATGAAGAAGGTCCTGAAAACCAAAACCAAACCAAGGGAGTTTGTGAAACTTTGACCGCAATATTTAGAGTCCTAACCCCCCTTGGTTTTCTTTGCCAGCATATCTCATCTGTCCCTAGTAATCCGTATAACGAACGAGACGTCTGCTGCTGAGTTTGGCTTTTGAACCGCTGCCTGTATTTCTCCCCCACAGAGTCCGTTACGTTCACGCTAATTTAGTGGTGCGGCAAAAGTTATCTTTGCCTCAATATTTCTGGGAAGCAAATCATTGTGTTTTTTAATATGTGAGTCAAAAGATTTGTGGTAAAGGTAGCTCCATAGCAGATTCTGCCGTAGGGGTGTGAATTGTTAGAGACTTCACCAGACTAGGGTAAGCTTGTGGGGTGACCAGTTCCCTTCCTCCCTGCCTTTGCCTTCCCTAAATCAAAGGGAGAGGCAGGTACCCATTTACAGCTGATGAAACCAGGTTTCGATCTAGGAACTTAGTGACTTTTCCACTGACGGGCAAGCGTTTTAACCTTAGTCAATCGGATGTTGTAGTGCAATAGAGCAGAAAAGAAGCGGAAGAAAGGATGGAAACCGTAATCTAATGAAGAAGATAGATACAGACGGTCAGTGATTGGTGGACAAGTCACAGAAAGAGAAAACGCAGTTATTTAAATTAAATTGGTAGGAACTGTTAAATTCAGTCCAAAAAGAAAAAAAAAAGAAATAGAAGACAGGGACAGAAATACCAAAGTAAAGCAGCCAAAGGTCGCATGAAGGAAACAAAATCATATCTAATTTAATTTAATGCACCAGGGACCTATCAAATTCAGAAACAGTTATTATAGAATCAGATAGCAGCTAGGAAATTCAGTGTAGAAAATAAGTGCAAGACACAGGCATAAATACCACAATAAAGTAGCCAAAGGTCGCACGATGGAAACACATTCATATTTAATTTAATTTACCAGGGATCTTTAAAATTCACACACAGTTATCGCTACGGCCTTTTAAGATGGTAATTGTAAACCCAGGACTTGCATTATTAATAAATATCTGCGTAGAAAACCGAACAAGAAATGTTGGGACGAAATCAAGAAATTGGAGCTTGGATCGCGACAAACGAAAAGCACGAAGACAAAGAGATTACCGACACGATTTTATTGCAGATGGTTTGGATGTAGTTTTATACAAAGTCCTCTTGATAATATCATCACGCAGTCCTCAGCATCATCAGTGTCATTGAAAGTGGAAATAGAAGAAATCAACTCGACACACAGCTCAGACTGAACATGAGCCTGTCCTACAGACAATAGTGTCATGTTATATATACGAGGGAAAGCGAAAGAGAGGCCGACCAAAGACAACTTGGCGGAGAACTGTGGAAGCTGAGATGCAAAGAATGAACCACAGTTGGGGCACTGTACGAAGGATGGCCGCCGACCGAGCAAAGTGGAATCAATTTGTTGTTGCCCTACAAGACGCCACTAGGCGTGATGGCCACTGACTGCTTTGACGGTCGGCGGCTAAGGATCAAAGAAGAAGAAGATATATATATATATATGTATGTGTATATAATATATATATATATATATATATATATATATATATATATATATATATATATATATATATATATACGAGGAGTGTTCAAATGAAACCCGTCCCAGTGGCTTTATAACAAATATATGTAAGGTACATCAGCAGGAGTAGTAGAATTAAATACAGCAATTGTTATGAAGCAAGTACTCACTGGGGTTCTTTAGAAATAGTCACCATAGGCAGTCAGACACGCATCCCACTGCTTGGGTAGACGGCGGATGCCGTCCGAGAAAAATGACTTTGGTTGCTTATTGAACCATTTGGTCACCGAGGCCCTGACGTCTGCATCGGAGTCGAATCGTTGTCCCTTTAGAGATTTTTTTTAAGGAACCGAACAAATGAAAGTCACATGGTGACAGATCGGGGCTGTAGGCTGGGTGTGGCAGAACTTCCCACCTTTTCCTTGCTAACGCTTCCTGCACAATGTTCGCAACATGTGGACGAGCATTGTCGTGCAACAGAATCACACCACGCGAAAGCATGCCGGGTCGTTTATTCTTGATGGCTGTATGCAGGTTGTCTAGTGTGTCTTTGTAGCGGATGGCATTGATGTTCAAGCCAGGCTCTTTAAAGTCAACCAATAGAAGCCCTTCATGGTCAAAACATGCGGTCAGCATAACCTTACCGGCGGAAATCTGTGACTTGAATTTTTTGGGTTTTGATGATCCGGGATGTTTCCATTGCATGCTCGCTGTTTTGCTGTGGTGACACCACTACTCATCTCCTGCCACTATGCGCAACAGAAATGCATCACCCTCCTCTTCGTAACGCAGCAGGTGGTTCAAACTCCACCCCATGCGTTCTTCCTTATGGCGATGGCTTCTTCTGTCGCAACAATATGCACCTGACCTATCCGCGGAAGATCTTTCGTTAACTGACGTCCTTCTCGAAACATTCGTGCCCAGTCTTTCACTGTAGTCTTAGACACACTTTTGTCACCATACACTGCTTTCATTCGGCGATGAAGGTCGGCTGGTCGACATCCTTCGGCTGTTAGGAACTGGATCACCGCTCGCTGATCGACCTTGGACGGATTCCGTATCACACCGGCCATTATTTTAACGGTCTGCAGCACAAACAATGAATACTAGGAGAGTGAATACTTACACACTTGTACATTCGTATGTGCTTATTACGTCAGATGTGACGTCATCATGCTCCTCCTACAAATGTCCACTTCGCGCAGCACGGGCGGGTTTCATTTGAACACGCCTCGTATATGTATATATATATATATATATATATATATATATATATATATATATATATATATATATATATATATATATATATATATATATATATATAGTTTAGGGTGTTTGCTACTTTCATTTGTGTAGCACGTCTCTTTCAACCATTTACCATATACATGGTATTGTTGGTTATATCAAGAGGTTTTGTTTTTTTTCCATGTAGTGTGCAGTTTTCTTGATTGTGATTATTATACTTTCTACACTGTATTATTCCTCACGTAGTGTTTTTGTTTTTTTACTTTTTATAACAAGGACTACCCTCTCTCTCTCTCTCGCACTCTCTTATTCTCCTTCAGTTTTCTTTTATCCGTCTCCTTTTTTTTTTTCATTCTTGTTTTATGTTTTTCCTTCCTCCGTTGGGGGGTCGGAGTGGCTACGATGTATGGCGTCCGCCTCGAATTCTAAAGGTACCGGGTTCGATTCCCAGTAGAGGCAATATAATTTATGGAGATTTTTTTTTCTTCAGAACTAGTGGTCCTAATGATGTCATACTTCCCCCTCGGTCCCCTTGGATTACAGCGGAAAAAATAGGAGGTCCCGTGTGCACGTAAAAAATCCCACGGCAGTTGGAAATCGTAAAGAGTAGGCCATACAGCCGTTGCCGATGCAAAATTTAAAAATTAGAAACCAACCCACCACAATAATATGTACAGAATGTGTGATGCCTACATACACACATTGGGATTCTCGCCGGTGCTACGGAGTTTGTGCGCTGTGCTGAGATCCTCTTTGTGTAATCTAAGGAAGGAGATCGTAGCACTGATGGAGTTGTCCGTGTGCAGTAAAGAAAACCAAACCTTCCTCCGTTATTCTAATCTTCTTCCCCTCTCTTAATTCTTCATCGTCCTCTTGACGTTATCCTCCTTCTTTTGTCATTCTTCTGTCTCTTTCTTTCTCCCCCCTTCCGTATATTCTTAAATAACCTGTCTTGTTTTCTTTGCTTTTCTCACAAGTTTAAAAAAAAAAAATAAAGTTTTGCCTCGTTTTTGGCGAGGCGCGTCCCGTTCAACCTAATCGGTTATATTAGGGCGCATGTCCAAATATAAAAGACCCTTAGATCTGAGATTCTCACAAGTGTTTTAACTTTGGGCTATAACTTTGAATATGGTATTTACCTTTTGTTCAGCTCCGCTCCAGACCTGCCATTTCTAGTCATTGTGAAGACAGACGTTTGACCATGTTTTATTTGTATCTATTAACTTGTGTTATCTTTTGTTTGCCAGTATGTCGATTGCAGAACTGTATGTATTAATTCCTAGTAAACTCCGAACTCCTTATTAAACTTTTGGGACATTTCCTTTCGGTTCGCGCTCTGTTCTTCCATTACCTATCATTATTTTATTTAAATAACCAGCAAATAACCCACCAAAACATGGCGTGAAAAAAGGGAAAGGGGGGGGGGGGAGAATTAATTATATTGAGCTATGTCTGCTCCTTGCCTTTATAACGGCACTAATTCTCACGCGGTCACTGCATTCCTTTGCACTTTCAACTTCATTGGGCCTTTGTATTCAGACTTATGGGCAATGGTAAATAAATAATACTCACATAAAGGTATGTTTCAGGCACTCGTGAGAAATAATAAAGAAGTAGACAACAGAAAAACAGAGGTGAGAGGCTTACCGTTGGCCACTGGGCATTGCTCTATGAAAAAAATTAAAAAGCATGCGTGTTGTGTTAATGGGTGTGAAATTTAGTGTTCATGGTGTAATGCGCTTGATAAACCTTGTTTCCTGCACCAGATTGACATGGACTGTTTTTTTTTGTGTGATATAGCTCGTCCAGTCACAATGTTCTGTAAATGGGTCAGGTTACCGACTGTTGGGGCCCTGACAAGGTGTACTCTTAAGTGCGTATATTCTGATGCAATGTGTGAGTGTAAACATCAATAATGATAACGCGAATGGATGACAGTTCGACAGGTTCACAGGACACTCACTCCAATCACAGGTGGAAGTCAAGGATGGCTGGACTACTGTGGTCGTTTCATACTGTTTAATAGGACGCACACACTTAGACAGTACGTGTATAGTTACAGGAACACAGGTCGACATAAATAGCATTCCTTTAGGTGTTGATCAATGGTCTACCATCTTAACCTGATTAGCATCCCGTTCTCTGATGTGACGATCGAATAAATCCAAAATGGCTTCTGGTTCCCTTTTGAGCATCGCTCACTATATAGATGTATAGCAAATCTTCAATAGAAGCTTTGTTCATAAACACAAATGTTTCTACAAGAATCAGCATATTCTTTCATCTTAAATGCTGCATACAATCATCTACAGTGCTGCTAGGTAACATATCATCCCGACTTATGGATATGGATAATCCTAATGTAGACATGTGCCCAGTTAAGCCTAGGACGACAAAAGTTCAGTAAAATGTTCTTTACCTGGGCATGGGAAAAACACTAGCAGAACACATACGCCCCTCTCCTGGCGTTATAGAATAAACACTGGGGACTAGTAGACTTAATAAACATATCAGAAATCATCTTCTTCCCCATAACAAATCATAGAGATCACAGACTGGGGAATCGTCTTCAACATGGCTTTCGCCCGGCATTCCATCATCCCGGAAGACACTCTTTTCTCTCGGCATGCGCGGAAACTCCCTGACCTCAAAGTTCAGTACAAGGAAAAATAGTTCCACTTAGACATACCAAGATATCACGATATAAGACCGAATCGTCTGAAATAGACACAGAGTAAACATAGACTCGGACCATAAACATTCGTGCATAAACCTAAGCAAGAACAATCTGTTTTCTGGCCCAACAAGGCACAGACTAACGAAATCCAGATTCATACGCCAAATTCGATCTCCAGGGGAGATAACCCATATAACAAAAGTATCAATAAATCATGGGTGATATATTTTTAGCCAGGAAAGCATCCTGATTCTAAAAACAAATATCTTCCCTCAGACAGATAAATATTATAATAAATATATATACATTTTCACCAGTAATCTGTTGGTAACAGACTACCGCAACCCCCGGGGGGGGAATGAAATTTTTTTTTCATCTGAGAGCAACATACAATAGGCTCACCACGCACGAATAATGCGCAGATGACTAATAAGAGCAATTTATAATTTCAAATTAAGGTAAAGTCGAAGCATAGATCGACTTGTGAGAATACATCTCAACATCTCAGAGAAAGCATTTCTCTTAAGCATAAATGTTTCCAGGGAGGTGCCACCAACGTATACTACAATGCTGGCAATAACACAATGCATATAACAATTTCATATTTAAGCATTATAAGTACATGATTGACAAAGAAGAAAAATCATCAAAGAGTATCGGTGAATATATATATCAATGAACGTAGTGATAGTAGTGATACAATCACTATATTACAAATTACAATGTGTATTTATCTTGATATAGAAAAGAAAAACTGTTGTAGAGTTGGAAGTGTTAAGAAGTCCAAGACCCAACAGTTAGGTGGAATCATGTGGGCATCTAGACAAAATGTCTGCCATCACATTATCTGATCCACGGATAGCTCGTACCGAAAAATGAAAAGGCTGAAGAGCAATTGCATATCGAGTAGACCTCGAGCTCTTCAAATTCTTACTCTGTATAGCCGTAAGAGCTTTCTGATCGGTTTCTACTATGAAATGTGCGCCTAGAAGGAATCTTTGTAGTTTGAGTATTGACCAAACCATAGCCAATAGTTCACGGTCTAAAACTGAATAATTCCTTTCTGCAGCATTAAGTTTTCTGGAGATATACATTACTGGAAGCAGAGTTCCAGAGTACTCTTGCATTAGTGCCGCTCCAATCCCAGTGGATGAAGCGTCACTACGAAGAACAAATGTCTTATCTGTAGTAGGTAACACTAAAATAGGTGGTGTTGAAAACACATTTTTAATCTTATCCAAAGAGGATTGGCATTCCTGTGACCAGTGGACCATATTAGGCGACCCTTTTTTTAGTAGTGTAGAAAGAGTGATATTATGGTCCTCTGTCTTTAGGAAACCATGACCCACACGATGGCCTAGGAAAGAAATTTCGCTAAAACCAATGCAGGCTTTAGAGGGTTTCGCTGTCAGGTTATACTCGCGTAAAGTAGATAGTAATTCAACTAACCCCAAATAGTGATCTTCCCAAGTATTGCTGAAAAGACAGATGTCATCTAGGTACGCGATGACATCTGACCGATAAGATAGGATTCGACGCATCATGCGTACGAATGTAGCTGGTGCGTTCATAAGGCTGAAAGGCATGAAATTCTATTGAAAAGGGCCTCTAGGTGTAGAAAAAGCCGTAATTGGTTTGGCGCGTTCAGATAAAGGAACTTGCCAATATCCTTTAGACACATCTAGTTTAGTGAAGAAATGAGATTTAGAAAGCCTAGTAAGTAGCTCTTCTAGTAAAGGCATAAGTTCAGCATCAAACTGCGTAACTTGATTCAATTTGCGATAGTCAACGCAAAGACGTATGTTATTGTCTTTTTTTCGAACAATAACCATCGGCGAAGAATATGCAGAAGTGGATGGTTCAATTATTTTTAAATCTATCATCTCATCCAACTCCTTCTCAACCTGTGCTTGAAAATGTATAGGGATAGGATAAGGTCTGACCCTAATAGGATTATGGTCAGTTAGAATAATGTCATGTTGAATGACATGAGTTTGTCCAGGGATGTCAGTAAGGACATCCTGAAATGTTTGTAACATAGCTGAAACTTGTTGCTGTTCTCCTAGAGATAAATCAGGAGAGACAGTAACATTGTTCCATGATTCACTTGAATGAAGTGGAATCATCGGAAGCGGAAGATTAACATCCGAAAAACTTGTTTCCTCATCCTGTATTACGGACAGTGATGAGTAATGAGACTGGTGAATCGTCCGTTGCCTGGAAAATAGGCTGTAAATAATCCGGACGTTCATGGAATTCCGTAAGCATATTGATGTGGAAGGTTTTATGCTTTCCATCAATATCGACAATGTAGTCAACATCGGAAATTTTCGATATTATATCGTACGGACCTTTCCAAGAAATAAGAAGTCTGTTTTCCCTACAAGGTAGCAAAACAAATGCTTTGTCACCAGGACAAAGTTGTCATAAGGTTCTTTTCTTATTGGCAAATTGTCTTGCTTTCTGCTTAGCAAATTCAGAAGAAGTTGCCAATTTGCATGCTTCGATAATCTTTTGTCTCAGCGCGATGACATATTCGTAAGAAGATTTTGTGTCATCGGTAATATTATCAGCGGTTATGAGATCATGAAGCAAAGACATAGGGCCGCGCATTTGCGCGCCAAAGACAAGTTCAAAGGGCGAAAATCCTGTATGTTCATTGGGGACCTCCCTGTAAGCAAAGAGGGCCGCGGGTAAAACCCTGTCCCAATCTTGAGGATGATCCTCAGTTATCTTCCTTAGTAAGTTTTTGAGTGTTCTATTTAGCCGTTCGACCATCCCATTGGACATAGGATGATAGATACTACTCAAAGATCTCTCTATCTGCAGAGTAGACATTACTTGAGACATGGTATCCGATATTAGTTGGGTGCCATGGTCTGATAATATTTCTCCGGGGAATCCCAGACGAGAAAATATAAGCCAAAGAGCATCTGCAATGTCAGCAGTAGTAATACTCTTCAGAGGAATAGCCTCTGGCCAACGTGTGCACATGTCCACATACGTTAAGATAAACTGATGTCCTCTAGCAGATATGATCTTAAATGGACCAATGATGTCTATCGCCATTTTCTGAAATGGTCGAATAGGGATGTCTGCAGCCTGAATAGGTGCAGCATGGCGTGGACCTTTGGATTTGACTTCTTGACATACTATACAAGATCAACAATAAATCCATATGTCTTTGTTCACAAAAGGCCAAAAGAAAGCTGCAAGAACTCTTGACTTTGTACGGGAAAAACCCATATGTCCAGCACACTGAGAGTCGTGTGCGTGCTGCAAAATTTTAACTCTCAAATTCTTGGGCACAAGAATCTGAGAATGACTTGACTTAGTGGAGTCTTGCACCATACGTACAAGTACGCCATTCTTCATTGTAATCCAAGATTTACGCTTTGTATCTTTATTCGGATCACCTTTTGTTGCAAGAGTGAAGAATTTCTTTAGAGTTGGATCATCTTCTTGCTGTTTTATAAACGAGTCACGAGAAATTACCAAGGGATCATCTTGGTTATGCACTTCATTATCTTCAGTAGATGAAGTTTGAGGCATATTAAGAGCCTGAGCTCTAGTGACTACAGCATTAGCAGTTTGCATATTTTGGTTTTCCCAAACGGAAATTTGTTGCAGAGTGCATTCTTTGACTCCGTGAATACGACCGATGATAAGATCAGCGATCGGATTTGGCAGAAGACATGCGTGTACATCTCCTGTAAAGAAAGGAGTAGCAATCCTAATGATAGCAGTAGAGTATTTCTCTAAGGTGCCGCCAAATGTTACACATTTGACTACTTTTCCAGTGGCACGATAAGGATCTACAAGTGACTGCCTAACACCAATTGTGGTGCATCCAGAATCAAAAAGAACTGAGACTGGATTGTCATTTACTAAACCTTTATGTAAGACAGGAGAATCTCTTCCATCATGCGCGACTGACGCAGGAAGAGCGGGAAGAGGATGGCCACAACTTAAAGTGGACACCGTAGTTGGTTCAAATAATGTTTTGCATTGGGGGCACTGAGATGCTCTCCCGAAATCAAAAGCGGAACATGCCATATTATTAGCGTCATTATTATCTTTAGTCTGTTTATAGGCTTCATGTGACTCTTGCTGTGCAGAGTTTGCTTGATAATGTGATTTATGTTTTTTGAATTGTGATCTACCTCGATTATTATTGCCTCTGTAATCATTATTGTTTCCTCTATTGTAACCCCTATTTGGGTTTGAGTCATAGTTCTCATGGTTACCATTATCATATTCATTATAATGAGTATCTCTATAACTATGGTCTTGTTGTCTCCATGATGGATGACTTGGATAGTTCCTATAATGACTTCCTCTGCGGAAATTCCTATAATTATGACCACCTCTGTATCGAGGGCTGTCGGCTCGTCTCCAGTACTTCGCAGAAGAACCCTGAAATGATTGGTTACCTTGGTTTTGATAACTATTATGGTTACCCTTTTTATCAAACCTGTTTTGTGGTCCCTGAAATTTGTGTGAATAATTAGGGTTGTATGGTGTTGCTGATGCAAGTGGCATACTTTCTTTAACCTTAGCATTGCTAAAAGCTACGTCTGGATGTGCCGTGACGTATTGGGTACAATATTCTTCCATTTCTTTTAGTGTCTTGGGTTTACGCTCATGTAGGAATTCAAGGAATGGTTTATTTATACTTGACATAATCTTGTCCCTGAGCAACAAGTCCATAAGGGCTTCATATGTCTTTTCTGTTTTGGACAACTCAATCCAACGATTAAATGTAAGACGTGTCCTAGCAATCAATTCTGAGAATTCTACCCCTGATTCAGGTACCATTTTCTTAAACAAAATACGGTAACCTTCCTCTGTTAATTGATATTTTTTCAATAAGGCTGCTCTAATAACATCATAATTATCCTTGTCAGCCTCTTCAACCAAACTTAAACTAGTCAAAGAATCACCTTTCAAATTTTTTGATAACTGGTTAGCATATTGTGATTTATCCACATTATGAGCTCGACAAGAGCGTTCAAATCTATCCAGCCAGAATGTTATGTCATCACTGGAAGGATTGAACGCTGGCACCTTGACCTTGTAAGTAAAGGGTTTACCATTACCACTAGAGGACTGATTAACATTACTCATATTTGTCAATTTCAATTTTTCTAACTCAAATGTTAACAGTTTTTCCTCATGTTCTCTTTTTGCCTTTCTCTCCTCGGCTTCAGCTTCTCTGTCTAATCTCTTTTGTTCAGCTTCTTTGTCTAATCTCTTTTGTTCAGCCTCAGCTTCTCTGTCTAATCTCTTTTGTTCAGCCTCAGCTTCTCTGTCTAATCTCTTTTGTTCAGCTTCTTTGTCTAATCTCTTTTGTTCAGCTTCTCTGTCTAATCTTTTTTGTTCAGCTTCCTTGTCTAATCTCTTTTGTTCAGCCTCAGCTTCTCTGTCTAATCTTTTTTGTTCAGCTTCTCTTTCTAATCTTTTTTCTTCCATCTGGAATCTTCTTTCCTCCACCTGCATCTGCAAGTTCTTTTGCTCAGTCTCAGCTTTCAGTTTATCAATTTCAAATTTTTGTGCTTTTTCATATTGAGTGGTAGCATACTCCTCTAACTTATCACCAGTCTTGCCTAGGGATTTCCCTATCTCAATGAAGTAATCTAAAGTCGACATAATGTATACCAATATGTGACTAGATACCTGAAATAGCAATAATGAAATCTATCTCCAAATAAATGGAAACAAGCTCTTAATAGCTTAAATAATCAGCTCCCTTTATCCCAATCTCTGTGGGAAACAAGCCTTTAAATAAGGTCTTGTATAATCAACTGTGTACCTCTAATAACAGCAATTAATCATCAGTTGATTATTTCTCATAAGTTCACTACACAGCTAGTAGTGTATGATCAAATATGTTTCATATAGTGTATGTCGATCAAGAACACAACAAAACTGTTATAAAAGACAACATGAAAACATTCGCAGAAATCAACTAAATTAAATAGAAAACTGAAGAAAAAAAATCACAGAACCTGTGATGATAACCGCGATGAAATAAACAACACAAATGACGTCACAGTGTATAAATATAAATGTGTATAGAACTAAATTTTAGGAAAGGGTAGATCTACAAATACGAACAAATCAAAACAAAACTGAAGAACAGAAAAAATATTACGAAAACAACGATGGGACAGATCATCACAGCTAACAAAAATAGCAACGGATGTTGCGTGCAAATTTTCAATTAAGAAAATTGCTCCCTACAGAACACTAATATAGGACCAGTATGACTCGGTATACTCTATATTAGTCACCTCACCAACCGCCCACAGAAATATACACAAATATCACATATAAACATGTAAACATCAATATACATATAGCATAAATACATATAATATAATGAAATGTGTTGCAGATAGAATGTGTTGCAGATAAAAGGCTCAGTTATAATGGTACTGTATTATGGTACTTTATTAAACAATTAATTCTGGCCTAAATTATTAAAGTTCAACACAAGCTATGGCAGTGCAGGAAAATCCACCGTTTACAGTTCCTAAGAATCACAAGTAGGACTTCTCGCTTCAGTTGCACTGTACATTTCGCAAACACAATCAAATATACGCTCTAACTTTGATGTGTAATGCTGTCTGTGTTATGTAAACACCGTCTGTTCAACGAGCGCTGACCTATTTACTGCATACGATCGATAGGGCAGGTCATGCTGACATCGACTGTAGAGTAGTACTGCTGGTGTGTCGTATCAGGCCACAGGAAACGGTCTGGTCTCAGTAGCTGACTTCTCAAAATGTCCACTGTGCAGATTGACCCAGAAAGCTGGCCTACCACATTGATAAATCTTGTTTCTTGCACCAGATTGACATGGACTGTTTTTTTGTGATATAGCTCGTCCAGTCACAATGTTCTGTAAATGGGTCAGGTTACCGACTGTTGGGGCCCTGACAAGGTGTACTGTTAAGTGCGTATATTCTGATGCAATGTGTGAGTGTAAACATCAATAATGATAACGCGAATGGATGACATCAATGGTCTACCATCTTAAGTTAGCATTCATGTTGAATAACATCACAATGGAACATCTGTAGACAAGCACTTAGATTTCCACTGTTTATCAATATAATCATCAGGCCTTACTGACCGAGCGTGTCAGTTAATAAATACTGTTCAAGCCTGACTCCTAGACAGAACCTCTTTTCTAGCGAAGATTCCTTTAGGTAAAGTTCAGCAAATCTATCTGAAGATAATGTTAACCCACCAGTATTGGGTTTTCTTTATAACTGTGATCTCTTAATCATCACCTGATAATAAGGGGCATCCCCGTTCTCTGATTGATGATCGACAAAAAGTTAGAATCCAAAATGGCTTCTGGTTCCCTTTTGAGCATCGCTCACTATATAGATGTATAGCAAATCTTCAATAGAAGCTTTGTTCATAAACACAAATGTTTCTACAAGAATCAGCATATTCTTTCATCTTAAATGCTGCATACAATCATCTACAGTGCTGCTAGGTAACATATCATCCCGACATATGGATATGGATAATCCTAATGTAGACATCTGCCCAGTTAAGCCTAGGACGACAAAAGTTCAGTAAAATGTTCTTTACCTGGGCATGGGAAAAACACTAGCAGAACACATACGCCCCTCTCCTGGCGTTATAGAATAAACACTGGGGACTAGTAGACTTAATAAACATATCAGAAATCATCTTCTTCCCCATAACAAATCATAGAGATCACAGACTGGGGAATCGTCTTCAACATGGCTTTCGCCCGGCATTCCATCATCCCGGAAGACACTCTTTTCTCTCGGCATGCGCGGAAACTCCCTGACCTCAAAGTTCAGTACAAGGAAAAATAGTTCCACTTAGACATACCAAGATATCACGATATACGACCGAATCGTCTGAAATAGACACAGAGTAAACATAGACTCGGACCATAAACATTCGTGCATAAACCTAAGCAAGAACAATCTGTTTTCTGGCCCAACAAGGCACAGACTAACGAAATCCAGATTCATACGCCAAATTCGATCTCCAGGGGAGATAACCCATATAACAAAAGTATCAATCAATCATGGGTGATATATTTTTGGCCAGGAAAGCATCCTGATTCTAAAAACAAATATCTTCCCTCAGACAGATAAATATTATAATAAATATATATACATTGTCACCAGTAATCTGTTGGTAACCGCGCTCACCTTTAGCACGCTGCATTCTTTTCCCGAAAACTTGTCCTACAGCTGCATTCTTTTTCACAACCCCCCGATTTTATAGTGGGCGACTTGCAACGTCTATAGTTTTTGTGTTTCTTGGTCAATTGCTATCTTTTTTGGAATTTATATAAATAAATGAATGATGAATCTGATGATATAAAATTTGTTTGTGTACATGTTAGATGTGATAGGAAGAGAGGAAAGGAAAGATGAAAAAAAAACGAAAAAAATATTTAAAAAAATAAAAAAAAAAAATTTTTTTAAATTTTAAAATTAAAAAAAAATAACCATGAAACGAAGAGTCCATATCCCTAGCATCTCAATGAAAGTCATTTGACCAATACAAATCAAATGACGATCTTTTTGTTACACCCATCATCAGTAGCAAAGCAACAAACATCCTCGTCAGCAGTGACATTCGGCCGTAATTCTAAATTTCCTAGTCCTAACCCCTAAAATTATACATACTAGCAATGCCATTCTACTTTCGTTTCCATCTCAGCCATCAAACATATTCTGAGAACCGATATCAGCGCTTATAAAGACAAAAATCTCCTCCTCATCGCATCGGCGTCAGAATCCAATAAAATTAGAGCGAAAATGGCCGCGTGTTCGATGCCGATTCATTTCGATTGAAAAAATTCACAGAAAATAAACGCGGATAGCCATCACTAAAATAAAAACCGGAAAAGACAGTGAAATCTCTTTCACAGAAGAGTCAATTTTAACATCCGGTGTTAAGATCACGTGCACACACATTATAAATCAGTTTCCGTATGATAGCCGCAAGGCCACACATGTCGCCTCCAGCATAGAGAACATAGGTTACGTTCGTCGACATATGTCGATCGCAGCGTGCTAAAGGTTTTTAAGTTGGCAGGATAGGTTCAGTGTTCGCTACACGACGTTTCACTAATTCTCAATTTCTTTCCTTCCTGTCTCTTGTTTGTCCCTGACGAAGGCCTTGTAGCCGCAACGTAGGTTTTTTCTTGTCCTTTCTCTGTGTAAAACGTATTACTATTTGTGTGTGTGTTTGTTTTTTTAATTCATTCTGACGTTTCACTAAGAAAATTAGAATATAGGGGGTCTCTTGGCTCTACTACCAATGCTTTCTGTTTAAAGTATTTTTTTTTTAAAAATAGATATACATGTTTTTGTTGTTTTAAACACGAGAGATACACGAGAGATTATCTGCTAAGTCTAGCACATTATTGTAGTACTAGCAATAACCTGTCAAACTTGACGGGTTTTTAATTATAGTGTGCTGTTTCCGTTCCCGGATGAGCAGATAGAAGTACATTCTTAGAGTGTTTTTGGTTTCTTTCCATTATACAGTGTAATCAAACTGTTCATGAACACCGTCATTTGAACGCTTTTCTTTGTTGATTGTAACTATTTTCGGGAGAGTATATATAATGGAAACAATACAATTTTTCAACACGGTTGCATTCCTCAGCTGTGACCAACGTTCACACGGCGAGAATTATGTTTTTTTAGATTCATTTAAAAGTTCTTTGATGACAAAATTTCGTGTGAAAGTGCGTGGATTGTTTTCAAAGAGTGTTCCCTGATAATAAGTGGTTTTAACAAAAACTTTCAAGTTTTCATGATTTGTACATCGGGTGAGGGCTCATGCACACCAATTTTTACGCACTTTTTCTTTGTCAAGTGCTACTAATTTCGTGAAAGAATAAAAAAAAGTTTTTGTTTTATATAACACTCTCGCCGCGCAAGTTGCACACCGTGCGTTGCGCACTTTATTTTCTGGCGCGAGTTACTATTTTGAGTGTGACCGACCGACGTAACATACATCGGTAATTATGTTAGTTGGGATGGGATAGGAATAGTTGTGATGGGATACTGTCAGTGTAATCATTTGACAGTCATTTATATGTCGTACTTGAGTGGCGTGGAAAACAAGATTTCTTCCTAGGAGACCTGCCCATTTCCCCATCCTCACGTTCTCAGGTTTATTCGGAGACCTTGTAAATCTCGTTTGGGATCTCACGTGAGATCGACTGTCGTCTGAAACAAAGCCAGTTATGAAGACCAACGCGCTGCCAGGGCAGATTTCTCACGCTGCCGCTAATTGTGAGAACATCGACCCAACCTGGGCAACTTTGCCAGTGGTTTGAGCGCCGCTTTGTTGAGTATTGACCCCCGGGAATTTCACAGTCCCTTTGGACCACTTAATGCTCTCTCTTTTTTTATTTTATCACAGAGCAGAGCCCAGTCGTTATTTACAGAGAAGCTTTTGCCGCGTATGTCATAGCAACTGAGGAATCATGTAAATCTGAATAGTGATTTATTACAATTTTGATGTGATTTAGTACACAAAGGAGTGTGAATGATTCAGTTCATCAGAGATTGGGAGTTTTTAGATCATAATGTTAGTTGAACATTATTATTATTTTAGGATGTAGGGAGCTCATTTCTTGCACAATCAAGATTTTCCTCTGTGTTTTTGGACAGTGCGTGGAGAACAGATCAATTGATTAGAAATTAGGACGGTTGTTGATTTTGAGTTCAGAGATTTTTTTTTTCCTCTCAGAGCTTGTCAGGTGTTGTTTAAGGACTGAAGCAATGGCTTATTGTCTCTTGTTCCCTATTATGTGTTTCTTCAAGCACCAATTGAAGGCTGTCTTTTAGGCATGAACAACTCTGCGCGTTATTATCTAATATTCCTAGTGCAATTTGTTAATCAAGCCCAGTTATTGTTAACGCAGTCACAGTGAGTGTGTTCCATTATGATGATGTATGTAGTCTGCTGTTTTCAGCAGCGATAAACTAGAGCAGTTGTTCTCAGCGTGGGCCATGCCATATTTCAAGGGGCCACAGTAAAATAGGAAAGTACCTTTTTTCCAGCTAACAGCGACTATGAGGGGGCCACAGAGATAAATGAGGCTGGAAAGGGGGCAATGAGAATTAAAAAAAAGATTGAGAACCCCTGATCTAGAACATTGTTCTAGTGTAGTATTTTAATGCATTTTCCAAGACATATTTTCCAGAAACATGAACGACGCCAATTACTGTATGAGGTTTGCTCTGTGCAAACTATATTCAGTTCTTCTTTCTTCATTAGTCTTCCAGGTTTGTTGGTTGATTAACGACGTTTCTTTAAGGACTGCAGCAATTTCTATTGATTCTTGTCCACCATTATGTGCGTCTTCAAGCACGAAGGGAATGTTGTTTTGATTCCATGTACAGCTCTACAGATTCCAGTTAAAATACTAGTGCTAAAGATTCTAAGCTACAAAAAAAAGTATCAGTTATGAACTGACGTGTCCTTTTTTTTTGTTGTTGCAGTTTCACTGAGCCTCTTAAGTGCCCTTGTTCTTGACTGTCCTTTCAAGCCCAACAGTTTCAGTAGATCATATACTGAGGCAGCCAGATCATACAATGAGGCAGCCACTAGACCTCTTGCACCTAGCTCAACAGCCACGACCCTTGCTGCGAACCCGTCGTGTCTCAAGTCCGTGACCAGGTCATTATACTTGGCCACTTTGAACGAGTGTTGCTCGTCCAGTCGGGATGCAAATGGCACGGTCAGCTCAATCATTATAATCTAGTGCGATGATGAAGATTGCAGCACTATATATGGCCGTCTTCGAGATCTTCTAATACTTTCTGGATATGCCCCTAGCCCAGGTATATCTACTGCCATCTCCCAGTCATTTGCACAGTCAAAAATAGATGGTAAACTGTTACTTAGTTTACTTGGCTTAGGATGTGCTGACTTTCCTGCTCTCAGAAAGTATGTTTTTGCGGTACTCGGTCTTCTTCTTCTTCTTCCTCGTTCGTCCTGAAAAGGACGGTGGTTGCGTTGTGTCTGTTTACGCCTAAGCTGTGATATCTGCACCTTTCGGTCGATACATCCGACTTCTGCACGGCATTTTTTGGGACCGGGTTTGCCTTCCCACTGCGATCCCTACTCGCTCAGCCAGACTGCAGTGATGCAATCTGTTTCCAGGTCCACCACGTGGAGGTGGAGTAGGGTCTTGACCAGCTCTGGTTCGCTGATCCTGATGCAAGCAGTCAAGCTATGGGTCGCTGACTGCATTCTCTATTGCTGCATCTTTGGGTCCCGGTACTCGGTCTGACTTTGCTGTTCGCCTTTACCTTTGCCAGGTCTATTGTAGCAGCCAGCTCATTGCGTACTCTGTTGTGGTGCCATTTCTATCGCCCTTGCCCTAATGACACCGCAAGCTGAGAGCACGCGTTCAAGTGTCTGCCTCTCATGGCACAGGGGGCACTGAGCTTATTCAGACTTTCCCCATGTCACAAGGTTTGCGGACGGTGGCAGGAGATCATACATTGATCTGATAATGAAGCTGAGTCTAAGAGGCGTCATATTCCATATATGATTACATGTCAAGGACCTTTGCAGGGCTTCTTCCCATGTAGTCAGTTGGCTTCGTTGGGCATGCTGCGCCGCATTTTGCATCCTCTTATCATTCTCAGCTTCTCGAATTTCCTGAATTACCTTGTCTCTGTGTTCCCTGTTCGATGCCTTGGACCACCAGCGGATGTCACCATGGCCAAATCCCCGATTATTCGTCTGTGTGTATCCGATTACCTCCCTCAGCTTGAGCGACTCATGGGCAGCACCAACAGCTTCATCCATTTTCCACTTCCTTCCAGTTTTCATTGTGGGCTGAATGAACTTATTGTATACAACATAATCATTTCCCTTTTCGCTCCTAATGGAGCATGGAGCCACCACCTGCTTTGACCTCTGTAACAGTGTGTTTTACATGATGATTTTGCCAGTCTCACGAATACCCTCATATTAGTCACTTTGTACGACATGCCCGAGGATGCAGTAGGCTATTCTTTCTTTATCTCATCAGAGCCCCCCCCCCCCCCCCCTGGGGGGAACGACACGTATTTTGACGTCTTTTGTATTTTGTAAGGCCTTTCCTTTATATTATCTAGTATACGATCAGTTGAGCATCAAAGTCATTTTTATCTTGAGTCACAAGGAATGTGTTCCATATAAGGCAGGGATTGATTTTTAAAATCTTAATCGATTAATCGAATTTCTTTAATCGAAGATTATTGGATCAGTTTCGAACACTTTGATCAATTTGTAAAAATAATTAATAATTTTTCTTTTTAGTCACCAGGTACTTTTTTTATTTTACTTGTTATAAGGCAACATCGTCCAGAAAATATAATAAAAATACTGAAATGTTACACCCAAACAATTTAGCGACACTTTGACGTATTTCGGGGTGGATTGCCAGTTAGTTTGTAACCAGGCCATCGGTCGCGTCATTAACTCTGGGGTTCTTATATCTTGGTGATATAGCAAATGGGGATTTAACTCATTCGTTCTTTTATCCGAGACGACTTAAGGCATGTGCACTGACCCGATTGTCAGAACCCGACAGCCACTGTGCACAATCTCGAATTATAGTGCGTTTCAAAAAGATCGGTCGACGATTGACTTCAAATATCTCCATATTCCTTGCACTGATAAACATGATTTTTTGCATGTGGTCTTATATTTTCAATGTCCCAAAGTTTTTATAAAATTCAATGTTGCAGGTAGTGTTCTTTTCTTGCAACGGCTAATTCCTTTGATCTATTTTAACGAAGTAATTATTTTGTCCTGGAAGAAAAACAATTTACCGTAAATGACGGAAGTTGCATATTTTCGGCATAGGCGTCTATACAATTCGAATGTTAGAGGGGTTTGTTAACTGATTACTACGTGAGGTCCTTTTTTATTTCTTCGAAATATTTGAGAGAATAATAACGCCTATTCGTTGTAAATGTTACTTTTTATACTAAAACGTGAAATGGATGCATGAAGAGGTGAAAGTACTGTGTAATATGTTAAAAATAGTAGTGAAATCGCGGAGATAAAAAGGAAATGAATTGGTTTACTTATACACATAGATGGAGGAGAAAACATATAAAACATATAAGGTATTTACACACTTATTCTGAGTCGGACGAGTCTAACATATTGATGACTATTCTCGGCTGAACGAACGACAGTCCATCTTTTTTCCAATAGTCATTTTCCTCTTTTAAGACATGGTCTTCACATTTACACCAATAATCTTTGTCTATCTGCAAGAGGGCGGCATATGTTAGTTCTTTCATATTGCATAGTTTGAAAGTTTTATTTTCAGCTGCCACCTGTCCTTTAACTTTTGCCCAAACGAGTTCAAATGGGTTTAAATGTGAATGATAAGGTGGCAGTCTCAAACACATATGACCATGCTGTTGAATCAACTTGTCTATATGGAATATCTTGGTCTTTTGTGATTTCTTAACAAGGGACAGTAATTCAGGTTTCAGAAACCCCTCGTTAAATGGAATGTCTTCTTTTCTGAGCCAAATATTTATAGCATCTTTTGTACTCGAAGATGTCGGGATTTTGTCTTCTTCTGCCACAGCGTTGTGGTATGATGCATTGTCCATTATCAGACAGGATGGTCTGTCTAGTGACGGAAGAAGAGTATTTTCAATCCACTCTCTAAATATGCTACCGTTCATCTCGGTATGATAGTCCCGGTTGTCCATATAATTGGAAGTGAAAATAAGTTCAGCATTTTTCACTAGCCCATTATGTCTGCTGCCTGCATGTGCCATTATCAGATGTTGTCTTTTAATCGTTCCATCTGATAACTGCCATTCCTTTTCACTTGTGTGGTGTGCATTGATCCAAGTTTCATCCACATACACAATATCATAATCTTGATTACGCATTTCCCGTACTTCACGTAAATATTTACTTCTCATAGATACTAAGTGCGGCTTCTCGCAGATGACGTTTCTTCCACTAGCGTACTTCCTAAACGTAAAGCCAATGCTTCTAACAGTTCTCCATAATGTTGATTTCGACACATCAATGTCATTGTGAGTTCTCAGTCGATTTTTCAGTTTTCTTAGTGTCACAGTTTCTTTGGATGTCGTGAAATGGTTTTGAGGAGATAGGACAGCTTGAATGGAATGAATAAAAGATAACCTCTAGAGGAAACTCTTCCAGACTGCAAGTTGAATGCACAGTCTCTCCTCGGGGATTAGTCCACTCAAAAAACTTTCTACAAGAATTCTGGTGAAACTAAACAGGACATTCTCTAGGCGATAAATTCTTTATCCGATATCCTACAAAGGACTATGTATAGTACATATAGATGGATAAGAGATTTGGTGCCCAGCCACATTAAAAATATCCTGACCCAATAGTGTTATCCTGCATAGCGACACGGAGCACTACCGCTGGTCTACCTGGTTGTGCTGGTATCCCTACTACATGGGAAGATCAGCCGAGTCTATACAGTCGTGTGGAGCTCACCAACATTGTCACCCAGCATTTAAGGAGCACTCAGTTAAGTGCAGAAACAGATGAACATTCGATCAATTTATATGTGAAGAGTCAAGTCATATGAAGAAAAAGACTGGTTAACGTTTTTTGTCAGAAAAGCAGAGACACTGTAATTCAGTTAAAGTAAAATAATATCACTGTGATTTCTCTGGATATTGTGTAAATATAAAATTCCTATTCATATAGCATTTCTATCTATTTCAAGAACAGAAGATAAGATAATCATTATAATTAAATTGATTTTAATTGTAACTTGAATTTTGTTAATTTCATAAAGTTACTATTGAGTTCAATTTGAATTTCATTATTTAAAGCATAAGATAGTTATTACGAGAAGACACTCTAGGCTCTTGATCTTCTTATTACCACCGGACCAGGGGTCTTTACTGTCTGACTATTCTTTGTGCTATTATTCACCAGTGCTCATTTCTGAGACTGGGGTATATCGGGTAGTTCATTATTCTTTGTAGAACTATCATCAACTGTCATCAAGACAACAACCACTATCATACCATCTCGTTACACTGGGGGCTCGTCCGCGGCATATCCTTGATTGTCCTGAGCCAAAACTCTATCTTCTTTCTTAGAAATTTTTTTTGGAATTTTTTCCATTTTTTTTCAACAGTGGAAAAATATATATATATAAAATATATAATATCTAAATAATTTTTTTGTTGAAGTACCATTGAGTACAAATAGACAGACTCTCACATAGATTGTGACAATATTCATTAATTAAGTTTAATTTAATTAAGCTTGAATTAATTAGTTGAGTAAGACTATTCACCCTCTCAACAGCAAGACAATGGCTGATCTGGTAAAGGTTAAGTCTGCCATTATACAAATGGGGAAGGACTTGGGCCTAAGTGGCGATGCTCTTATCCAGTATGTCACTGTGGAAAGTGATAAGTATATGGACATTGAAGCTAAGAAATTGGAAGCCGAAAGGGAGACCAAGAAGCTTGAATTAGAAGCTGGTAGAGAAGCTAAGAAATTGGAAGCCGAAAGGGAGACCAAGAAGCTTGAATTAGAAGCTGGAAGAGAAGCTAAGAAAATGGAAGCTGAAGAAAGGAGATTAGAGGTCGAGAGAGAGAGGAAAGAAGGATTCAGGCTGAAAGAGAACATGAGTTGAAGTTAAGACAACTGGAAATTCAGGCAACTGCAAGTATAAATGGTAGCAGTTCTCCTCACTCTGACAGTAGCTCTAGCCAAGGTCCTCAAAAAGGTGCTATGAACTTCCATTTGGATGCTTTTATAGAGAAAGACGATTCTATTGAGGCCTACATAGACAGGTTTGAGCGACTTGCTTCATCATATGGCCTAGAGAAGGAAAAGTGGAGTGTTAAGCTCTCTCAAGGATTGAGGGGTATTTCTTACGAAGTGTTTTTGAAACTACCCAAAGAGGAACAGGAAGACTTCGAGGCTCTGAAGCAAGCATTGCTTGTTCGCTATGAGCAAAATTCAGGAGAGCTTATCGTAAGAAAGACCGAACTTCCAAGAAGGAGTCTGGAGAAATGTACCAACAATACACAGCTCGTTTGGAAACTTACCTACTGAGATGGTGTACACTGGGAAACTTTTCGCAAGATTTCGAGGGACTCAAGGAAATGATTCTGATAGAACAACTTTTAGATTCCATGACCCCTGAAACGAAGAAATTTCTGGTAGAAAACAGATGGGATAGGTTGGAAGACATAATCAAATATGCTGAAAGTCACCAATTGGCACATTCTCTAACACAAGGAGCAAAAAGGAAACAAGGAGAATTTCTCAAGAAGCCTACAACCACTTCGAGCAGGACGAAGCCGAACCCACTCGAAACCACTTCCATAAGACCAACCACCGAAACCATCAGCAACATGAAAGAAACCCTCTGGCATACGATAAGAAACCTTCAAGAAAGGAAGAGAAATGGTGTAAGACTTGTAGAATGAGCAACCATAATACTGCAGAGTGCAGAAGGAAAACCCCTCCTTATTATGCTGCATGCTTACAGGTGAGGACTTTTGATAGGAAGGAACTGACAGTGATTCAGAATAGCCTCCATCACCCACCTACACAGGAGATAGTGACTGTGAATGGCAAACCAGTCACAGGAATGTATGACACAGGTTTGTCCTATGATGCAGTCGTGTGTGCATCTCTGGTGCGCCCTGAACAAATCACAACAGAAACAGTGGATATTCAAGGGCCACTAAAAGGAGCAGTACCCCTAACTTTGCCCATAGCGAAGATTCAAGTCAGTTGTCGCTATGTGGAAGGGGAAATAAATGCAGCAGTACTAGATGATCCCTTCTATCCCCTGATGTTGGGACGTAGATATGTTTTTTTGGGAAACCCTATAAAACCTGAGGTTGCGGAAGACACCCGGACCAGGTCAGGCTCCCAGAATAAAGAGGGGAACACTCATTTAAAAATTCATTCAACTGAGATGAAGAAGGCTCAAGCCCAAGATAGTACATTGAAGCCTTGCTTTGGCAAATTGCCAAAAACACATAACCCTCCCAGAAAAGGGGATTTCTATATGGAACATGGACTCTTGCACAGGAAAGCTGGCAGAGGGCCAAACGGCCATGGGCAGATTGTTGTACCATCCACCTATAGAAACAAGGTTATAGAATGGGGGCATATTGCTTCTTTGAGTGAACACCTGGGTAATGGTGCCACAAAACAAAGGATAGCCACCCATTACTACTGGCCAGGTATTACTGAGGACATTAACTGGTTTGTAAATTCCTGCCCAGAGTGCCCCAAGGTAGATCCAGTGAATCAACGTAAGCGGTATCACAACAGATCTACTGGAAAACCAGCGACCATGGGTATTCTCGGTATTGGCACGAGAGGGGAGAAGAAATATCCCAGACAGTCTAAAATACATGCTGAACACCAGGAGCTGGATTCAAGGAAACAATCCTTTTGCCAAAATCGAATGTCCAGGAAATTGCAAGGGAAACCTGCAATCAAATCTCATGCAAAACAGGGCTGTAACTTTCAAATGAATAACACAGACCCTAGTTCATCATGCTATAGAGCAAATAGTAAATCATCTGTTGAGGACCCAACCATAAGAGCCTGGATGATCAATCGAACGGGCAAAAGAGAAATAGAAAAGATAAATCGCTATCAAAGAAACCAAAAGTTGGGAGCATATTCCTTTTGTAGGCATCCCACTGATCAGGTTCAAGATAGACAGAAGGAAACTAACCGCCAATAGGCATGATTACAACGATATCGTTCCCAAATTTAAGCTCGAGATATCTCTCGCTTAGAAAACGGGGGGACTATGTCGCATAATGCGATTGGGATTCGATATCTAGGTAATCAAAACAAAGTAAACACCGGCGAAACATGTGTAATGCTAATTAGCTCGACCAAGGGAAACGAGAGTTGCTACACGGAGATCGTCTAGTCATAAAAATCGGGTAGGGAGGAAATCTGTGTTCGGACCACGCAGTAATAAATTCATTTAAAATCAACGGACTGACCGATGGAAATTCTACTTCACTGAGTCATAGAGGGAGAGTAGACCCAGGTGTGGATATAGCCAGGAAGACAATGTCTTTTATAATTATGGGGATATGATCACCCAAGTGGGTCAAACAGTTCGGAAAATGATGAAAAAGTGCGGTTTAAAAATTCATAGAAAAAGGAAGGACAGACGGATCTCGGAAAGATTGATATGGAAGGAAAGCCACATGTTGTCCGATTAAAACGAGATATCTCAAGAGGCAATAGCTTTTGTAAGTAATGAGAACGACTAAAGTATCTGTTTAGAAACTAACACAGATCACCTACCCGAAGTGAAATACGAGAAATATTTTCGACCGAAGTTGCTTGAAGGAATAGCCAATCAGCGCAAAGTCACGGATTCACGCAAGATGGCCGACCAAGCGCATAAATACGCAGGTAGTTGGAAGTGAAGGACACACATGAACTGAAAGAACGCAGAGGACAAAAGGAGAGAGCTAGGCACGTATTCCTTCACCATTGAGTATTTGTGCTGGCCTGCCTTTGCCAGAAGTAGTCCTGTTAGTATTTCCGAAAAAGACCAGAGGGTGAGTAGGGCTACTGTACCTATTTTGTTGATGCATAAAAAATGTAAATATGTCACTTCATTGAACACTCATGCTGTGAAACGATCCTGAACTAATTTCTGAACTATCCTTGTCCTGTTTTAATAATGTGTTTATATGAATGTATCCTGCTCTATGATTATCCTATCAGGTTATATCATTGCTTATAACTTCAACATAGCACTATGTAACGATGGGCAACAGTTCAGTAGCCATTGTTATGAACGTAATAATCTGACTGACAGCCAATGGTTCTCAAGGTTGAGACCAGGAACACACTCATATAGAAGAAATGTTCAAGTAGCAACCATGTAAATAAGTGGTTCTTAAGCCCTGGCCGCAAGGACACCCCTACTGATTTATGGCAGCATGGGAGACTATATCCCAGTGGTTCTCAACCCATTGGTACCAATGACCCCCAAATTGATTTGACTGCTCTATGGGCACAAAGTAGGCCAGGGGTTCTCAAACTTTGATAACCATAAGCAATATATGTCAGAATAATTCTGCTTGGATGGAAAGATAGCAGATGGAAGAATGGACTATGTAACATAATGTGATGTAAATGAATGATGTAATATAATGTACTGTAATCATATCATTTGAATTTGTTGTTGGCAAGTAGACATCTGTACAACTAACAATGTAACCAGAAACACATGTGCGCATTCATACACATGCATTACTGATGACACGGAACAACAATACATTAGGCGAGGGGAACTCTTGGAAAGAGGCTAGCCACAGTCTTTGTGTTGTTTTCAGGTTTCGGTCGTACATATAGACATAAGCCAGAAGTGAGAACCCAAGTGTTATCCTGCATAGCGACACGGAGCACTACCGCTGGTCTACCTGGTTGTGCTGGTATCCCTACTACATGGGAAGATCAGCCGAGTCTATACAGTCGTGTGGAGCTCACCAACATTGTCAACCATCATTTAAGGAGCACTCAGTTAAGTGCAGAAACAGATGAACATTCGATCAATTTATATGTGAAGAGTCAAGTCATATGAAGAAAAAGACTGGTTAACGTTTTTTGTCAGAAAAGCAGAGACACTGTAATTCAGTTAAAGTAAAATAATATCACTGTGATTTCTCTGGATATTGTGTAAATATAAAATTCCTATTCATATAGCATTTCTATCTATTTCAAGAACAGAAGATAAGATAATCATTATAAATAAATTGATTTTAATTGTAACTTGAATTTTGTTAATTTCATAAAGTTACTATTGAGTTCAATTTGAATTTCATTGTTATTTAAAGCATAAGATAGTTATTACGAGAAGACACTCTAGGCTCTTGATCTTCTTATTACCACCGGACCAGGGGTCTTTACTGTCTGACTATCCTTTGTGCTATTATTCACCAGTGCTCATTTCTGAGACTGGGGTATATCGTGGAGTTCATTATTCTTTATTGAACTATCATCAACTGTCATCAAGACAACAACCACTATCATACCATCTCGTTACATACCCATTGTATTACAGACCTAGAATACCGCAAGATACGCCTATGCACTGAAATACACAATCAGTAGAACGGTAACAGAACGCACCGGAAGGATCATGTAATGTTCAAAACAGTGCGATAGTGAGCTGAAACACGGGGAAAATCACGTGAAATGCGTTCAAGATGTTAAATCAAAATAGCTCACAAATATGAAGGGGTAAGCCCTCTCAATACACGGTTGGACTAGGAGGTGGTCGATTTTGTATACTTTAAATAAAGAAAATTTAAAACCATAAGTTTGTTAACGAGAAAAAAAAGGCCCCCCCCCCCCCCCCCCACCCCTCGGGACATAGCGATCATTAGGTCATATGCAAAAGTTGCAACAATTACGATCAAGTGGTTGCAGAGATATTGAATATTAAACAGCGGCAAACATTGTGAAACGCATTATAGTTGCACTTTACGACATGCCTGAAGGGGGCAGTAAGCCTACTCTTTCTCGGGTCTGATCAGAGACCCCATGGAACTACGGGCACTATAATACAACAGGGTCAGGGGTGCGAAGAAGCGGACCACCCTTTTCAAATATGTATCTCTTCTTTGTTTATATTTATCTTTATTTATTTTGTAAAGTGAAATTTATTTTCATTATGTTTGTTTTAAAGGAAATGGGATAATGGTGGGCTAGCTTCAGATGATCTTCATTTGCCTCCATTCATCTACCATTTTGGTCTACAGCTGTGACGTGTCGTGTGTTGCTTGTAATATTTCGTTGTTTTCATTACATTATGAGTATTCTCTGTTTGTTTGTTTTTAATGTGTTTTTTCCCTTCTATTTCATGGTGTGTCTGGTGTTTTTTTGTTTTTGTTTTTTGTTCATTAAGTGTTAGCACATTTTGATTATTTTTCTTTAGCCCGTTTGTCTTAAACATTATATTTTAAAATACTTATTGTCTTGTATGTGTCGGTTGCTTTACCCTTCTTCGTTTTCTGTTCACTGAGCCGTGTCGGCGTATTTGTGAGCACAATGTTTTCAGCATTCTCAGCATCTGAACTATGAATATACGAGTATATGTGTGTGTGTGTGTGTGTGTGTGTATGTTCTTCACTTTTCATCTCTTGTTCTTTTCGCAAAGTTCCTAATTTACCCTCATTGCTTTATTTATGCTTATTTATTTCACTGTTTGGAGACTTTTCAATCATGTTTCTTACTTACTTACTTAGTCGTTCCCCTTCTACCTTGAGGTGTAGAGGTTTGGAAGAGAGAGCGCCAGACTATCCTATCGGCTGTCTTCCTCCTGACCTGGTTCCATTCTAGTCATCGGTCCTTCAAAGATTGTCTAATGTTGTCCTCCCAGCGGACTCTGGGTCGTCCTGGGGGTCTGGATCCCTGGCTCTTTGTTTCTTATGCTTGTCGTGGTAGCCGATCTTCTCCCATTCTGCAGACATGGCCAAACCATATAAACATATAAGGAGGGGAAACCCGAGGCCTGTAAACAGTAAATAAATAAGAGCTGGCAGAGTGGATAAATGGCGATTCGCTACCGTGGCTAGGCGGTTGGGTGCCGTTCGGAAGGTCCTGGTTCGATCCTGGTAAGCCTATCACTTCTGTTGTTTTTCTGTTGTCTGGTCTTCTACTTCTTTATTTCTCACTGAGTGCCTGATAACATACCTTTGTGTGTTGTTTGTTTATTTATTTACTATGGCCAAACCATCTTAGTTGGGACTGTTCTACTTGGGTCTGCAGGGGGTGGGATTTTAGGCCTTGGCGTATCGTTTGGTTGCGAACCATGTATCTTCTTGTTACTTCATGTTTCTTTGCCTATCAATTCCTTGCATGCTGCTAATTATTAGTGGTGTTTTTCCGGCATTCGTTGATGTCTGCATGTTGTATTTGTCTGCCTTCTTCTGTCTGTTGTCATTCCTTTCTCTTTCTCAGTAGAAAGAGAAAATGAGAGACATTCAATCTCAGTATATATTTGTCACATATCGGCACACGTGACCGCGAGCAGCCAGAGTTGTGTTGAAGAGCTGGTCAGTTTTAGATTTTTTTTCCCTCTATATGAGTCTGTGAGTGTGCATGTGTGTGTGGGTGGGTGGATGGTTGGATCGATGTGAATAAGGGAATAGAGCTGTATTTTTTTTTTAATACTACTAACCTTTGGAGCGTCCCATTGGCAGAGTAGTTAGAGTGCTGGCCTCTCGCGGCAAAGGTTACCGGGTTCGTAACGCGGCTCCGTCACGTTCCAGTCTGTAAATGAGTATCTGACTGTGCTCTTTACTTAGGGACGACAAAGGCAGCGAGGAAGGGAACTGGTCACTTCACCTCTCGTAAGATGGACATAGTATAGTGAAGTCTCTAACATTTCACGCCCATACGGCAGTATTTGCTATGAGACTACCGTTACCTTCATGTTTAACTTTCTAGTCCGTTAAATGGGACACCAATTGTGATCAGTGTCGAGCCTTTAATGTCAGCTTGACTCGTTGTGTCTTAAAAGACCTTTTAATCAGGACTTTTGCGATCTTCAGTACTTGACAAAGATAGTTGAGTAGATTATTGCTGTCACTTAGATCTTTTATCAAGTATGTATTGAAAAAAAAAAAAGGTTAATGATAGCTGCTCGTAGTAAAGAAAAGAAGAAAAATGACACTATGCATCAGAAAAAGTAACTTGATAGGCGTAATGAGGATTTGAACCAGAGATCATCCGAACGGCGGCGTCACCTCGCTGCGAGGGTGAACTATGACATGGTACACGATCAGCTAGGCAAGTTTTGAACAAGGCTGTGGACCCCTTTGGTTATCCGATGAAGGCTATGGACCCCTTCTTGGAACAAATTGTACATACAAGCATAATTAAAAACTTTACATTTTAAATTTGAGGTTATGTACATGGGGCCATTAGAAACCATTCATAGCCCCCAAGAGGTTCATAGATACCATATTAAGGAACGCTGGTCTAAATGTTACAGAGATCGTATTTTTCCGTCACTCCCATCAGCTCCCCCCTGACAGAGATAATGCGCTGTATATGTTTTTAAGACAGAACATTAGGCTGTAGTGAATACTAGTAACGTCCAGTGACCCCGGGGGTCACTGAAGAGACAAGGACACAGTGTGGCTACTGCTCCCTCAATCTCCGTGTTCAAAAAGGTAAGGGTAAAGGATCCCATAAACATGCCTATTGAGGCATATTGGGAATACGGTGTTAGGTCCATATTTTCTTGACCATCGGCACACTAGGTGTGATGTGGTCAGCATAAACCTTCCCAGAGTTGTTCTGGTACCCAATTCATGAGGCTGGGTCGACCCCGGAGCCGTTTGCGGTCTAAAAAATCCCACCTCAACTGGATATCGAACCATGGACCACCGAGCTAGGAAGCCAGTGCACTAACCACTGCGCTATCGTGGCTCCCCTCCTTGTACATGCTGACCAATGTCAGGTTGATGGCAACCTCATCTTGTAAAAAAAATTACTACAGAAACCACCGCTGCAGGGGGTTTGTGATTTGGCTACGCCTTCTTCGAAGGGCCTGTCTACAGTGGTTGGCTGTATGAATAGTAAGGTGATGATGATGATGATGATATAGTGGATAGATGATGTACTGGATACTTGCGCCATTTCTCGGAATAACACTAGTCAACAACCAAAATGTACCAGAAATGAAAATAGCTGATCTTAACTAATTTTGGTGTGCTGAAAACGAAAATGACATTAAAAAATGTTGAATGGCTCTAGTTTTCAAGATATATGCTACTAGTTTATTTAATTACGGTCAATTTATATATATGACGCAACTGTTGTGGGCGATTGCATAATTTTTTCTAATGACCAATAAAAATGTAACTAGAAGTTGATGATGCAATCCCACCTATGATTACATCAACTTTGTGTATAAATATCTTATCTCTGATATAATTTTGCCATTAGTTAGTGCATTTGTCCTTATCAAAAATATCGTAGTTAGAAATGCCTAGGACATGTGTGAACAGTGCTAATAATTTCTGTTATATATGTGGTGAGGTGACATTTTTATCACAAAAACGAAATATAACTTACGAAAGTGATTAAGAAGGCGTACAGTTTGTATTTTGGCTGCAGAATAGGAGATCAAGATAAGAGCTGGGCGCCACACATATGCTGCAATACATGTGCAGCACATCTTAAACTGTGGTTGACTGGCAAGAGGCAAGCTATGCCTTTTGCAGTCCCAATGATTTGGAGAGAGCCCACTGATCATCTCAACAACTGTTACTTTTGCATGGTCCCTCCAATTGGGAAAGGCATATCAAAGAAGAAAAAATGGACTCTGGAATATCCAAACATCCCCTCTGCAATACGACCGGTACCACATGGCGATGACCTACCAGTTCCCAAAGTGCCAGAATCATTTTCAGCTGCTTCCACTGATGAAGAAGAGGACATTGGTGGTCCTGAACCATCAATCTCAAGCGACCCAGATTTTGAGCAAACTACATCCACTAAACCACACTTAATAACCCAAGGTGAACTGAATGATCGTGTAAGAGATCTGAATTTACCGAAGAACAAGGCGGAGCTTTTGGGTTCCAGATTGCAATAGTGGAATCTCCTGGCAGAAGATGTTACAATTTCTGTGTATAGGAACCGCCAGAAACCGCTTATTACATTCTTTTTCAAAGAGGGTGACCTTTCTGCGTGCCACAACATTTCTGGTTTAATGGCAGCCCTCAAAATCAGTTACATACCGGAAGAGTGGAGGCTTTTCATTGATTCATCCAAGACGAGTCTTAATGTTTTGTTGAATAATGTTAATGTGTTACCGTCAATTCCAGTTGGTCACGCAGTTCATATGAAAGAAACTTATGAAAACATTAAGCAGCTTTTGAAGTGTATAAACTACGATCATCATCATTGGTCACTTTGCAGTGACTTAAAAGTGGTCGCTCTTTTGCTTGGACTACATGGTGGATACATCAAGTACTGTTGCTTTCTCTGTGAGTGGGATAGCCGTGCACGAAGTGACCATTACATCAGAAGACATTGGCCAATCAGGCAGTCATTGCAGCCTGGCAGTAAGAACGTTGAGAACCCAGCACTTGTCGACACCAGCAAGATTTTGTTGCCACCCTTGCACATTAAGCTGGGTCTCATGAAAAACTTTGTCAAGGCAATGGAGAAAACAGATGAGGCTTTCAAATACCTCATCAGAAAATTTCCAAGACCGAGTGAAGCTAAAATAAGAGAGGGAGTATTTGTTGGTCCGCAAATTCGAAAACTTCTTCATGATGACGAGTTTCTTTGCGTGTTACATGGCAAGGAAAAAGCAGCATGGCTAGCATTTAAGCCAGTGGTGGACAATTTTCTTGAAACAACAGATCTGATAATTACAATGAAATTGTAGAAAATCTCCTTCTGAAGTATAAGAGTCTTGGCTGCAACATGTCTTTGAAAATTCATTTTCTGGATTCTCATCTGGATTTCTTTACGTCAAACTGTGGAGCGGTCAGTGATGAGCATGGCGAACGATTTCACCAGGACATTGCTGCTATGGAGACAAGGTATCAAGGCAATTGGAGCCCTTCAATGCTTGCTGATTACTGTTGGACTGTGACAAGAGACACCTCATCGATTGACTACAAGAAGCAAGCAAAGAGAGCTCGAACAGCGACTGAATAATGCGGGAATGGGTTCAAATGTGCCTTTTTAAAACATGATATGGGAACTTTAAATAATGTTTTTATTTTTTCTGTCATTTTATGTTTAAATATCAATTAATTGAGTATGTAACCACAATTTTTATAATGCTAAAGTAGAAAGACTAGCTGTTCACCCCAGAGAATTAAACAAGCATACATTATTTGTATTACTGTAATGTGAATTCATCATTTTTTTTAAAAACCAGAGCCAGTTGGTGAATTTCATTATGATATTTGAAATCAGCATGTCAAAATCAATAAGAAATGGTATATGTAATTACTGGTACAAATAACTTTTGAAAATTTGTTGACTAGTGTATAATCGATAGGACACTGGGTTGTTTGTTTTTTTGTGTTTGAAAATAATGAATACTGTTTGGTTTGGTTTGGTTTGGTTTTAAGGACTATCTTCATTGCACACGGACAGCTCCATCAGTGCTCCGATCTCCTCCCTTAGATCACACAAGGAGGATCTCAGCACAGTGCACGAACTACGTAGCACCGGCGAGAATACCAATGAGCGTATAAAGGAATCATACATTCTATAAATATTTTTTATTTGCTGGGTAGGTTTCTTATTGTTTTTTAATTTTGCCAGGGCAGCGGCCTTATGGCCTACTCTTTATGATTTCCAACTGCCGTGGGATTTTTAACGTGCGCGACTTGCGCACACGGGACGTCCTATTTTTTCGCCCTTATCCGAGAAGACAAAGTATCCGATCTCATTACCCAGGAGACCAGGGTAAGACATTATTAGGACGACTAGTTCTGACCAAAAAAAAAATTCCATAAATTATATTTCATGTATTGGGAATCGAAACCGGTACCTTTAGAATTACCTTTTAGGTACCTCTGAGCCACTCCGACCCCCAATGAATACTGTAAAGCCGACTAACTCATGTGTGAAGTCTATCCAGAAGGTTCATTTCAGAGCTAAAGGCCGATAAGTGAAGCGCGAAATGTAACCGAATATTCTTTAATTTGTTAAAATAATATATGCTGTCAAACCAACTAAACATGTGCGTGATGTCTATCTAGTGTTGTTAATCAGATAGTTTCATCTCAGAGCTAAAGGCCGATAAGTGAAGCGCAAAATGTAACTTAATATTCTGTATAAACATGGGATGGTGTGCAGTTGTGGAGAGCTGAATAAAATAGAGTTCCAGCTCTCATCGTGGTGTACATTAACATTAATGACATAATATTAGCGTTATGTATATTATTTAATGCGCGTGCTGTCTGGTGAAGGTTAATTTGACTCATCATTCGACCCTATTTGCATCACGGAAGACTGGAGTTTATTTCTTGGGCAAGTTTGTATACATGGTCAACTCTGGAAAAATTTGATTTTTGGGCAACCCTGGTAAATAGGGTATACTCCGGAAAACTTGATTTCGTGCAGTCCTGTTATACAGGGTTCACCTTGGAAAACTTGATTTTGTGCAAGCCTGTTTTACAATGCTTGTTCTGTAAAACGTTACTTTGAGAATAGCTTGTTATACAAGGCTTGCTCCTTGAAAACTTGATTTTTGTGCAAGCCTTTTAAACAAGGTCTACTCTGGAAAACTTGATTTTTGTGCAAGCCTGTTATACAAGGTCCGATCCTTGAAAACTTGATTTTTATGCAAGCCTGTTATGCAAGGTCTACTTTGAAATCTTGATTTATGTGCAGGCCTGTTATACAGGGTCTGCTCTAGAAAACTTGATTTTGTGCAAGCCTGTTATACAGAGTCAACTCTTGGAAACTTGATTTTGCGCAAAGCTGTTATACAAGGTCTCCTCGATAAAACTTTATACCTTACCGCTAGGCGGACACATTCTAGTTACTAGCACTCCTGAGAATGAATACGCCGACAGTTTGCTAGTCTCCTCTTCTATCCGTTCCCGGCATCGGCCATGGCGAATACGCCTTTTGGTCGCTTATCCCGGATATACAAGGCGTTCACCAAGAACTATAAGGATCTAGACAAGGAAACCGAAGCAACCGGTGACAGGGACAGCGGCGATGGGGCGCCCATCTACCACTCTGACCAAGAGCTTGTGGACAAGGATTGGGACTGTAAGTACATAAGTGTCTTAAACTTTCCTAAGCTTCCCTATTCCACATAAATGTTGTTTTAAACTAGAGCTGTTCCGTGTGTAGTAAAGTAGAAGCACTCTTCAGTATAATATTTATTTATTTACTGTTTACAGACCTCGGGTTTCCTCTCTTTATTTGTTGAAATGTTTATACATTACCAAACCTTCCCTCTGTCCTGTACTGTTTTCAGTTTTCTATAATATGCTAGACCCAGTATTAATGTCTTTGTCTTGTGTAATTTGACCAATACTGTATAATAGGGGGACTGCAGAAGTGATTGCTTCATTAATTAGGCTGGATCGCTTCTAGGTTCGTATCCGGTGTTACGTGTTGAAAATCGCGCTAATGACCCCTGTCCACGAAGCACTATTTTTGTGGTGCCTAGTTGGCATAGAGGATAGTGTGATTCGCTTCCGTAGCTAGGCTGTGATGTCGTTCGGAAGGTCCAGATTCGATTCTCCGATAAATCTCTGAACTTCTGTTGTTTTTCTGTTGTCTAGTTTTCTACTTCTGTATTTCTCACGAGTGCCTGACATACCATTATATGTGTAATATTTATCCCTTCAGTTATAATTGACTATAGGAATGTGTCCCTGAGATGAAAGCACGCAGCTGTTTTTTTTGTTTTGCTTTTTGTTTTTAATTTGTTGCTTGGTGTTCCTATCGTCTTCTTCTCTCTTCTGCTAAGAACCAGTAATAGCCTAAATATGTTGTTTTCCTGCTGCTCATGCAGTAAGGCTTGATGAGAAGAAGACGCTGGTAATGGGTAGGTCACACACTGAGATAACCTGGTGCTATAGAATTACAATATCAGCAGGTTTCCTCAGTTTATCTTATCTGTAGCCAACGTCTTCTTATCATCACTTGTTTCACTGACTTATCTCTTGTTTCACCGTCTCATCTCTTGTTTCACCGTCTCATCTCTTGTTTCATCGTCTCATCTCTTGTTTCACCGTCTCATCTCCTGTTTCACTGTCTCATCTCTTGTTTCATCGTCTCATCTCTTGTTTCAACGTCTCATCTCTTGTTTCAACGTCTCATCTCTTGTTTCATCGTGTCATCTCTTGTTTCATCGTCTCATCTCTTGTTTCACTGTCTCATCTCTTGTTTCACCTTCTCGTCTCCTGCTTCCTGCTTGACCGCCTCGTCTCTTGTTTCACCGTCTCATCTCTTGTTTCACCGTCTCATCTCTTGTTTCACCGTCTCATCTCTTGTTTCGCCGTCTCATGTCTTGTGAACGTTGTCGGATGGCAAAAAAGGAGAAAAATAAATGCTCACGAACTGATCATATACATCTTATCGTAATCAGCGCACCTTGAAAAATAGTATGGGGAAAAAATTAAGCATTGCGTATGTAGCAAAATCTGCGAGAATAAACGCTCAATTCAGTAAGATTTTGGCATAAAACGATAATAAATACATTAGCCCGCATGTGTCTGACGGTTGGCATCTTCGACGCCAGCAGCGCTGCTTTTTGCACAGTGCTAAGCCTATAGACCGATTTCACGGTAATAGTCTGACACGCTTTTAGTTTCGTTTTCGAGAAACACTACTAATATTTAACATTTGCCCGATCTGCTGCATACACTTTGTAGTCTAGCCTTATAATTAACGATTGGCGGAAGCGTGCCGCAAAATAACTATCTGAATTAACGCTTTCTGTCAACTTTAACGCAAAACTTAGTAGTAATCCTTACATTGTTTGGTAGTATTACACGATACAATACTAATTATTAACGCCTATTCTTAACCCGCCCCGTCAAAACCCTGCTTCGCTGACACAGTCTGCAACGCATATACACACGCTGTGGAAAAGCCAGCCAAGGCAAAACCACGCAGACAATTTTATTTTTCTCCTAGTGGTAGCATTTCTGACGTAACTAAAACAAGTTAGTTATTTGAAAAATATATGCTAGCGAGATGAGGGAGAGGAAAGATGGCGGACTTGTGTAAAATTTTATTTGACGATTGACGATGACAAAAATTGGAAATTTTAAACCATTATGAAGTTTCCCATAAAAATTATATGGTAGTATGACGTAGAGTTCGCTGAGTAAGAATGTACTTTAAATAATATGATAGTCCTAGAATTAGAGAAGTTATTGAAGAAATACTAATATCTACGGACACTCGACCAGACAGACTGGCGTTCCTGCTTATGTTTTTTTTTTTTTGGTAACGTTAGGGGGACGCGAGTTGGAAAAGAGGCAGGGAGGTACATTCAAATTCGCTTGGGTAAAAAGAGTATGACTGAAAAGGGGAGCGGTAGGAAAAATGTAATCCTAAACGAAACATCTTTTTGTATTGGGCATGACAAAAGCAGACTGGCCAATCGACCACCAGACGCAGACATTGTTCGAAATTATTTTGGATTTTCATTCAAACTGCTTTTGAATTCAAGTAGTCGAACGTTTCGATTGGCCAGTGCTAGTAAATATTAGCAAAAGGCTTTGACTATTCATTGCTAGTTGAAATAAAAATTTATTCAGATACGCTGAGAAACAGCTGTGTTAATTCTAAACTTAAATAAAGAATAAATTCACAGTCTGTGCAGTTCGGAGGAAGCTGAGGCCATTTCTTTACACAGTCAGCGTCATTTGTTTATATATTTCTTGATTGTGGTAAGGATATTTTATGAAATTTAATATGTTTGGTCCAACTACAAAGTTAGATACTGCTATTGGGAAAAAGTGAAGGACATGTCGGGAGCAGACATTGTTGAGTCCTCACATTAAACGGTATCTAACTGATGTATGTTTTTATGATTATGTTGTCATATTATTGTATTAAAATAGATTAGTAAGCCTATGTGTTCAATGAACACTGTTTAACATGCCTGAAGCAAATATATTTGAAAAGAAAAGAAGAGAATATCATATCAAAGGAAATGTGGTTACTCCACATTATTGTATGGAGGAAAAGTATGTGAACGTACAGTGGCGTATCGGCTATAAGGGCCTGAGGTGTGGTCACAACAAGGTGGGAGTCCTGTACAATTCGGGGCTAGTGCACTTGTAAGGCACGCGAGGCTGACTTCATACCCACGTAGGAAATTAAGTGTTAGAATAAGTGATCAGAGATAAAAGGCCAGGGTGTCCTTTTGTTGCAGAGGGTCTATGTTCCTGTTGCCGGCTGGTGACAGGAAACCTGCTGAGTACTAATAAACGCCAACCAGACATATGCTATCGAATATACCAGTAGGAGCTTTGGCGAGTGGTGAAATTGAAACTTTCTGCAACTACACATTGAAATATCTTACAACAAGGACTCCCAGGTGATGTGTTAGACATCTGGGGCATCTCTGACATTTTCTTGTGTTTCAAAACAATACACAGGACATTTATGGGGGTAGGATGAACTACAGCCCTCATCTACAGTGACTCTCCCTTTATATGAATAAAGTGAATTCTTTTAATATTTCCTACAGGAAAGACATATATAAATACATAATAACTTTTTAGTTATTGGGGAAATTGTCCCAAAATTTTAATTGTTCTTTTCTGTAAACTATCTTGTCCTTATTTTCAAAAACCTGTCCACTAGCTATGAATGGACAGGCAAAATAAATTGTTAAGAAGATTTGTTCAAAGAAAAACTTAACTGCTAGTTTTATTATCTTCTTTATAGAAACTTAAAGTGTTTGACTGTTGTGTACCATCATTTCATTTCTCCCCTAGACACTAGGTACACCATACACTAGAGCCAGAATAGTGACCGTGTGAGACCTAGGGAGGTAGCGGTAGGTTTTCTGCATATAATTCATCATCATCATTTATAAAGTCAGAGACCTACATGTGCTTGACCTCACACGGTTAAAGCAGACACCTTTTCATTCTTTTAGGATACCATCATAACCTCCCCAGCATAATCAACTTTGCTACAGCGTACCTGTATTTTTCGCTTTTTTATTGTATTTTGTAGTCCCATTAGCAAATAGGGGAGTGACGTTTTAGAGGCTCCACTATACTAGGTCCAGCATCAAGAAATGGGTTTAACAGTTCCCTTCTTTGCTGCCTTTTCCTTCCTTATCTCAAGAACAACGTCAGGTACACATTTACAGCTGGGTAGACGAGCCAGACGATACGTGGAATCGAACTCGGCACCTTGTGCTTCGAGAGCGCTCTTACCAATCTGCCAGTCGGACGCTCATTTTTCAGCCTCTTCTTCTTCAGGTACCATGCCAGGTGGCGTAGGAGATCATGCCTCTCCAGTACTATTTATCAATTCTGTTGTTGACATCTCTCCATGCCGTAACGTCAAACTGGCCAGTATCTGCTCTCTTTGTCGTCCACTACCTATTTTTCCGTCAGTATTTCCTGTTGTCACGATATCTACAGCGCCCTGCTTCCCATAACAAGCTCAAAGAAGGCAGATTTCTTTTTCCTTCCGCATTGACCTCTGTCAGAACATCCTCATTATTATTGTCTTGTTACTTCAGCTTACTTTGTTATAATAAAGAGGAAACGATGTTTTCTCTGGTTCTTCTATTAATTCTTTTGGAGAAAAGTAGAAATCGCCGCTGAGCCGAATAGAAGGGGTTAACATAACGAACAGCTGAGGTCAGCTGCTCTGAGCTCGCCAGCTCATATTACCAGCAGCAATAATCACCGTTCCGGACATTTTACATATCGCCAGAATTGATTGAAGCGCAAACTAGAATAATTATGTGCGCTAGTTTCAAGTTCAGAATGAGAACCTGTCGAGAGGGCAATGAAGAATTGAGTGAATGATGGAGGTACGAAGGTAAATGTAGTCCTATAGCTGATACCGTCGAAGAGTGAGTGAACTGTTAGAGACTGCACTATTTTATTCCTAAAGAAATGAGATGAGAGCGGCTAGCATCAGATGTGCTTCATTTGCCTCCATATATACACGCATCTACGAGGGGCGTTCAGAAAGTAATGCACCACATCGTTTTTCTCAGGAGCTGTTTATTCAAAAAGCATGAAATTTATACACAATATACATGGATATGTCATGTAAACATCGGTATTATTCAACATAATCCCCATCAACTTGTACGGCTTTATGCCAGCGCGAAACAAGTGCATGTATTCCTAGCCCGTACCAGATTTTGTCTTGATCATGTAGCCATTTCTTCGCTGCATGAATCACTCCATCATCTTCAAACCTTGTCCCACGGAGTGCATCTTTAAGGGGGCCAAATAGATGAAAATCAGAGGGTGCCAAATCGGGACTATAGGGTGTTTGGGGTAGTACAGTCCAACCCAGTTTGGTGATTGCTTCCCGTGTTGCCAGACTTGTGTGAGGGCGCGCATTGTCGTGAAGGAGAAGCAGGTCTTCTGGATTCTTGTGCGGCCGAACTCTGCGAAAACGTTGATTGAGTTTTTTCAATGTCTTAATGTAAGCTTGCGAATTGATTGTCTCTCCTCTTGGCATAACGTCCACAAGAATCACACCTTCAATGTCCCAAAAGACAGTGATCATGACCTTTCCAGCTGAAGGAATTGTCTTGAATTTCTTTCTTCTTGGTGATTGCGGATGATGCCACTCCATTGACTGTCTTTTTGTCTCAGGTTCAAAATGATGTGCCCAGGTTTCGTCATCTGTAACGATCTTAGCCAAAAAGTTCTCTCCATCAGCATTGAAACGCTCCAACAATTCAGAAGAAATTGCTTTCCTTTGCAATCGGTGGTCATTTGTGAGACTTCGAGGAACCCATCTTGCGCAAACCTTAGAAAATCGGAGAGTTTTTATAACTGCATTTGCACTACCAATACTGACTGACAGCTGTAAGGCCAATTGTTGAGTAGTGATTCGCCTATCAGTAAGAATAATGCCCTCAGCGCATTTCAACATTTCTGCGTTGGTGGCTGTGGCAGGACGTCCACAGCGCGGCCGATCAAGCAGCTCCGTATCTCCACTTCCTGATTCTTTGATTCTCTGAACTCTGCGACTGACTGTACTCCTGTCGACTGCAAAACTTCCATACACATCACATAGACGCTTGTGAATATTCACAACAGTTTCCTTCTCTGCAACGAGAAATTCTATTACAATTCGCTGTTTATAACGCAAGTTGCTAACACGCTCCATTTCAACGGTTTAGGGCAGCCGTATTATTTGGCTGGTTGCGGTGCAATTTGGTGCACACAATTGGCACATGCCATATTTGAAGTGTGCACAATTTCATGCTTCTATCTTCATTATTAGCTGAGAAAAACGATGTGGTGCATTACTTTCTGAACGCCCCTCGTATAGCAGGTGTTGGCAAGCAGTCGATACCGATCTACCGGTAGATCCCTGGGGATAATGTGGTAGATGTCTAGGGGATGGAAGGGGGGAATGAAAGATTTGTAAAACTTGAGACATTTCGGATTAGCTTTCTCCAGCCGGCATTTTCAAAGTGCGGTATCCCCAGGACTCGAGGTACTTTGTCCTCCTGCCCAGTGACCTAGCTTATTGGTTCTCCTTAGGGACATACCATATTTCTAGGGGGCCACAGTAAGAAGGTAACCTTTTTTTTCAGCTAACAGCGACTATGGGGTGGGGAGGGGCGCACAGAGATAAATGAGACTCAGAAAGGGGTTTTGAGCGAAAAAAAAAATTGAGAACCCCTGACCTAGCTTACTAAAATTCATTTTATTCGTGAGTTTCATAAGACAGGAACGCAATCTTTTCTTTGAAGTTAAGTTAAAATTTGGTAAAATAACATTTAGTTTGAATGTTTCCACCTGACTATCCATGAAATTGCTGGAAGCAGATTGGCCGGCAGAGATAAGTTACATTTATCATTATCATAACCGTCATTATCATCATCATCGTCATCATTATTTTCCTTTTGCGCTCCTTATGGCGCCATCAGTGTGGCGCCATCAGTGTTGCTGGTGCCCTTGCAGGAAGCATTCATGTTCTTGCAGCCATGGTTTCTCTGGCAATTTTTTTTTTTACATGACAAGGTTGTCAACCCCATGCTCGACCTCATATTAGTCGCCTTGTACGACATGTGTGGGGGGGGGGGCAGTAGTGTTGTTCTTTCTTTGTCACTTCAGAGACCCCCTCGGGAACTTCACGGGGGCACATGTAAGCTGCCCTTATTACAAATTCCAGATGTTGTGAAACCGGAAAACGGGTCTGATTTTATTAAGTAGATCTTTGGAGAGCTGTGGTGTTCTAAAGTATATCCCAACAAGTCCTGGGTTGACTATCTACTTACTTATTTTGCCATGAAGTGGAGGTAAAGGTAGTCCCATAGTAGATACTGCCGTAACGGAGATAAGTGATTGAGACAAAGGTAAAGGTAAAGTATCACGTTACACGCCCATTGAGACATATTGGGAATAGGGTGTTAGCCCGTGTCTTCTTGGCCATCGGCACACTAGGGATGATGTGAACAGCATCATGCCGGCCGCCTTAACCTTCCCAGAGTTGTTCTGGTACCCAGTTCATGAGGCTGGGTCGACCCCGGAAACATTTGCGGTCTAAAAAAAATCCCGCCTCAACTGGGGATCGAACCATGGTAAGTGCTAGAGACTTCACTCTATTTTAGGAGATGGGGTGACCGGTAACTTTGCCTTCCGTAACTCAAGAGTAGAGCCAGGTACCCATTAACAGATGAATAGAATAGAAGGAGCAAGAAATAAAAATATTCGTTAAAAATGACAAGGGAAAATTGAGGAGACAACGTTTTCCTCTTTGATGGTGCCCACAAATGCACGTGCATGACGGGATCGAGTTGACCCGTATACACCAGTAAATGTCATAACGCTGGTATCGAATTTTCCAGCTGCGAATACAGTCAACACCAAAATGGACATTAACAGAACACGAATGAAAATTATTTGACACCCCTCCTCTCCTCTCGCCCCCAATCCCCACAGCGACGGAAATTCACGGAAGGCTAATTTGAAACACTGCGCTAACTAGCGGACATAAATAGATTTGTTTTTTAAAGCGTTGACCAAGAAGCATTTCTCTGTCTGCAGCATTGATTATGAAAAAAAAAATAAAAAAAATAAAAATAAAATTATATATATACAGTATATATATATATATATATATATATATATATATATATATATATATACAGTATATATATATATATATATATATATATATATATATATATATATATATATATATATATATATATCGCGTTAACATTGCAGCTTGCCTGAGTGAAAAGAAGGTTTATTTTCATCTTCTCCTCTCCCTCCCCCTCCACTTGCTCACAGAGACCCCGAGAAGAACTTGGGTGGTGCAGAAACTGATCTTTGAACCTTTCTCTTTGCTTTTACCGTTTACTGTGATTTCTCTGTCTTGGCGTCTTTATTATCTATTGTTACTATTTCTGGTTTCTTTGTTTTGATCGTTCGGACGGTATTGCCTCCCCTGCTTTGCAGTGGTGGTCCAACAGTGGCCAAATCTCAGGAGTATCTAATATGGGCTTCAAAGGTATCTACCTTCGCACAAGATTACTCTTGGCAGATATGTAGATAGAAGGGTAATGACACTTCTATTACAAAGGGAGTCTTCACAAGATAATAAGATAAGCGAAAACAAAGCTGCTTTGGCTGAGCACGTTAATTCTAGAATCTGCCGACAACTTTGTGAAGGAATTAAGCACTTATTAATTTCAGTTCGTTCAAGCCCCCACCCCTGATTTACTCAGTGGAATTTTTATAATTCTGGTATAGCTCTGTTTAGGGTGTGTGTAGTAAATTGATTGAGACAAACATGCAGTAACTTTAAAATGATTAAATCGAAGTTAAATTTGTAACATTACAAATAACAAAATTTAATAATCACTTTAGGTTTGAACAGTTTGAAATTAAATTGAATAGTTTAGAAGAAAAGTTTCATCAGTGATTTATAGTAGAGATGATGGGAAAAGTTCACTTTGGCAGCGTATATTTTTCACTTAGCTGCCAATAGTAGTTTCTGCTCCCGCTGATGGGTTCTGTGTACACTGCTCTCGCTCGTCGCTGGTCTGGGTTAAAGGCTCCGCACGTTCCTAGAACGTCAAGGAGTAACGGCCAAGCTGGTCCTGCCTCTGTCTATAAGACCCTCTTATGATGGCGTCTCGCACAACGTCAGTCCACTTCTACCTTCACTTGGTTTCTGCTGGGACCACCAATAACTATGATAAAGAATAGAAACGAAACGCTGTCCTCAGTATTGCGTTTCCCGACACATACGTATGTGCCCCCCTCTTCTATTCTACCATCTCATTTATCTCAGAATTTACCCTCGATGAGAATTAAATTTAATCCCTCTGGATAAAACTTTCTTTACATTAAAATAGAATAGCTTTAGCGTTGTCTTACTTTTAAATGAAAAGGTTAATAATACAGGTAGAGTCTGTTTACATTTACGTCTCCATTGATTGAAAAGTGTTCACAATATAAATTGAATATGTTTTCATTTATGTTTACAGTGATTTGAAAAATTTGAAACTTTCATTAACTTAAAATGAATATTTTCACATAGACATTTACACTGGTTTAAAGCTTGAAAACGTGCATTAATTTTAAAGTGAATATGTTTATATGGACATTTACACTGCTTTGAAACTGTAAGTATTTATACTTAGAATGTACATCATTTCTTTTATTGTTTCCTCCCTGCTCCATATGAACCTGAGACTACTTTATGCTTTTAGTTCTCTTTAAGAAACTAGCACTAAAGCAATCACCATCCCATGCAGTGGTGGTTCATGAATCATCATTCTTTATGCTGAGGTTGCCAGCCTCAAATGACTTGGACATCCACTAGCGATTTTCACACATGGCAATTGTCGTAAAATACAATCTGTATGTACAACACGCCCACATATGGTCTCGCAAAATTCCCCCCAGTTTTAAGACTAGTTTTATTTCTCGGTTCCAAAAGGGTTAACGCGTAAAACGCCGATAGTTGAAAATGCCAATGTGACGTCACAGACTTGCAAGCCTTTAACCAACATGCACGCGTGAAAGTTAGTGTAGTTAGAAATCGTGTATTTCTTGGAAAAGACAAGGGAGAGAACGGGGGAAATGCATATAGCTCGTTTGAATGTTAAAACTGAAACTAAATGGCCAAAACGAACGAAAGGAAAAATAAAGACTAAAAATGAAGATTAAAATGCTACTAATTAGTTGTTAAATATATAATATTCTTTAGTCTAAATATATTATCTTAATGTAAAAAGAAAGATATGTTATTTGAATAAATATAAAGGAAAGACGAAAATGGTAAAAATAATAGCCAGAAGTGTGAAACCTTATACATTAGATGACGAACGGTAGACTAAGTAAATATTTTCATTCTGGATTAACATGACTTAGATAATACTAGCGATATGGTAGAATGAAGACATATATAGACGTGCCTGGGATTTCTTTACTGAAGCTAGCCATATTGAGGCAATAGAAAGGGGTGTCTCCTGATTTGAAAATTGTAGGTTAACTTTTTTGAAAATAGACGCGTAGGAACGGAAGTCCCCTGATTGGTTGCTGAGCATAACTAAGAAAGTGAAATAAATACTCAGAAAGACGAGCGTTCCTTGCCACTTTCAATTTAAACTTTCACATGTAAAGTTAATAACGTTTACAGACAAGTGTGATCAGATGCCTTCGCTGTTCTGTTATTCAGCAGGAGATCTTGTGTGACCATTTATGGCCTGTAATTAACTTACATAGTGAAAAAATTCGATATTTAGGTAAGACCAACATTTATATAATTATTATTGTATTTGAAAATGTGTTTGCCATATTGATTATGAATGAATATTTGCAGGGGAGAGTCCCAGTCGTACAAGTGCCATTTCAACATGTTACGTACACTCATTAAATGGGGTTAGATAATCTTATAGCTTCATGTAAAAGCCCTACAGCTTTGCTTGTACTTTGGGAGATAAAAGAACATATAAATTTATATAAAGAGTAAAGTTAACATCAAACTTTGTGTTGTTTCACCGAGTTGCTAAGAAAGATATTATCATTGTGGGAAAAAAACTTAATAAAATCCTTGCAGTTTTACTTAAAAGTTGGGATAAAGAGAGATTAATAAGGGAAAAGACTTTAATGAATAATGTTTAAGTATAGCCAGAAAATCACTGGCCATCTTTATGTAATCCATGTTATTACCTGAATGTATTTATGAAATTATAATATTGTATTAGGACTAGGAAGAAAAAAAAAAAAAAAACATATGTTTGAGATATTTAATGATAATAGAGCACACTACCCGAGGGGGAAAATAATTATTTATGTATTATGTTCTGATTTTTGATTGGTTGATATCTGCAAACCTGTTACAAATGGAGATAGGTCAGAATATTATTTTGAGGGGAAATTAATCCTCTACTTCCAGAGTTTCTGGGTGTGAAACTGAAGTGAGCCAGTCACGTTGTTGTTCAACCCTGGTACCTGTTCGAGGCCATATGATTTGAGGGCCCTACCTTATCTTGAATCCTGAAAGCTGAGCAGTGCTGTGAGGAGGAAGACGTATAACCAGGACATCGCAGAATTTTCTACAAATATCTTAAGATAAGCCCTGTGTTTTGGGGCCTTGTGAATTCACTGAAATATTCTCCACCAGTTACTATATCAACCAGATTAAATAAAATGATGACAATATTGATTTCCCAAATATGTGCTTAATTTTGGACAAAAAGTATTACACGAAGAACACTTCCTAGTTCAGGAAATAATAGACTCTAATAGTTAAACTAATTTGTGTGTAAATATATCTTGACGTTTAATCTTTTATGAATCAACTCAATTATACTTAATACATTTGTAAAAAATTGTTCAGACCAAAATTCAATAGGGAGTTGTTTACTTAATTGTTTATTAACCTTAAAGTGTGGTTGTTGTTATTTTCTGCACATACATTGCATATACCCTAGACACGTAGCTACACAACATCCATACATTATTACATATAAATTGGGGATAACATACATAGCGGGTGGTAGTCATTGGTGGAAGCAAGACAGGTTTCCTGACATATAGTTAAAAGGTAAACTTCCTCAGGAGCTTGCATAGCTGACTTCACATCTGCTACATAAATATATAGATAAGTAATATCGACCCACCACAGCAATATACATATATATGTTAGTTCACATGTTAGTAATAAAATATAGAATGTAAAATGACAACTTACGCCAACCCTGGCTCACAGACTTTTTGCTCAGATGAATAAAAGAGACTTGAATCGGCCTCTTATGCGTCTGGGTTGTCGTTAATTTAATAAGTTCCCTCTCTGACTTTGTGTGTTTTCAGTTTCCACAGCCCTGGTTTCCTTGTTAATATTGACAGATTTCCTGGGCTATTTTGTATGTCCGTCCAGATTCTCCAATACAAGGTCCAAGCTGATAAAAGGAAATTCTGAATTCTAGGCTTCACTCTAGGAAGGTCTGGTATCTTGGCAAGCGATCTTCACAGTGGAACAACACTGAAACGTATCAGGTTATATTCCCGGTCTCCCATGCATCTGTTTGTTATGGAGTTAAATAAACGCTCCAATCATTTTCAAACAGGCGGGTTCGGGTGTGGTACTTTCAAAATATTCCACGTGAAATAAGGTGCGGAAAGCAAAAGGTCACATATTACCATATATGGCAATAAGACATACGATGCCTTGCGTACAGACTCGCGAAGATGTCGTTAACCTCATATGACAACGTGCGTCAAAAGTAACAATTCATTACTTTATCAGAAAGTAATCTCTTATCGGTGTCTGTCCATAAGTTGTCTCCCCGTATTCCAAGCTTTGGTGATGCGCGTACCTCTTTCCAGTAGAAGCTTAAACAAATAGATTATGTGGACTTTCAGCTCTTAACACCCTACATACAGTTCTTCCTTTTATAGAATATATACAGCACTCTTGCACAGTCACAAGACTGTACAGTTACAGTATACGAAGTCGATGTCTGAGATAGTTTACCAAGAATACACGGAAAGATAAAATTCGAAATATGGCAATGCTGAAACAAATGTTTCAACACAATATATATTTAATATATGGAGCAGCAACGAATGATATTATTATGACATTTAATACTAATGATTAACGAAAAGACACCAGTGCACTGCAGACACAGAGCAGGAGAAAGACCCAGAAACATATGGACTGAAGGAGCGGCGGGTGCATTTTGAAGAAGCGGTTACATCCTCACACATAACCACACGATACGTCCAGAAGCTTCACCTTATCTCCTGTCAGCGAGAAACTTCACCAGGGTAAGTATAAGTCAGGTGATGCTCATCAGTATAGCAGGACACGAAGCATGCTTGCTGATGTTGGGATATATAACGACGAATTCGCGATGACTAGAGCAAACAGCTAGATAATGTTATATGATGGTTGATAATTGTCAAACAGTTGTTCCAATATCTCAACATATCTTGTGTCACAAACGGTCAGGTTTTAAGGATAAAACATGTTTTCAGATACTCTTTTGTTTAGGCAAAGGTAGTTCCGTAGCAGATACTGCTGGTTGGGGCGTAAAGTGTTAGAGACTACACTGGACTGGTCCATCTTCGAAAGGTAGGGTGGCCAGTTCCTTTCCTCGCTGTCTTTGTCTTTCTTAACTCAAGAGCACATAGTACATACTTTATTGAATATACTCGTACATACGAAGAAGTAGAATGCACATACCAGTATGTGAATCACAAGCTGACTTCTTAATAATTATGACAAAATTACCCCCACATCGCCGAAGCACGCGAGCTTGCACATATCTTCAGAAATTTGGGGCTTTAGCTTGAGAGCAGGAAAAAAAAAACGAATATTGCATAACAAAAGTTTTTGCAGACAAAAAACTTTGAAGACATTCATAGCTTCTTTTCTGGCTAAACCCAAAGTTTACGAGCAGATTAGCCATCCGCAAAGTGGGATCAGGAAAGTGTCTGCTTTACGCAGAAAATACGACCGATTATCACTAAGGAAAAAAAAATTTATTTTTATTTTTAATTTACATAGAACTGAGGGAAGATAGGATACGCGACTTCTCTAAACAAGTCATCAAACTGACAAGCCAAGATGCATGTAACTATTTGCAGACATATTATATCTTTTCTTTTTAAAGTGATACGTAAACCTTTTGTTATGAAGTCGTTTATATCGTTATATGATACAGGACGAAAAGTGTAGACGGTTTGTATCCCTTAACTAACCGTATCTTTGTTATTGTGAGGGAAAAAAGTACTCTGTTTATATCGTACAACTGATCTTACCTTTGATATTGTGCTCATGGTTTAAGGGTGAGGAAGAAAGTGCTCGTTTGTATCACAAAGCCGACTTTATCTTTGTTATTGCGCACACAGATCGGGTTTGAGGAAAACAAGCACTCCGTATGTATTGCATTCCCGACATTATAATTGCTATTTTGCACACAAGTCGGGGATGAGGAAAGAGCGGACTGTATGTATCTCTTATCCGACAGTATCATTGCTAATCTGGTTCACGCAGGTCATGGGTGAGAAAAAAGTACTCGGGTTTTATTGCTTAGCCGACCTTATCATTGCTATTGTGCATGCAGGTCGTGGGTGAGAAAAGAGCACTCGGGATGTACTGTTTAACAGACTTTATCATTGTTATTGTGCACACAGGTCGTGGGTGAGAAAAGAGCGCTCAGTTTGTATCGCTTAACGAGCCGTATAATTGTTACTGTGCACACAGGTCAGTGGCGCGGAAAAAAGCACTCGGTATGTACCGCTTAACAGACTCCATCATTGCTAATGTGCACACTGTTCGTGGGTGAGAAAAGAGCGCTCGGTATGCACCGCTTAACAGACCTTATCATTGTTACTGTGCACACAGGTCGTGGTCAAGAAAAGAGCGCTCAGTTTGTATCGCTTAACGAGCAGTATCATTGTTATTGTGCACACAGGTCGTGGGCGACTGTGCATGATACTGCGTTCTTTTAATGCACCTTGAAGGTACTGTTGTGTACATTAATATTAGACAAACATAGGTAGATGAAATGCGACGTGGTACAAATATGGAATTACTTTTGTCACAGAAAAAGACCAAATCGTGTCTATCCTACAGATAGTTTTTGTTTATAAATTGGAAAACAAAACTTCATACATATACACACACAGTTTTGAAATACGGAAAAAGTCGGAAAAGTTTTCACATTTGCAAGAAGGAAAGATGGGCAGTAAGGCTGCAGAGATACTTCTGTGACCACTCTTTATTATGTTGCGTTTATCCCATTCATCATCATCATTTCCTTTTTCGCTCCTTATGGAGCACGGAGCTGGCCCTCCTACAGGAAATCTGCACCAACCATCCACGTGTTCGAGCAGTGATAGTTTCTGTAACGATTTGTTTGACATGATGAGGTTGCCAACCTCATGCACAACCTCATTTTAGACGTCTTGTACTAATTGCCCGATGGAGCAGTAGTCATATTACTTCTTTGTCTCATCATACACCCCCCCCCTCCTCCCCGGGGAACCTACACGGATCTTATCCCATTCGAGGGGAGGTAAATTTAGTCCTCATTGATTATTTGATGATATTTCAGGGGATTATATTCTTTTGATTTTTGCTCGGCTGTGGGGAAGGCATGCTCGTTTTGATTTTCAAATATCAAGAAATCGTTAATAACACCAGCGTGTATTCAGGACTTTCGATTTGTCACATCGATCAGAAGGTATAGACTTGGCAAAAATAGATGGCAAGGGAAAAAAAAAAGAGAGAGAGAGAGAGAGAGAGAGAGAGAGAGAGAGAGAGAGAGAAAAAAAATCTGAGGGCATTGAAATTGGAAAATACAAGGGCAGAATATGAGAACCAGTTACTTGGGAACTAGAGAGCAAGGGTTCTTTAGCTGTGGGCGTGCGCTTCTCTGGGGGTAAAAGTACAAAGGAGGTATAAGACAGGTGTAATGACGCTAGATATCGGCTGGATGCCAGTCACGCCGTGCGTATATTATTGTCCAAGACAGTCCATTTTATTTTTGTCCTTACTGACCGAAAATAGCAACATCTATCTCATTACGGTCATATGTTTATTTGTATATTTTTCTTTGTGTATGTTAGAAGTTGGCTAAAAATAAAATCCCAGTATTAGCATCTCCCTTATATCTTGATTTGTTCATTGATTAATTTGGGGAACAACGGGAAGTGCGAACGTTAAGTTCACTCCCAGGGGAGATGTGAGGGCTAACAAGTTTAAGCATCTCTGCTCTATGGGATGGGGATGGCGAAGATCCAAGGAAATTGTTGTTTGCATGACAGATTTGACCTGCGACTTGGGGGAATTTTAGGGAAGATAGTTTTTTTTTTTTTTAAAAGGGGTAGCACTTGATAGATTTTTAGCACTGTCATTTTCCCGATTGGTTTTCAAGATTGTTGTTGTTGTTCAACTATGGCTGCTGAGCTTCTCTGTCCTTTGCAGCCGATACCAAATTGAAGACTCCTTGGTATTATCTACACTGTAGATATGGGCTTTTCTGTCTTTCCGAAACGTGTTGAGTTGAAGTTATGAGCTCCAGCTTGACTGGCATTTAAAGGATCATCAATCTGATCCCAAGCTAGGAGGAAGAAGCGCGTGGCATACCATGAAATCCCCACCATCCAAGGGGGATCTCCAAATATTCTTCTTCTTCAAGTAACATCCTTAGTGGCGTAAGAGATCATGTCTCTCCACGATTTCCTGTCTCGAGTACACTTTATCAATTCTGTTCTTGACTTCTTTCTGTGAAAGGGTGGGCGAGAAATGGTGATGCCGTTGTGATATGTGATCACTTTCTTGCACACTCGCACCCGACCCGAACAACAATAAAACTCTGGTTCTAAGGCAGGGGCTGTATTTATTTATACAACCCTCGCAGTAACAAAAAGCAAATAAACGAACGCTAAACAAACACCAAACAAACACCCAGCCAGTGCTCAATTGCTAATCTGAAACGCAAAGTCCGTTCACCAATTGATGTTCAACTTTGAAATTTGTTTTCAAACAAACTACCTAATGTAATGAATTTATATTTTGCATGTAGTATTATATTGTTCATGACTGTTATGAAAACATTTTTTGCCTCCAGAAAATGTATCTAGATTTAGATATCTATTCATCAGGTTATATTAAAATCACACTCCCCTACCGGTATTAAAATGTAGCATGTCAGCAGTACAGTTGTTTTGCACGGGCAATAAATGGTTTTTTAATGGAAAAAAAAAATATTTTTAGACGAAATCGTGACATTTCGTGCATCGCAGTTGTCTGCTGTTGAAAGCTGAAATAGTGCGACATCATTAGTGCAAATCTGTACCGTCAGTGGCGTATTGTGAAATTATTGTAAAGTTATAGCTGCATTGTATTATACTGAAACATATTTTTTTCTGAACATGTAAAATTTACCGTGTCGTATACAATATAGTTTTGAATACAGTTTTTTACCCCCACGTTTCAGATTTAAACGTATCACTACTTACAGCTGTTTCATTGCGGTGAGCAGAAATGGATACGCCTCTGATCCTACTTTTGACATTTATGACGTAGTGTACTGTAAAATTTAATTTTTTAAGCCGTGCTTCTTGTAAGATTCGGAAAAGATCAAAGAAATTTACGGTTTTGAAGAATACAGAATTGATATTGACTTAACAACAACATATTTGTAACGTCATGGATAATATACGACTACATGCAAAATATTAATTTATTACATCAGGTAGTTTTTTAGAAAAAAATTTTTTAAGTTGAACATCAATTGGTGAACGGACTATAGTTAAAATCATAATAGTTAAATAATGAGAAACACCATGCTCTCACCTGGCAAAATGTCCTTCTTCCACGCCACCTGAAACATCCAACTATCATGCACACACACTCAGTCCATGCATGTCGTCTAGTGAGACTAGTATGGTGTTGTGCATGAGGCTGGCAATCTCACCATGTAACACAGATTGTTACCGAAACCACTACTGCAATAGCATCTGAATGCTTTGTGCGTTCTCCATGCCGAGGCCAGCCACATTGGTGGCCCCATGCTCAATACGGAGGCCAGCCACATTGGTGGCCCCATGCTCAATACGGATGCCAGCCACACTGGTGGCCCCATGCTCCATAAGGAGGCAAGCCACATTGGTGGCCCCATGCTCCATCAGGAGGCCAGCCACACTGGTGGCCTCATGCTCCATAAGGAGGCCAGCCACATTGGTGGCCCCATGCTCCATAAGGAGCGAGAAGAGACATAATTTGTTCCCAAGTGGACCCACGTGCTCTCATAAATTATCCGACACATATATGTGGTGAAGTGGGATGTTATAAATATTTATAGGGGACTTAGTGTACTGACTGAGATCAGCTGTGAAGGTATCTATATCTAATACGTGTAGTGTATTATAGATAACCTTACTTGCTGCCACATATATATATATCTCAGTCAGAATTATTCTGGAATAGTGTGATGACTACGTTGTATGTCTAGGGTATGTGTATGATGAAGTGTAAGTCATAACAACAACAGACAGATAAACAATTTAATTTATCCCACCACACTTGACAACACTGTGACACTCACATACATATAACACTCTAAAGGATATCTTAAAGGAGTCACTGATAACTTTTCAAATAACAATATGTATTCATTGCTGTTATGAATGAATATGTGTCCTGATTCAAATACAAAGGGAACCAGGAATCACAATCAATTTTACTTACAAGTTATATGTACAGAATTTATCAATATGAATATGGTAATGACATATATTATTAAAAGTATCCTATGTGTGTCAGTTGTGTAGTAGTAATATGAGGTAATACTGGTTTTGTTTTGTTCAAGCTCTGTTGGTATTTGTCATCATGACTTCAATAGTTTGTCTTTATGGGAACTATTATTGGAGATGTTCTCAGTTCCTGATATTAACACAATTTAATTCCCCTCTTAATGTTATTTTTACAAGGTCATTTTAAGCTGGGGGTACATAATTTTGAGCTCAGCTGGCCACATCAGCTTATCTTGCGTGATGGCGGCAGGAACAGACTCCTCTGCTCGATTCTCCCCTCGGCTCTGGAGACACCTCACTGATAGCTAAATGGACCAAGGAGTATGCTGTCCGACTCTGGATTCAGCAAAGCTCTGACCAGGTGCTGCTCAATACCATCAAGACCACGGTCCCTGAAAACAAGAAGGATGTACCTTCTACTTCATAACTAATTTATACTCTCTTTTTACACTGAGCACAATACATCACAAACATTGAGTTCAGAGCGTTAGGCCAACTGTCAGCTTCATCTGAAATACTTTATACCAGTATTTACCTCCTTAATGGTTACCACGCCTCTGCACTTCCAGCATTATTTCTGTCTAATCAATAATCTAGGTGTCAGTGTACTGTTTGGCCATTCCATGCAGTTTTACTTTCCTCCAACACCTTCTGTTCAGGCGGGAGCATTATAGGCTTTACATCATGTTTGCTACTGAACTACACATATATACAGGCATAAATTAACAATTCACATTCAATTTTCATTAAAAGATACTGAATGTTTCAAGCTTACCACAATTCATGGAAACAAACACAGATACGTTGATTAGCAATGAATTCTGGCACAAAATACTGGCACAAATTCCCATCTGCTTATGTTCCAGGCTTTTATTTAACACAAATATGAGCTGGCTTCAACGCACTGTTGCTTTATCAAGCTTATTTGACTAGTGGTCTCGAACTAACGCTCCTAAGTGAGTATATCAGCGAGTCTAGCCAATGGAGCCACGTTTCGACAAGTGTTTGAAAAAATTTTAACTTCCTACGTGTCCCCTAACAACCAAAGATAGTATTTATAGTCCGACCAATCGTGTTCAGTCTTATATTTGTTGCGCTCCAATCAATTTGGAGTTTACATGGTAGGCTATTTCTGTACGTAAGGTTTTTTCAAACACGTTATAAAAAAAATCTTATGAGCAGAAATGATTTTATGCTGTCAGGCATCCCCACCATTTTATTTTGGTTATAACTTGTTAATTCCTAGACTATTTGCGTAACGTTTTACATATTCTTTGTCAGCAAGCCCTAAGGAACCCAAATAAACAAATTTAAAAGAGCTAAGTGGCTGCGTTCAAAATATGCAATTTCTTCTACCTCCTGTTTCGAAGATGTGCTGTCTGGGTACTGTAATGTTTTCAAACGTAAACCCATCTATTGTCATCTTTCCTTATAAGCGTTTTTCAGGATTTTAAAAACCTAACTCTGGGAAGGGTAGTGAATTTATCACTGTCCGTCTGAAAAAAAAAGTTAGTGCATGTAGTCTTACACGCGTGATGGCAGCATTTGTGTATCGCGCGACGCGTGTTTAGTGTTCGGCTTTCTGCCTCTCCCTTCTCGCTATCCTTTAGTCCATCTGTCTTTTGTTTTTGGTAACATAGTGTAGAAAAAGACATGAATGGAATTTAAAATTTAGGTCAACTTGCATATTTCAAGGTTTTTCTTAGAAAGGCAGCACATTTTATTGTGTGTTTGGGAAACGCGTGTATGTTGCAGAAGGCCTATATTTAACGTGGAAACGTTACAATTTGCAGACGAAGCATAAAACAAAGGGGATTTCGAGTACTGTCATTGTGACAGCACTGTTCTTTACCATTCTTCTTCCTTTCTTTATTATATGTATTTATTAGGCTTTATATTTACTTGATAATTTATATATGTGGATTAGAATATTCCACGACATCTCCCCTCTTAAAACAGACATTATATGTCAGTCCTTTATTCTATATACACATAGAGAAAATTATTATTAGTTCTGGGGTTTACGGTGATTCTCATCACACGGATGGCGGCTTAAAAAATCCGCTCCCAAATTTGTTTTTCCAGATATATACTCAATGCTAAAATTATATGGAGCCAAAAGTAAAGACCATCGGAGTAACCTGGAGTTCTCATGCCTAGCTGTGCTAGAAACGATAAAGGTTTGTGGTCTGTTTGCAACTTAAAGGCCTTCCCATACAGATAAATATTGAATTTCTTTATTGCCCATATTACTGCAAGACATTCTTTTTCGCTAGTTGAGTAATTGATTTCAGCTTTATTCAATTTTCTGCTAGCATATGCCACTGGGCTTAATTCCCCATCCAATGCATCTGATTTCTGTAGTAGAGTTGCACCTAACCCAATATTACTTGCATCCGTCCTTACTATGAATTCTTGACTTAAGTCAGGTAATTTCAAAATAGGTTTACTTGTGAGCTTTTCCTTCAATTCTTGGTAAGCCATTTCACATTGTGGGGTCCATGTAATGCGATCTGGATGTCCTTTACGTGTCAAATCAGTTAACGGTGCACATATGGAATTAAAGTTCCTGATATACTTCTGGTAGAAACCACATAATGAGACAAAAGATCTCACGTCCTTCTTGGTTTGTGGTCTCGGGGCTTTCTGTAGTTTCTCTAAATTCTTTGGGTCAGGGGTCATGTTTCCCTGATAAACTGTGTGTGTCCCAAAAATTCCAATTCTTTACATCCAACGCAACATTTGGTTGGTCGGGCTGTTAAATTTGCCTCCCTAAGTCGATTAAACAGCATGTTCAGAGAGTCAATGTGTTCCTCAAATGTTTCTGTTGCTATCAGGATATCATCCATGAAATTTGTTATACATGGATTATTCAGAGGGTCCAATAATTTTCTCATCATTCTAGAGAAGACACTAGGCGCATTCTTCAATCCAAATGGCAATCTATTAAACTCATAGTGTCCTTCTGAGGTACTAAAGGCTAGGTATGGTCTAACCTCAGGCTTTACTGGAATCTGATAGTATCCTTTACTCAAATCCACTTTTGAGAAATATTTAGCTTTATTTAGTTTGGCAAACAGCTGATTTGTATCCGGCAATGGATCCACCTGTCCTTCTGTAATAGCATTCAGTCTCCTGTAATCTATACAGAGTCTATGTTCTCCAGAGGGCTTCCTTAAGAGTACAACACCGGAACTATACGAAGATTCACTGTGCGAAATAATTCCTTCCTTCAACAGATAGTCTATCTCTTCCTTCAAAGCTTTCTCCTTAGCAAACGGAATCGAATATGGTTTCATACAGACAGGTGTGGGGTCTATCAGTTTCATATCATATTCCAATAGGTTTGTATGCCCTGGTCGGTCTGTTAACACCTCTGCATGATTATTTAGAACCTGTTGCACTCTCTCTTTCTGAGTTTTCGTTAAATGTGTACTGATTTTCACCTGTGCTGCTGTCTCACAGGGGTGTAATGGATACTCAAATGATGAAAGTGGTTCCTTTTTCATCTCCATGGCGATGGACAAGGTCAACAAGTGTGTCTCCTCCTGATGTTCTCTTTCCAAATATTTCTTCAGGAGATTCACATGATAGATTTTTTCTTTCCCCTTCTTATCTATCTTATAATTTGTTCTAGATACCTTCTCTAAACTGTATATGGACCCTGCCATCCAATTTGTAACTTATTCTGACTCCCGGGCAAAAGAAGCAGTACTTTCTCTCCCACAGCCAAATTTCTGTCTTTCGCCTTCCTGTTATAATAGGCAGCATGTTTCTTCCTGGCTTGTTTCAAATTTTCATTGGCAAGTTTCCAACCAGTTTTTAAACGAGTGGTCAGCTCATTCACATATTGGTATGAAGATGTAATGTTTTCCTCTGCCTTTTCATCAGTCCACGTTCTTAACAAAGCTACATATGGACCTTTAATTGTGTGGACCTATTTGTCCATGCACCGGTATGGTCTCTTCCACTCGAAGCTTTATAGTGATGATTTTTCCTCCCAGAATTATCATTCACAAAACGACCGCTACCAATTTTTCTTTTGGGGCTTGCTCCCCACTTAAAATTCTTGATGAGAGATTTCCTCTCTACATCCTCTTCCTCCAGTTTGTTTAAGTCCGATTGAGGGATTGTCGGCTTATCCTGGGGTAAGACATCTTTTTGCACTCTCCGCATAGTGGCCATTGTAAAACAGTTAAGTGAAGCTTGTCCGTGAAAAGGGGCTTCCCATTCCATTTGGTCCACTTTATCAAATCTATTTTTTCTTTTTATTATCAGGCCTAATTTTGCCCCGTGGCGTGTCCAGGTCCTGATCCATGTTCCCACTTGTGGGTGTTCCCTCATGTGCTATGCTACACCTTTCTACAAAATTCTCAATGTCCCATCTTGCTTTGGGCCAATAATAATTGTGAGCCACCTTTTGAATGAGGGTACCTATTTTCTCATGGTCCCCATCTGGTTTCACATGTAGGCTCCTTATTAATTCTGTCCTGTATCTTTTTGGAAGAACCAGCTGTCCGTGACCATGGGATCTAGTTCCGGCCTTCCTATACATCAACTTGTTTTTCATGTAAAAATCTCCCTTGCCTGGAGTTGTATGACAAGTTGACAATTTTCTGAAACAAGGCTTGAGTGTTTTATCCCCAGCCTGTGCCTTCCTCATCTCTTCTGGAGTGGTATCCAACATAATATCCTCCTCCTGTCTTGAGGTCGACCTGACCTGAAGGGTTGCCATATACACAGGTTTCCTTCTGCAACGGTCAGTGTCATGATTGTCCATCTGACAATTTTTACACCACCTTTTTCCTTGGTTGAAAGATTTTCTTTCATCATATTTCCTTTCATCGAATTGTGGGAATTTATTTTTATTTTCATACCGTGGCCTATCAAATTGGTGCTTACCTTTATTTTGATCCTTAGGATCAAATTTATTAAAGTTCTGTGGTGCCCTAAAGTTATCCACTTGTTTCTTTTTATTACCTGTTACCTCTGCTTGAGCTGCTTGATACCTTTCAGCAACATTTAGCAACTCACCCAGCCTCTCTGCACCTTGTTCCATGAGAAACTTTCTCAGGTCTGGAGCCATGGACTCTCTTAATTGCTCTATAAGGACCATTTCCTTAAGATCTTGGGTTTTCCCCAGAGAAGTCCATTTCTCCAAGTATGTCTCTATTCGTGCAGAGAACTGGGGATAGGTTTCACCTGACAGTAGTTTAGCATTCCTAAATTTTTTTCTATAGAATTCTGCATTCTTTTCATACCTTAACAAAAGAGCCTGCTTTAGCATGTCATAATTTTCCTGATCACCTCTGCTCATTTTTGCAAAAACTTCATAAGCTGCCCCACGAAGTCCCTGAGATAACTTTAAGCTCCACCTTTCTCTCTCTAACCCATACGTGGTAGCTAATAGTTCATACCTATTTAGGTAGCTCTCTATATCATCGTCTTTCTCAACAAAATGATCTAAATGAAAATTCATAGCTGAGGTTGAGGCTCCTTGGCTAGCAGTGGCATCAGAGGCAAAGGGACTGGCACCATTTTCAGGAGCATGGCCTTGAAACTCAAATTCCCTGAGTCGTAACTCATGTTCCCTTTGTAATCTCTTATCTTCTGCTTCCCTTTCTGCAGCTAATTTCTTCTCTTCCCTTTCTGCAGCTAATCTCTTGTCTTCCCTTTCGGCAGTCAATCTTCTTTCTTCTGCTTCCAATTTCTTAGCCTCAGCCTCAATCTGCAACCTCTTAGTCTCAGCCTCAGCCTCAAATTGTAACTTCTTAATTTCCCTTTCAGCCTCTAACTTTCTTTCGGCTTCAAACCTTCTTTCTTCGCGTTCAATAAATTTGTCACATTCCGTAGTGACATAGGCAACCATAACTTGCCCATCTAATCCTAACTCTTTTGCAGTCTGAACAGCAGCAGATCGAAACTTGGCCAGGTCCGCCATTGTCTATCAGGTAAGTTTATACAATGTCTAACCAACAATTTAATCTCTAAATATATCTAATGGACAACACAGGCACCGTGAGCTCAACCTTATTTAATTCCACCCAAGGATACCTTTTAATTCTTATATTCCCTGAAGTGAATTACCCCCAATATTTTTAATAGGGAAAGATTCAAAATCCCAAGAGCGAGACCCCAATATATGTGGTGAAGTGGGATGTTATAAATATTTATAGGGGACTTAGTGTACTGACTGAGATCAGCTGTGAAGGTATCTATATCTAATACGTGTAGTGTATTATAGATAACCTTACTTGCTGCCACATATATATATATATCTCAGTCAGAATTATTCTGGAATAGTGTGATGACTACGTTGTATGTCTAGGGTATGTGTATGATGAAGTGTAAGTCATAACAACAACAGACAGATAAACAATTTAATTTATCCCACCACACTTGACAACACTGTGACACTCACATACATATAACACTCTAAAGGATATCTTAAAGGAGTCACTGATAACTTTTCAAATAACAATATGTATTCATTGCTGTTATGAATGAATATGTGTCCTGATTCAAATACAAAGGGAACCAGGAATCACAATCAATTTTACTTACAAGTTATATGTACAGAATTTATCAATATGAATATGGTAATGACATATATTATTAAAAGTATCCTATGTGTGTCAGTTGTGTAGTAGTAATATGAGGTAATACTGGTTTTGTTTTGTTCAAGCTCTGTTGGTATTTGTCATCATGACTTCAATAGTTTGTCTTTATGGGAACTATTATTGGAGATGTTCTCAGTTCCTGATATTAACACAATTTAATTCCCCTCTTAATGTTATTTTTACAAGGTCATTTTAAGCTGGGGGTACATAATTTTGAGCTCAGCTGGCCACATCAGCTTATCTTGCGTGATGGCGGCAGGAACAGACTCCTCTGCTCGATTCTCCCCTCGGCTCTGGAGACACCTCACTGATAGCTAAATGGACCAAGGAGTATGCTGTCCGACTCTGGATTCAGCAAAGCTCTGACCAGGTGCTGCTCAATACCATCAAGACCACAGTCCCTGAAAACAAGAAGGATGTACCTTCTACTTCATAACTAATTTATACTCTCTTTTTACACTGAGCACAATACATCACAAACATTGAGTTCAGAGCGTTAGGCCAACTGTCAGCTTCATCTGAAATACTTTATACCAGTATTTACCTCCTTAATGGTTACCACGCCTCTGCACTTCCAGCATTATTTCTGTCTAATCAATAATCTAGGTGTCAGTGTACTGTTTGGCCATTCCATGCAGTTTTATTTTCCTCCGACACCTTCTGTTCAGGCGGGAGCATTATAGGCTTTACATCATGTTTGCTACTGAACTACACATATATACAGGCATAAATTAACAATTCACATTCAATTTTCATTAAAAGATACTGAATGTTTCAAGCTTACCACAATTCATGGAAACAAACACAGATACGTTGATTAGCAATGAATTCTGGCACAAAATACTGGCACAAATTCCCATCTGCTTATGTTCCAGGCTTTTATTTAACACAAATATGAGCTGGCTTCAACGCACTGTTGCTTTATCAAGCTTATTTGACTAGTGGTCTCGAACTAACGCTCCTAAGTGAGTATATCAGCGAGTCTAGCCAATGGAGCCACGTTTCGACAAGTGTTTGAAAAAATTTTAACTTCCTACGTGTCCCCTAACAACCAAAGATAGTATTTATAGTCCGACCAATCGTGTTCAGTCTTATATTTGTTGCGCTCCAATCAATTTGGAGTTTACATGGTAGGCTATTTCTGTACGTAAGGTTTTTTCAAACACGTTATAAAAAAAATCTTATGAGCAGAAATGATTTTATGCTGTCAGGCATCCCCACCATTTTATTTTGGTTATAACTTGTTAATTCCTAGACTATTTGCGTAACGTTTTACATATTCTTTGTCAGCAAGCCCTAAGGAACCCAAATAAACAAATTTAAAAGAGCTAAGTGGCTGCGTTCAAAATATGCAATTTCTTCTACCTCCTGTTTCGAAGATGTGCTGTCTGGGTACTGTAATGTTTTCAAACGTAACCCCATCTATTGTCATCTTTCCTTATAAGCGTTTTTCAGGATTTAAAAACCTAACTCTGGGAAGGGTAGTGAATTTATCACTGTCCGTCTGAAAAAAAAAGTTAGTGCATGTAGTCTTACACGCGTGATGGCAGCATTTGTGTATCGCGCGACGCGTGTTTAGTGTTCGGCTTTCTGCCTCTCCCTTCTCGCTATCCTTTAGTCCATCTGTCTTTTGTTTTTGGTAACATAGTGTAGAAAAAGACATGAATGGAATTTAAAATTTAGGTCAACTTGCATATTTCAAGGTTTTTCTTAGAAAGGCAGCACATTTTATTGTGTGCTTGGGAAACGCGTGTATGTTGCAGAAGGCCTTTAATATCAACGTGAAACGTTACACTTTGCCGACGAAGTAGAAAAGAAGGGGATTTCGAGTACTGTCATTGTGACAGCACTGTTCTTTACCATTCTTCTTCCTTTCTTTATTATATGTATTTATTAGGCTTTTTATTTACTTGATAATTTATATATGTGGATTAGAATATTCCACGACAATAACAATAATTAAATAATAATAAAATGAGCATGAAATATTATTAAACGATATGTACAAGCATTACTCTCCTTAATGAGAATAAGCTACCACCTCGCAACCGATCCACATTAATATACGTTCCTACATAGTGTTAAGCATATCGTATGTGACGACTGGTTCGCCTGGCAACAAGCGTGTCGTATATGACCACTGCAATAGCATATAAATGCTTCTCGTAGGCTTGTGATGGACACCAGCCGCATCGGTGTTTCCATGCTCCGCAAGGAGCAAACAGAGAAACGCCTCTGTCTCAAAGTGCCTTACGCACAACGGAGTGGCATTGCGCTCACCAGAAATCTAAATAACTATTCTCACCTCAAAGTAACCCACTAAAAATATACAGTAGAATTATAATCAATTATCGTGAAATACACTAACTAAATTACCTTTACATCAAAGAATAAAATAAAATTACTCTTGAACTAACAAAGCTAACAAACGTTATAATTAGCCCACTGCGCTCTCAAATAATAAATAGCTTAACATCATTGGGCCTATAGCACGTGGTAACTAAGAATGTTAATGCCGACTCACAGGCGCCATCTTTATGCACATTAACACGTGGCTGCCGGCTGCCATCTTGCCAACAGTTAATATGTACTATCTCAATTTCAGTCCCTGATATCATTTCTGTCCAGTTCCATGTATGAAATAGGTTCCTACTATATTCGCTTTTCTGCCCGGTCTCATGAATGAAATAAGTTCCTACTATATCCTTACAGCCGCGATCTGGACTTAACATGACTAATAAAACCTTTCCTCACATTATTTTCACTCATCTATAACTTTAAAACTAATTGCGGCTTGGGGAAATTAAGGGAAGATTATATATATATATATATATATATATATATATATATATATATATATATATATATATATATATATATATATATATATATATATATATATATATATATATATATATATATATATATATATATATATATATTGGTAGTGTTGCCGTCGTTCGTTGTAGTTGTTGAAGGCTATTTTTCTTATTTGTTCAATAGGGCCTCTTTAGTTCTGGTCATTGATTCATTAATTCTTGATCGTGCTGTTGTTGGAAAATTTACGCGAATGTGGGTCAATAACATTTTGCCTGTCATAAGGTTTGAACTCAGCAACTTGATTAAATTGATAATTCATTTGGGTTGAGTCCGTATATATTCATTACAGGTTACACATGAAGAACAAATCCACTCAAGCTGAACATGAAAGTATATATTAAATCCTACATCATAGATGCTATCCATGCATCACAGTCCTTGTCCAGTAATATGCAATACTATAGTCAGAACGTCATAACTATATGTACGCGCGGTTGGAGCACCCAACGGCCGACAGTGAGATTATGCGTCTGACAAGATAAACGAATATGGACTGCTATTTCTTCCTTCCTTGAATTTAGTTAATTTACTAACCTCCATAAAATTCCTCTCTTCTTAATATTCTTGGACTAACCCATGTCCGTACTACAGTAACATATGTGCGGCAATATCATGCCTACCACTAGAAGGATTAGAGGACACGTCTATTCAGTTCGACGGTCAATACAAAAGGGTCCGGTAACCTAGTCACTCAGCGTGACCTTACCGACGCTACCACGTCATAATCGATCGTGTGTATCGCGTTGGCTAGTTTATTGTCCGGTTTCGTTTTTTAGTTTCTTAGTATGCATTGTGTACATCAAGCGGCGGAAGTCACTTTCTGTTCAGCCACGCGCTCATCAACAGACAGCGATTTTGATAGAATTTCGGTTCTTGCCTTCAGGGAAGTACCCAGTTTTTATTTTATTTAGTTTTTATGTGTCCTATCTAGCCTTCACTTTCTTTCCTTTCCTGACGAAGGCCTTGTGGCCGTAACGTAGACTATTTTCTTTGTCCTTTGTCCTCGTAAGACGAATCACCTTTTTTCGATTTTTTCTTTTCAAACCCATCCATTCAATAAACTAACAATTATTTACATTATATTAAATGTGGTCACCCCTAAGACTGCACGCTGCTAACCTCTAGCAGACGATGCCAATAAAACCACCGTAACAGGTAGGGGTAGCACTTGATAGATTGTTAGCACTGCCATTTTCCCAGTTCGTTGTCAAGATTGTTGTTGTCGTTTAACTATGGCTGCTGAGCTTCTCGCTCCTTTGCAGCCGATACCAAGTTGAAGACTCCTTGGTATTATCTACACTGTAGATCTAGGCTTTTCTGTTTTTCCGAAACGTGTTGATTTGAAGTTATGAGGTCCCAGTTTCTTCAGCTTGACTGGCATTTAAAGGATCATCACATCTGATCCCAAGCTAGGAAGATGAAGCGCGTGGCATACCACGAATTCCCAACCATTCAAGTATTATCTCCAAATAACTTCTTCAAGTAACATGCTTAGTGGCGTAAGAGATCATGTCTCTCCACGAATTCCATTCTCCAGTACAATTGATCAATTCTGTTCTTGACTTCATTCCATGTCACATGTCGAACAGTCCAGTATTTGCTTTCTCTGTCTTCCCCTATCTCTTTTTCTTTCAGTCTTACCTGTTGTTACGATATATTCCAGCTATTTTCTTCTCATAACATGCCCAAAATAAGTGTATTGCTCCAATTATGCAGAGCTAAAATACTGTGCTCTGGTTCTGTGCTCTCCCAGGAAAATGGTACGTCCTGCACAGAGCCACTTCTCAGCTCCCCCTGCCCATCATGAGGTCCGTAGTGAAATCCTCCTGCATTACCTTTTGGCCACATTGCCTACAGAGCCGCGGTAGCACAGTGGTTAGTGCACTAGCTTCCTGGCTCGGAGGTTCATGGTTCGATCCCCAGTTGAGGTGGGATTTTTTAGACCGCAAACGGCTCCGGAGTTGACCCAGCCTCATGAATTGGGTACCAGGGCAACTCTGGGAAAGTTAAGGAGGCCAGTGTGATGTTGACCACATCACCCCTAGTGTGACGATGGTCAAGAAAAAATGGGCCTAACACCATATTCCCAGAATGCCCCAAAGGGCGTGTAACGGGATCCTTTACCTTTTTACATGTGCATACATTATTAATGGCTTAATGATAGGACTAATATGAATAAGTGACTTCTGTTTATGAGCAAGCAATAGTAACTTCCTCCAGTCATAACTGACTATGGAGATAATGCACCCTTGAAGTTATGACCCTCAGCTGCGCTTTGTCTGGTGTTGTTTTTGGCGTGTGTGTTTTTTTCCTCTTCTGTTGTAAGCTCTTTTTGCTTAGTCTGAGGCGATTCCATAGGGAGCATCTGTGACGTACGTCTAGTTCGACAAGTGAATTTTCCCTGATTTGATGGATGATTAAAGGGACTTTTAGCTTTTCATAACATTAGAACCCCTGAACATTTGTTGTAACTTTTTTGTTTCGCCAGAGCGAACCGATTTCACCGGGGCTCATTAAGTATGCGGCATGAGATCTAAAGACACTGAGACGATCCCCGGAACAGATAAGCTAGTTCTCGCAGGAATTTCTCATCTCCGTGCGAACACTGTACCGCTCGCAAGATGGACCAGAGCGGTCAGAAGAAAGCGGAGGCAGCGAACAGAGCAACGTCTCGCAGGAAGATGACACGGCAGTGCGAACCAGAGTAGACGAGGACAGCTTCTTGCAGACCTCGCACTTCTGTGGCAACCGGCAGACTTGCCCGAAAGACTGAGAAACAGGAGAGACGAAGATCGGAAGCCAGGGGGCAATCGCGGTTAACACGACGGTTAGAAACCTCGACTTTTCCTGGGTTCTAAGGAGGCGCTAGAATCTAACAGGTCCACTCATCTTGAATTCCATTTAGATATATACAGACCCTGAAGAATGCAACTTTATCACTCGTTTCGCCAGACCTTGACAGAAGCACTAGCATAGTGAAATCCTGTTTGATTCACTCTGGATACTCAACTTATTTGCAGTGAATTCTATTCTGTGCTAAACGGTATAATATATTTGTTTTAAAGTGATCTCTGGTCTAGTTCATTCATTCATTTTATTTCACTGGATTTTGTGATTAACTTAAAGCTATTAAATTAAACTTATCTCAAATAGTTCCAGTGGAATAGGTAATGAAATATCTATTATATTATTTCCCAAAATGATAGATACTTAAATGCTTAAAGTAACATTTAAAGACGCGAGGGAATTTATAACTAAATTTAATTGAGTTTAGTTCTAGTTTTTACGTATGTTTTAACTATTAAATTCGCGTGGAGTTCTTTCTGAATTTTATAAAAATTATAGACGCGAGTGTATAAATAGTTAACTGTAAATTTATCGCGCTTTGGAAATGATACTTGATTTTCGGTATGAATTACATGTTTTCTATATTTTATCTAGAGTGATCGTTACCTTAGCGATCCCAGCAAGAAGAAGTACAACCTGGTAAAGAGTCCCCTGACTCAGTTCTTAAACCCCCTTCCAGAATCTGATGAGACTGTGTATTAAATTTTAAATCTTTGAGGCGATCCTATGTTTGGGATCCAGCTATCTAAATTAATAGAAAGAAAGCACCCCCATTGACAGATTTAAACACCTCACCAAGTATATTCAGTTGTAACTGGAAGAAGAACAATCGCCAGAGTTTTTTAAATTAAAATTACTGCTACAGAGAGAGAGAGAGAGAGAGAGAGTACATATTTACCTGAACTGTGACGGTACCTAGTTTTTCCTCACCGGATTTAAAACCTACCTCACTGGACAGTTGTAGTCACCTCGGTTTTTTTAAAGCAGAAGGTTCACCACCAGCGGTAAAATCAAAGAAGCCACACCCCATTCTCACGAGTATCTAACTGCGACGGTGCCATCCCATAGACTTTTTTTAATATCAGAAAAATAAACCACAAGAACATTTAGTCTTCACGACCGGCGATAAGCGGGAATATTTGCTACCAGCCAAACCTCGCTAAATCTGGGGCCGGACATTGAAGTAACAGACACTCTCAATATGTCAAGTGTTAATTGATGAGTTTTTTTGTATAATTCTACGGATTGCCTGCTTCCAAGATCGGTAAGTCTTGTGTGAGTTTGTGTGTTGGCCAGCACGTGCGTGCATGACTAAAAGGAGATTTATGTGCAACTATTTTAATTGCTGTACCTGGTAGACACTTTGTTAGTTATTCCTTACATGGTTCACTTTATAAGTGGGATTTCTTAACCTCTGTTATTTCCCCTTCCTAGTCTGCTTAGTAGAAGGGAAAACAGTTAAAGATAATAGAACTAGTTTCCTAATCCCTCTTTTCAGGATAGATTAATTGACTGTTGGGTTAACTTATCTACTTCTGTTAACTACCTGTCATTTGGACCGGGTTCCTTTTTCCATTTTTCTGTACAAGAGGGAAGGGCGTATTGAACACTACTCTTCAACAACCCCCCACACTCCTTGTTTTTTTTTTTTTTTGTATTTTGAAACTTCGATTTCTGCATGTAAATTGATAATTGTTTGTGACTTGATTTTTTTAAATGCTAAATAAAAGGAATAACACTTTTAGCATTTGTGTTGGCAGACCCAAACCCAAACTTTCCCATATTCGTTATCGTAGTTTGTATTCACGTGCGTCTGTGTGTCTGAAGCACCAAATCGGTGTGAGCGCAGTTGTGAGTCTGGAAACTGGCAAATAATTGTTTGTCCAGAAGAGTTTTTTTTTTTTTTGGAGTAGAATTGAGAGGCAAATTGTCGTAAAACAGTCTGTCCTTACTCTTCCCAGCACTCTGTGAATCAACTATTTACTTCTAAAACCCTTACTATCACATAGCCTTTTCCATCATTCTCCACTCTAAACAGGACCACTATTTCCAAGACTCTTCCTCTCAAATAAATTTACGACAGCATCTCCACTTGTTGCAACTGGCAGTTCCGTCCTCCTAGAATGTATGATTAATGTCCAGTGCCTTCGTGCCTATCTTGCATGTACTCGTACTTTAGAGGGACATGCTCATAAATGGATGCTTGCGTAGAATAGAAGGAATAAAATGTATGGCATGGCCACCAATGTGGAACTGATGACTAGAGCCAGAAAAGTGCCAGTGGAATAAGAGTTGAGAAGAAGAAGACGCTGGCGATGGATAGGACACACATTAATGAAACCTGTTAATAGCATTACAAGGCAGTCCTTGTTCTGACATTGCCAGGTTGAGAGAGGTAGAGATACAAAGAGAAGAACACTTGGAGAAGAGAATCAGATACTAAAATGAACGAGTAAAGAAGATATGAAACGAACGAACAAAATATTTCATTAGGGTAAAGAAATATGCATTAGTGCATTGAAAGGCCCTTGAGCGGATGGAACAAGACTGGCGGGACATGGCGTAATTATGTTGAAGGCCAATGCTCCTTAGGTAGATGTAAGGTAATAATGGTGATGGTAGGGTCTATTTATAATATATATTATGTCCCTATTCGGACGTGTTATCTATACTTTTACTATGTGGTGTCCTCACAGTTTGAGGACGTGTGTCGGGCCTCTTATGTCGAAATCCGTGGGTCTCAGACTACTTTGGGATGCCAGATTAATGAGACCCTCGGATATTCTGACAAGAAATGGAAAATGTCATAACGGGTAGTATTTACCGGGATAAAAAAAAAAAAATCGATCGACAATGCTAATGCCGGATCCAGTTGACGAGTTCACGTTCGCACAAGAGAAAGGGAGGTAAGGAAAGGGGATGCAACATAAATCAAACATTCTGTTGTTATAAATAATTAAACTAATTATATTAATCCGAATAGTCTGTTCCTACTACGTGGGTATTAAGCAGAATTGTGGAGTAGGACAAGAATTTGCACTCCAATAATTTAATAAGTACGACTCCAGCTCCGACGTGAAGGTGTTTGCAAAAAAGTATCCTGATTTCTCGAGAAATAATCTGATTTTTTCCCCCCCCGCACTCGGGAATTTTAAAATTATGAGAGGAGACTGAATCAAGGAGTTTGGAACTCCGACTGCACGCTAAACTACCGACTCAGCGACTCCATAACTCTAACTTCACAATCTTGATATCAAGTATTCATAGATCCAGTCCTTACTCGTTATGGCTGACATGAGAGAGAGAGACATATCTAGTAACTTTGTTTGACATACGAAGGATGAATGCCTTGTGAAACGAACCACGAGGTAAAAGAACTTGCTGTGAATGACAGGAACTGAGCTTCGCAAGCGGGTTAAAAGTAGAACCGAGGTGGGGAACCAGGGACCGATTGAGAGCGAATTGTCCGAAATGGGCTTCCTCTTCATCTTCGTTTCCAGCCTCGTTCTTGGTTCCAGCTAGCGCGGAGATTCCTGGATAATCGATGAACGTGATTTATCCAGCCAGTGTAATTTTTTTCTTCTTCCCCGGAGGCTAATTCTGCTCACTCGTAAATTTTAGTATTTTCTTTAGGAAGAGGAAGAAAGGTGTATTAATACACTTGGTAAATCTGCCTTAGACGATAGTTGAGGATGAAAAATACGGCATGGGAAGAAGGTGAGAAGGGTGTACTGCTGAGTGAGGAAAGTGGTGTAAAGTGTTTTCTTCAACCAGGAAAGATAGGAAGGAATGGGTGTAGTTTAATACATCCATTGTGTATTCATACGTAATACATAATTATGTATTAGTACATAATTAAATATACACAGACATACAATATATTTCTGAATGTATGTGTGTTTATTAATGTATGTATGAGTGTAATTATGTATGTATATATGTATGTATGTTTACATGTTTGTGTGTAATTATGTTCTCACTGCATATTAAATTCTTCTATGGCACGCGCCTCAAACAGCCTCTGACAACCAAGTCCAGCTCCCGGCCTTCACGTGTGGCTCAATTTGAGCCCGGCGGAACTGTTTCCACTGACGGTAGAAGGGGCAAAGGCGAGCGACTGGCGCCTTAAAACCAGCAGCTTCGGGCAGATAGGGCTCGTGATCCTTGGTTGGTAGCTTATCTAAGAGAAGGAACTCTGAATTCAAACCACCGCTGCCTTGCGGGAATATCCATTTGTGGAATTGGCTTCGGGAGTAAACCCTGATGATAAATCCGGAGTCGGAGTCCCTAAGGCAGTCAGTCTAATGTCGATTCGACATTATTCTGGCAACTCCTGCGACATGGCTGGTACCAAACTGTATCGGCTACTGCCGTTCCTTTGGATCTACCGGCTGTGTTGAGAGGGGGAACATGCTGCATGGGCAACAGCTTGATCTCCATATAACTGTGCCCAAGCTCGCGCCCTGGAGAGGACACTCCAGCTTCACCCTATAGGTGTCGGCAAATCACACGGGTGTAATTATGTATGTATATAATAAAAATGATAATATGTATACAAAGAATATGAACATATTCGATGTAAAATACACACACAACACCAATATTGAGCTACATGAGGCGCATTCTCCACTGTTGTGAATTCTAATGATTCTCCTGTTTGGTATGTTGTATTTATACGAGTAATATCATATCAGTATATGTCGATGTATTTAAAGGAGAATAAAGATTTTGATATATATATATGTGTGTGTGTGTGCATGTGTTTGTGCAAAAAAAAGTGGATGAGAAGATATTGTTGTGTGAGAAAAGTGTAGTGAAGTGAGTGTTTTCTTCAACCGGGAAAGACAGGAAGGAATGGATGTAGTACAATACATCTATTATTTATTATAATGCACGTTATTACTTACTTACTTAATATTACTTACTACATAATTATGTATTAATACATAATTAAATATACATCGACATGCATGCAGAGATTAGACGTCTGTATGTGTATATTTGTATGTATGTAATGTCTGTATGTATATATGCAATTATGTAAAGATAAGGCTGCCCACTCGCAAAAGGATGGAAATGCTTTGCCACGTGATATTTGATAGCACAGATTGAAAGGAAAAATAATGGTCAGTAACATCTGTTATTGGGTTGTTGTTTTTGTTACGAGGCTAGCAGCCGCATCATGTAAAACCCATCGCTACAGAGACAGCCATGCAAGAGCTCACAAGTGCTGTGATGCAGGCTTCTTGCAAGGTGACCAGTTGCATTTGTTGTTCCATGCTCCTTAAGGAACCAAATGGGACAAGAAGAAGGAACAACTACATATATATTTACGTTATGTTAATCTGTCCGATTGTCATATCACATTAAATCAATCAATCAGTACCCTTTAGCTTCCCGAGGAGCATAGGCCTTCAACAAACACATGCCATGTCTTCCTGTCCTGTGCCATCCGCTCGTTCTTTCCATGTTTTCCTCATCATTTTCACCTCTGTTTCCAGTTCTCTTCCCCGTGTGTTTTTTAGTCTACCTCTGCCTCTCTTTCCCTGGGGATTCCAGAACAAGGACTGCCTTGTCATATCACGTTGCGTGGTATCAAGTATTAAAATACTCATCGAACACAAAAATATGAAGTGGTGAGAGAAATTGTCTGCAACCAGACGATACGTCATGACCTCAAAAATCCAGCCCTTACAGACCCATGAAAAACAGTCCCAGTTACGTTAGTTTGGCCATATATGGCAGAATGGAAGATCGGCTACCGCGAACATTTGGGAAACCAGGGATCTAGACCTCCAGGACAGCCCAGAGTTCGATGGGAGGACAACATTAGACAACTAAGAAAATCCGAGGACTTGATTGGAACCAGGCTATGAGGAACATAGCCTGTAGGATAGTATGTCGTTCTCTCTGGCAAACTTGTACACACCAGGGTAGAAGAGGAACGACTAAGTAAGGGAGTAAAGGCATATGCAGTCATTTCTGTTGGCGCAATCAATGAACGGGCTAAAACCCTGTTTATTCTCCTGCCCCTTCTCTATTTCTCCCTTCTCTCCCCCACCCCCGATAAAATATATGTATTTAACTAACTCGGGAATAAATGGAAAAAATACTGGAATAAGTGGAAAATCTTCTCGTATCTTGCGCACATAATAGCAGAGAATAGTAGATGTGAAACAGAAATGAAGAAGGGTGACGGAGTGACCAGAACTGTACTCAGCAACATCATCCTCATCAACCAGCTCCTCCCGGAGCATAGTCTTCAGCAAACTTATGTCAGGTGTTTCTGTCCCTTGCCGTCTGCTCAAAGGCTTCCCTTCTCTTCCTCATCCCTGTCATGCCTGTCTCCGGTTCTCTTCTCTGTATCTTCTTTGCGCCCCTTGAACCCCGCGATGGTCTTATTGGTTATAGACGTTTATATCATAAACATGTCATAGACGTTTATATCATAAACATGTCATAGACGTTTATATCATACACATGTCATAGACGTTTATATCATACACATGTCATAGACGTTTATATCATACACATGTCATAGACGTTTATATCATACACATGTCATAGACGTTTATATCATACACATGTCATAGACGTTTATATCATACACATGTCATAGACGTTTATATCATACACATGTCATAGACGTTTATATCATACACATGTCATAGACGTTTATATCACAAACATGTCATAGACGTTTATATCACAAACATGTCATCTTAAACTTAATATTTAAACTGTTTTTATTTTTCTTTAATGTTTAAACTGTAATACAAGTGACTAAGCCGATTTCCTGATCATTCGGTCTTCCTTCTTCCCTTCCAGTTTCGGTTATTTCAGCTTCTATGAATACCTTACTTACTTAGTCGTTCCCCTTCTACCGTGAGGTGTAGAGGTTTCTATGAATACCACAGTATGTAATCGTCAGTAACGCCAGGTTGTAATTAGGACCGGCCTCACCGGGCGGTACGTCCTCACCGGGCGCTGAAATTTAACAAAATCAATTTGTGGAAATTATAGTATGATGCAACTCAATAGCGTGAAATGGACCCTCATAAGAGAAGCAACACAATACGGTATATAGGCGACAAAACGATATTTCGCACCGTCATTGAAAAATCCCAAGTCGCGACGCTGATTGTAATTAATTTGTAATTAAAAGAATACATAATTTCAACTGAACTGTAAGTGAAATAATGAAACAAATAGAAGATGCTTTTAATAGTGTTAGTATATTCTGTGCTCAGTGGAAGATCAGTAGACAACAATTAGGTATAGATATGAAACGGTTTTGTTAGCTGAACGCGAACAGCGGTTACACGAACTAGTGAAACAGCTAAACAATGATCAGTTATGAATATGGATTGGACATAAATACTGAGAAATGGTGCTCTGTGACATAGAAATGTACTTTGTGGCATAGAAATGGTGCTCTGTGGCATATAAATGGTACTCTGTGGCATAGAAATGGTGCTCTGTGACATAGAAATGGTACTCTGTGGCATAGAAATGGTGCTCTGTGACATAGAAATAGTACTCTGTGGCATAGAAATGGTGCTCTGTGGAATATAAATGGTACTCGGTGGCATAGAAATGGTGCTCTGTGACATAGAAATGGTACTCTGTGGCATAGAAATGGTGCTCTGTGACATAGAAATGGTACTCTGTGGCATAGAAATGGTGCTCTGTGGCATAGAAATGGTGCTCTGTGGCATTTTTTGTGCATCTTTGAAGTTATTTTTAATTACTGCTTTTATCTCTTGTTGACTCTGCTCTTGAGTTATGGAAGAAAACGGCTGCGAGGAAGAGAACTGGTCACCCCACCTCTCGTAGCTAGATCTAGTATAGCGAAGTCTCTAACACTTCACAGCCCTACGGCAGCACCTGCTTTTATGTTGTCCTCATCTCAGTTTCATTGTTATCAGATATAACAGAAGCATGCTACTTGAGGTACAGCAGGGTTCCTTAACCTTTGGTCCGCGGACTTCATGGTGGCCCGTGAATGTATTCTAGAGGGTCTGTGTACATAACCTAAAATTTAAAATGTAAAATTTTCAGTAAGGCTTTTAAGTATATTTTGATCAAAGAAGGGGTCTATAGTCTTCATTGGACAACCAAATGCGTCCATGGCACACAAAATAAGTTTAAGGAACCCTGAGATAAAGTGATCATAGATCATATTGATGCTGAGAGCAACCCACCACAGGAGACTCAAATATTATCTGTTCAATAAATTAAAAATCTGGCATTTTTTATCTTCCCCAAATACAATTTTTCACTCCTTTCAGCCTAGACACAAGGTCCTTTGGTTATTGTAGGGCGCATGTCCAAATATAAAAGACTTTGCAGTCTATTTTTAGTCGAACATGTGTCATTGTATGAAAGACAAGCAAACATTAGAACATGTTCTTCAACAATGTCGGCTCCACCACAGAAGCTAACTGACTGCAAAGGCCATCACTGATCCCTTTTAGAAGAAAGAAAAAACATTATAGCGTCGAGAGAGAAGCATGAGATATACCGATAGCTTTATGAGAGAAATATATGTTAGCTGTTTGAGAGAGCAAACGACAAAGAAGAGAAGTCGGCATCCTCTTCGCATGTAACACCATCACCTGTTACTTGCATGCCAGGCTGATCATAAATAACACACAGTTTGGGTACTACTTTTACTACCTAATTAAAACTGTAGGATTAAAATATGTTTAGGCCTACATCTATTTGTGGGCCACTCCGGATAGTTCCCTGGGGTTTATGAAGAGACATAGGAAAAAATGGCTGCAGCATTATCAGGAAAATTGGCTCCTAAATACCATCGCAGTAAGGAAGCTGACATTTTTCGGTCACATAAAAAGACATAATAGTCTGGGAAAATTAGTAATGGAAGGGATGGTCTATGAAAAAAGGGGAAGGGGACAACCTAGACGACGGTAGATCCAGGACATCACAGAGAGTCTGAACTTGACTTTGGAGGATGCAGGTCAACTTGCCCAGAATCGTGATGCGTTCAGATCAGCAGTAATGGAGACAACGTTCTGGAGAGAATAAGTTACATGATGATGATTCTCAGGCACTTCGCACGAGGAGATTGATATGTGGCTGCGTATGATACTGGCAGCCTCATTATGTCAAGCAAATTGCCACAGAAACCTCAGAAGAAAGATCACGTGACGGCTTGATGCAGGCTTCCTGTACAGAGACCAGCTTGTAGTGCCTGTCTCTAGTTCTTTTCTCTGTATCTTCTTTGCGGCCCTTGAGCTGCGCTATGGTCTCCTTGGTTATAGACGTTTATATCATACAGAACATTGATGGTGACGATGACGGTGATGATGGTGATGGCAATGATGGTGTTTGAAATGATAATCTATTTTTGGCACTTTTTTTTCCCCTTGTGCTCGTTGTAATCTAGATTATATTTCGGATCACCCCTCTCTCACGGGCACTTAATAGCGCGATGTTCACACGTTTATAGGCACTTTCACCGCATTTTCAATGGACAATGGAAAAAAAAAACCCGCAAGTCATCTTACTTAATTTCAGTTTATTCGTGAACTGCATAACATAAAAAGGGTTCTTTCATCTGAAGTTAAGTTAACTTTTGATAAAAAATTTTAGTGTGGATTTTCCAACCGCTCTGATAATGGGATCACAGGAAGCAGATCGTTCGGCGGAGATACGTTACATAAAAGCTGAATTTATTCTAAATTCTCGATACTCTAAAAACCTTAAAATAGACATGATTTTAGCAAGGTAGATCTTTAGAGAGCTTAGTATTTTTTATAGTAGATCCCTTAAGCTCCTGGGTTGCCTACTTCTGATCTAGGTTGATGGGAATCTCCGCTAAAACGAGGCAAGACTTTTTAAAAAGGCTCTCTAGAATGGGAGTTGATTGACTTCCGCTTCCCATCGCTCGCTACTCGACTTTCTCTGGATACTGTAAACGTAATATTACCTTTATAATGTTAATGCTTACAATAACATGTGGGAATGACCGGATATAGAATGCAAGATAAGTGAGAGTGAAAGGGCAGAACATTAGACCCAATTCTTAACCCTTTGAAAATAACATTCGTTCGTTCGTTCTCGTTGTCCTTACTTTCAGTCACCGGTGATGAAAGGGGACGGGAATTCCAACTACGTCTTTATTGCTGCCAAGGTATATGTGTGACACTACATCTTGTAGTCAAGTTCTAGTGGTGTTTCGTCCATCAGAGTTCATATAAATTATCCTATTTTCCACATAAAGAAATAAAAACGAGCATACGCTTCAATAGATAATTTAAAAGATGGGCAAAAAATGGCGGCAGTAATTATAACGGCCAGAAAAGTCCTGCTGTGCTTTATACGCCTGCAAGCTAATGCTATGGAAACAGCACACACAAAAACACGCACGCGTGTATACTTGTTAGCTGTGATCTTTTGGGAGCCGCGATGGTGTAATGGTTACCACACTGCGCTGGTGATCAGGTGTTCACGGTTCAAGCCCGTGCGTGAGCCATTTGAAGGAGTGTCATTGACTGGGATAAACCCTCTGTGGATGGGAAGGAGAAAAGCTTCTGACCGGGCTGGAAGGAAAGTCCACAGGCTCCCCAGCCTCGCAGTGACATGTCATTTGGGCCGAAGGGCTGAAAGCCCAAGTGCCGCTGGTGATCTTCAGTTTTTATTTCCACTCGTGACACGAAACCTAGTGGGGAGCTAAAGTTTGCGTTGCTGAGCCAAGTGTGTTGTTCTGGCGGCGGTGAGCGCGTGTTGTTGAAAAATGTCTGGGGTGGTGTCTATCCATCTGCCTCTTGGTCTTCACCGTGCTCTGAAACCAGATCTGCTACTACTGTAGGCGCATAATGGTAACTTATCGAGCTCCATTCTCATGAGATGGCCGAACTACTTGATTTTCCGTCAAGACCCCGGAAATCTCATCCGTCAAGACCCGGAAATCTCAACATCACTGACTTTCCGTCAAGACCCAGAAATCTCTACATCACTCACTTTCCGTCAAGACCCGGAAATCTGAACATCACTGACTTTCCGTCAAGACTTGGAAATCTCAACATCACTGACTTTCCGTCAAGACCCAGAAATATCAACATCACCGACTTTCCGTTAAGACCCGGAAATCTCAACATCGCTGACTTTCCGTCAAGACCCGGAAATCTCAACATCACTGACTTTCCGTCAAGACCCGGAAATCTCAACATCACTGACTTTCCGTCAAGACCCGGAAATCTCATCATCACTGACTTTCCGTAAAGACCCGGAAATCTCAACATCACTTTCTCCTCTTCATTGAATCTTCTCATTATTTGCCATAAGCCTTCATTTTTTAATTTTGATACCAACATCATAGATATCATTGAAGCACTGTACAAGGACGCAAGCAGTGCTGTTTTTGCAAGCTATGACATTGGAGAATTTTTTAAAACAACTGTAGGAGTTCGGCAGGGATGTATCCTGTCCCCAGTGCCCTTTAATATATATCTAGAACATCTTATGCAGGAGGCTCTCTACGATTATACAACAACCATATCGATTGGAGGCCGACCTCTTTGCAATCTATGTTTTGCTGATGAAATCGATCTTATAGCTGGAACAGAATCAGAACTTCAAGACCTTACCCCTGGACTGGAGAAAATAACAAGAATGTATGGGATGGAAATTAATATAGAAAAAAAGCAAAATATTGGTGAATAGCCATAAGAAACATGTTCCGACCAACATTACGTTAAATGGGCAAACGTTAGAAGTAGTTAACACCTTTAAATATCTCTATGAGGGGACAAAGGTAGAATACAACTACTACACCCTTTAAGCGTGTAATAAGATACGACTAATATGAGGAGTTGCTTGAAGCTAACAACTTTTTTTTTTTTTTTTTTTTGCGTACGCCCGCTTTTACTCGAGGCGAAATCTCAGGTTAGTATGTCTAATCTGAGACTGATTTTTACGTGAGTATCCCTTTTTTTATGGTACAGAGACAGGTGTCTTTCGCCATTCAGGCAGATACTCGCCGATTTCGGAGGTACCCATTAGAGCTGGGTCGGCTCAGGAGCCGCTAGTCCCTGGTCGACGACACTCTTTCAAATGTGCTCGCCAGGGCTCGAGTTAATCCAGTCCAAATCCCGGTCGACGAGAAACCTTCAAATGTCCTCGCCCAGGTTTGATCCTGGGTCACCCAGTCGCCAGCGCAGTTTGGTAACCACTACACCAGCGCGGCTCAACAACTGATCATATTGCTATAGAAACCAATGCTACAAGATCACGTGAATGTTTTGGTCAAGGTTTCCTACATGGGGATCACGTGCATTAATGGTTCCATATGGAGTGCTAAAGGGGAATGGTGATTCGAAAGGCTGATAATTCTCACATTTGGCTTAAAGCAATACTTCTCATTGGTTTATTAGATCTATTTGGATCTTGCAGCCTGCTTTTCTAAGACATCTCATTTCACAAGTATTGATTATTCTTTCGGTTCCTGTGTTGGCTCCCAAGTTTGCTTAGGCCTGGTATTGAGGTAGTGTTTCTCTGTTGTGTTTTCCCTGCCGTACGCATCTATGCATGTTTCAGGATTGGGGGACATAATCTAATACAGTGGTTCTCAACTTTTTTTTTTAAAGCTCATATCCCCTTCTGAGCTTCGTTTACCTCTGTGGGCCCCCCCCCCCACCCCCCTCATAGTCGCTGTCAGCTGGAACAATGGTACTTTACCATCCCACTGTGGCCCCCTCGAAATATGGCCTGGTCCCGTTACCCAAGTTGAGAACCACTGATCTGATAGTTAGGCGTAAATTTATGATTGCTTAGAATTGTCACGGGATTGCCTCCCCTTGCTTTGCAGTAGTGGTCCACTATTGATCACAACGCAAGCGAATCTTAAAGTAGGTCGTCCAAGGTATCTATCTTCGCGCAAGATTACTCTTGACAAAGATGTAGATAGAAGATGAATGGCTTTTCTACCTTAGGGGAGCCTTCACAAGATATTCCCAGAAGTCAAGAACAAACGCTGCTTAAGGGCTGAGCAAATTTGTTAACTTATTATGTGGCCCGTCGCCTTTTGTGAAGGGTTTATGCAATGGTTCTGGCCCGTCAAGCCCCCAGTTGGAGTAATCCAACGAATGCACTCTTATAAATAATGGCTCTATATTTATATATAGGTATTTATCAAGAAAAACTGGCTCATACGTTTGCTTTCGTACATATAAACTGAATCAACTATTATTGTTTAGTGTAAAATAACATACAACAAATTTAATAGTCAATTAGTTCAACAAGTTAAAATACGGATTAAATGGGGTGAAAGTTATATTAAATTTTTCCTCATTGAGGTTTTGGTAGGGCGTTAATAATGTCCGTATTTTTGCTGTAGCCCGTTACACACAACTTAGCTCTAGATGAGTCCTGCAGATGTGGTTTCCGTCACTTCTTTTTGGTGATGAGTACATTTCTTCACATAATTCGTCACTGTAGGCGGTTGGTGGTGAAACTCTTCTCCTACCTAGTGGCGTAGGAACTTCAGTACTTAAGTCTGATGTCTTGTAACCACGAACTGTGACAAATTAGAAAGAAACAAATGCCTCAGTACATTGGTTCTCCGCAAACTAACAGGCCGAGTTTCATTAGCTCGACCCACCAATATTAACCTCTCAGAAAAATTAAATTCCCGAGTACACAGTGTGACTCAGGGAATATGATGAAAATTCACCAATATCCTTCTGGGTATTAACTAGGAAATTGTGTCTGGAGTGCATGAAGAATGATTTGCCTGAATAACAATTAAAAAAGGTACATAATTCTCACAAGATAATATGTACATAATTCTCACAAGATAATATGTACATAATTCTCACAAGATAATATGTTACACTTTAGGCACATGTGATGTAATCATCACTCATCACTGCTCCAGTCGAAGTCTGGGGTCGCTCTGCTGTCGGGTTTCCCGCACGACTAGTCAGAAACAATCACCAGCTCAAAAATAAGTATATCAGCACAACAAAATACAAAAATGTATCAATATTCACATCGTTACCAAATAACCAATTAAACACCAATGGACAAAAACAATTCACCAACACACAAAAACCCACTGTAAAACACCTGAGAAATAAATAAACACAGCTCTCAGTCCTTCCGCTTTTGGCGAACCACGATCAATACTCCCGTGAGTGTCTTTATGTATATATCCTATAGGTGATGAATTTTCCCTAATAAATACACTGTAGGCACTATCCATGCACTGGTAGTTACACCCTAATAACGAGATAGGTTGAAGATATTCTGTCTATATCCGACTGGCTGCTAATACGTGCGGGGTTTTACATGACCCGAAACACACAAGACGAGGTCACTTTAGGACAAATGGTCCATTGCGCTATTATCCTGGCGCGTGAAATTAGGTCTGCGTACTTTGTGTTAAATCCGGTTGGGCTGGCTTGAACTCTTATTTGTGACTGAGTGCTCCGTTTAAGCACAAAAGTCTGGTGATTTTTAAATTCTGCTGAAGACGCTGGTCTGATAGATATGTTAGAAGCCGCAATGCTCTGACTGGTGATCAAGAAGCGAGTAGGAAACCACTACTGCCAAATACGATTTTCAGATTTGCTGTGGCTCGTTACACACTGCGTGAGCTTATTTCCCATTAGAGGGATGGGCGTTGACAAAAGGTTGTACTTCAGGTATGGGGTGACAACTCGTGGTGCTGGTTGCTTTCAGAAACAGCTAGATCGAAGAGAATGTGACGTTCTTCGCCTGACTGGAATCTTGCGATAGCAATGCGGTATATCCTGAAACTGAGATCCAAAAGAAACGACTTTTACATCAAGCAAACAATAAAATTACAATAACGTTATAATAAACAGTTATGCTCCACTATAGGATCTATAATTATGGTTGTCATTGCTATGATTGTCTCGGCTGTCGTTATCCGCGTGAGTCGCCCTCCTGTTACTTCCACTCTATCAATTATCAGCATGCGCCTGCATAGGCTAATATATTTTGTACACACATGTACCTGTCAGTAAATGTTCTGACAGCAAAATCTACTCCGTCCTCTTCCAACTCAACATAAGGGATATCTAACCCTGTAGTTCCAGCTGAGTGAATTTACATAAAAAATACAGCATTTGACATTACATAATAAATGGTATGCGCCCCTTGGGATCGATACACCAAAAGGGAAAAAGTAATAACCTCCCAGAATGAATACATAGAAAATGCAATGTTCTTGTTATAATAATCCAGTTGTGGCTTAAATATAAGATATATATATATATATATATATATATATATATATATATATATATATAATATATATATATATATATAGTATATATATATATATATATATATATATATATATATATATATATATATATATATATATATATATATATATATATATATATATATATATATATATATATATATGTATATCCAACTGGTGGCTGCTTTCTGGATTGCTGTGAAAGTTCTAAACTGGTGTCTAACTACCCAAGTAGGCATATAATGATTCCACACAACCACTAGAAGTTTCTATCAGAAAGTAATAAGTGACTATCTCCTATAATTCAGTGGTATGGTGCCTGCACATCACTATTCAGTTTTAAGAGAATAGCCAACACTGCTGATATTTCCTTACAGTAATGACCGTTATTTTAGCCTACTCTTAAACCAATGGTAAGCACTGAACGGACGACTCTGATTCTTCGCCTAGTAAGCATCTGTTATCGTAAGTTTACCATTAACCCATTGTAAACAATAACACAGGGAGACACGTACTGCTTAAGCACCCGTTTAACTAAGGCGGTGACGGTGCTACATTATCACTGAACTAATTACCGGGAGAAATCACCTAATTCAAGTCACACTCCTATCAGGTATATATAATAGCTAACAGAATATATATATATATAAATAAAAATATCTACTTATCCCGAGATGACGAGAAATAGGCAAACACAATCTAGTTCTGATGTGCTAATATCTGCCTTAGTCTCATTTGTTCATCTACGGGCAGGAAAATTTTACGAGTGTGCTTGACTGAGTAACCTATCTAAATTTATAGTCTACCAGAGACGACAAACCCCATCGCGTGTTCCCACGGATGTACGGCGTAACGTAATCATGAGTAATACAAAGATTTTTCTAGAGTCTACATCAGAAGACAACAGCCCGCGAGAAAGTTTCCCAGATGAACATAATATTATTCTGTGTTTCCTGCTGAATGTTCCAATCAATTCATTGTAGCTTCTGGCGAACCAATCAAATCTATCTAGCACTGTTTGGGTGGAGAAGTTTATCATTACTCATCCCACGCGTATTTGAAAATATTAAATTAAATATACACGCGTGGCCTCTTACAACAGTGATGTCAAATCGTTACATAAGACTTCCGGCGCACCTCTGTCTATCACAATATTGTGACCCGGTGTGTCTGGCGAAATGATTTCCGCCCAGATGTCTGCCCCAACAGATTATCTAATGATCCCCTTTATCTGCTAGCCTCCGCCAGACAGACATCTGGTCAGACAGTTTTGTCTTCTTTCATCGTACGCACAATACAAGCTTGTGTCAACATGATCAACAGCTATCCAATGGGGTCAAATGTTTGCCCGATATGTTTCCACAGGTGGTCAGACGGATTATGCGATAAGCGGGTGACTGGTCTGACGACTGGGTATTGTTACGATAATACGTCTGAGGCGTGGTAAACAATAAAATACGCATTACTGCCGTAGCAAATACTGCCATAAGGGAGTGGCGTGTTATAGGCTTCACCATGCTATTTCCAGCATAAAGCAAAATAGTGAAAATAACGAATGAAAAGGCATGATTTATGCCAAATAAAAGCGATGAGTGAGAAAAATGAAGAAAAAGAAAGGATACTGCCGGAGGGCTGTGTCGTAGATTTTTATAAGATAGGTAATGGATGTTTATAGTCCTGTCTGAGCAGAGGTGATAGTGATAACTATGTGAGAATAAGGTGTAAGAAATAGTTTTTTTCACGAGGTGATAGTGTAAGAGAAAGGACAGTCTCTGGATTGAGTAATTTCTCTAATCCAGCCTATCTGTACGACTATATTTAAATCAGACGCACTTTCTCTCCTTGTACAAAATACAAGTTACACTGCGCCCACATGCACACAATTCTGTGACAAATACGCACAAACGTGAAAACAACTATGGATAACAGATAGGGTAGGGGTTGACCAACACAATAACTTAAGGTTTATTAAGTTTATTTATCACTAGAACTTGTCATCATGACTTCAAGTGTTTGTTTATCTTGGAAATAGTATGGGGAAAAATTCACAGTTCCTATCAATTTAAACAAGGTATTGTCCCTCTGTTTTACTATAATGTCAAATTTAGAGGGGGACACATAATGTTGAGCTCCTCTGGCCACAGAAGCTTATCTTTCGTGATGGCGGCAGGAAAAGACTCCTCTGCTCGATAGCTTCCCTGTGTTCTGGAGACACCTCACTGGTCACTATCTGGACCCAGGAGTATGCTGTCAGCCTCTAGATTCAGCAAAGCTCAGACCAGGTGCTGCTCAATAACTTTAGGACCACGGTCCCTGAAACAAGAAGGTTGTACCTCCTATTTCATAACTAATTTATAATCTATTTCCAGACTGAACACAATACATAACAAACACTGAGTTCAGAGCGGTAGGCCAACTGCCAACATCATCTGAAACAATTTACACCAGTATACTCCTCTCTAATGGTTACTACGCCTCTGCAATTCCAGCATTAGTTCGTTCTAGTCAATAAGATAGGTGTCAGTGTACTGTTTGGCAATTCCATGCAGTTTTACTTTTCTCCGACACCTTCTGTTCAGGTTGGAGCAATATATAGGCTTTGCCTCATGTTCGCTACTAAACCACACACATATACAGACATAAATTATCAATTTACATTCAATTTTCATTAAAAAGATATCAAATATTTCAAGCTTACCACAATTCATGGAAATAATACACAATTACGTTGACTGGCAATGAATATGGCACAAAATCCGACCTGCCGCTGTCTCAGGCTTTTATTTAGAAAAATATAAGCTGAATCTCAACGCACTGTTGCTTTAGAAAGTTTATTTGAAAATGTGGTGCTGCACTGACGCTTCTAATTGACTATATTGGCGGGTCTAACCAATCGTGCCATGTTTACACAGCTTTTCAAAAAAGTACCTCTACTACTGTTTCCCCTAACAAAAAAAAATTAGTCTTTGTAGTCCGACTAATCGTGTTTCGCCTTACATTTACTGCGCTCCAATCAAATAGGATTTAACATGGGGACCTATTTCCCGTACAATGGTGGTTTCAAAATCTGCCACTGAGCGATTCTGATTTTGGTGTTGTCTGACACCCTCACTATTTCTTTTGGCTATAATTTGTTAATTCCTAGACTATTTGCGTAACACTTAACATATTATTTTTCAGCAAGTCCTAAGGAACCCAACTATATAAATTTTATGGGGCTAAGGGGCTGCGTTCAAAATATGCATTTTCTTCTACCTCCCGTTCACTTCGATCGATGTGGTGTCTGGGTACTGTCATGTTTTCAGACATAAAACAGTATAATGTCATATTTCCTAATAAGCATTTTTCAGGTTTTTAAACCTAACTCTCGTATGGGTAGTGTTTTTTATCACTGTCTATCTGAAAAAAGGTTAGTTAGTGCCTCATGCCTTTCGCGTGTTAGGGGTGGCATTAATTGTGTATCGCGAGACTGTGGTAGTATTGCCTGTGTTCCTCCGATCCGCCTTCTCTCTCCCTAAGTTCATCTGTCTTCTCATCACCAGTGTATAAAATGAAATGAATGGAATATTAAATATAGGTCAGCTTGTGTATCTCAAGGTTTTTCTTAGAAATGCAGTACACGTTTTATTGTAGAAAGCGTGTATTGATGCAGTAGGCTTACTATCAACGTGAAAGCGTGAGAATATGCAGACGAAGCATAAAAAGGGGATCTCGAGTACCGTCATTGTGACAGCACTGTTCTTTACCATTCTTCTTGCCTTTTATTGAATTTATGTGTTAGGCTTTACATTTACCTGATAATTTATATATGTGGATTAGAATTTCTCACGACAGAGACCAAAAAAAAAGAAAGATTTGTATGATAGTGGTAACAACAGAAAATTATGTTACTCTCTTACAGTTCATTCAATCCTTCATACTGTGGCCACATTCATATTCGCTTACCCAATAGTTGTCGCAGGCATTCCGTGGAAATAAACACTAACAAGTAATAAGACTATTCAGTGTCATATTAATTTTTGCCAAATCCAGCCCCAGACTAGCCGTAGTTGCTGACTGCAAATTTCACGGTAGTCGCTGGAGTTGGTGATTTAATTGTTTTCCTGGATAAATACGGTATCTCTGCCTTCAGTTGGAGTAAGGTTCATACGTGGTGATCGCCGACATAGGAGGAAAAGTACATATATATTTCCTGTGTTGTCTAGCCTCTGGTTGCTGAGACCCTATGTTAAATTACACAAATGTTGCTGACAATATATTTTGCCACAGCTGGCTGATGAGATTTATATAGGTAAAATCTGGTATAGTTCTGGTCCAGTTAACATTTACAATTATTGTTCTAGTTTGGTCTCTCTCATAAAATGAAGAAAATGGGCCGCACAGGTCATAGCCCGAAGACTCAGCAATATTATACAGTTTCTGGTTGCTTAGACACTTATAAGACCAACGGACCATACGATCATAGTTCATAAGACATAAGTTCATATGACGATAATTTCATATGACCATAAGATCGCTAGTTCGCTGGGTTTTTTTATCAGCCTAGATTTTAGGAAAGAAATATAAACATTGAACCAAAATATCAATATTATATCTAACACGTGTTAATGTAAGTCCTCTTTAACCACTATGTTATTATATTAGATTATAAACCACAAATGTATAGCTTATCCTATCGCTTTTAACGCGTGATATGAACACTAGTCATTTATAAAATTACACAAAATGGATATAAGTAAATAATATATACTGTCAGTAGCCAGTTATTTAAAGAATGTACTAGTCAATTATAGCATCTCTTTCTGGAGAATAGCGAGTAATTAAATTTACTTTACAGCTGGAGAAATTTAGCTATATGTTATTTAATACGCTATTCCATTTAACACAGAAAATCCCAGTGAAATATAATGAAAAACTTTTAACACACTAAATCACTTAACGGCTAGTATATAAATTACCGCAAACAGAGAAAGATGGAAACAACTCCACGAATCTAAGCATTCACTTTGTACGAAAAACTCTTAGGATATCGAGCTAGTTATTTCAGAAAATTCTCTGAGCAACTGATAATGACTTTTGGGGAGACGGGGTATATATCCATAGATGCCGTTCTTTCGCTCCTTAATGCGAAAGTCGCACCTACGGCCAGGGCTGAGCACATCTACGGTTCGATTTCTGAATGAAAGGTTTTTACTTCACCTCTGCCGACCGACAACCTCTGGCTTGTCTTTCATTCTCCCCGCCTGCCGCATATCAGCTACGTAAGTTAATTTCCCTGAAAATGTAACAATCCAAGGTACGTCTCAGACTTATCGCCCTTGATTCTTCATAGAAACTCTTAACGCCTGGCCTCTGCCCGCGTGTTTCCCTGATCAAAGAACGATTACGCCGTGCTGCGCACTTCGCTCTGTTCCATCATGCTTAATTGCCAGGCGGCTCGCGTGTTAATTGCGATAGTGAATAATCAGGCGTTAATGTAGCAAAAAAATATAACCCTAGATGGGGGGGCAAAAGTGGACTGTCACTGCTGCACTATTTACATATGTGACAGGCTGAAGATGTGAGAGATAATACAAAAGAGCATGTTCAGACGTTTTATCACAAGAATATGACTGAAATAGTACGACAAGGTGACAAATGTGGAACTGGTGACACAAGACAAACCAAACAAGCGCCAGTGGAAACAAAGAGATGACAAGAACCAGACAAGCACCATTGGAAACAAAGAGATGACAAGAACCAGACAAGCGCCAGTGGAAACAAAGAGATGACAAGAACCAGAGAAGCGCCAGTGGAAACAAAGAGATGACAAGAACCAGACTAGCGCCAGTGGAAACAAAGAGATGACAAGAACCAGACAAGCGCCAGTGGAAACAAAGAGATGACAAGAACTAGACAAACGCCAGTGGAAACAAAGAGATGACAAGAACCAGAGAAGCGCCAGTGGAAACAAAGAGATGACAAGAACCAGACAATCGCCAGTGGAAACAAAGAGATGACAAGAACCAGACTAGTGCCAGTGAAAACAAAGAGATGACAAGAACCAGACAAGTGCCAGTGGAAACAAAGAGATGGGAGAAAAACGCTGATGGTGGTCAATTGGCACAAGCACTATATATCGTGCCCACTTGACATAGGCACTATATATCGTGCTCACTTGACACAAGGCACTGTATGTCGTGCTCAAATTACACAGGCACTATAAATCGTGCTCACTTGACACAGGCACTATACATCGTGCTCACTTGACACAAGGCACTGTATGTCGTGCTCAAAGGACACAGGCACTATATATCGTGCTCACTTGACACAGGCACTATATATCTTGCGCACTTGACACAGGCACTATATATCGTGCTCACTTGACACAGGCACTATATATCGTGCTCACCTGACACAGGCACTATACATCGTGCTCACTTGACACAGGCACTATATATCGTGCTCACTTGACACAGGCACTATATATCGTGCTCACTTGACACAGGCACTATATATCTTGCGCACTTGACACAGGCACTATATATCGTGCTCACTTGACACAGGCACTATATATCGTGCTCAATTGACACAGGCACTATATATCGCGGTTACTTGACACAGACACTATATATCGTACTCACTTGACACAAGGCACTGTTTATCATGCTCACTTGACACAGCCACTATATATCGGTCTCACTTGGCACAAGGCACTATGTATCGTGGTTACTTGACACAGCCACTATATATCGTGCTCACTTGACACAGCCACTATATATCGGTCTCACTTGACACTGGCACTAAACATCGTGCGTTGTTACCCTCCTGTATATCCCTTATATGAGATCCAGCTCATGTTTCTGCCGGTGTAGTTGTTGTTCTTCTTATTCTTCCCCTACCTCTATTATTGACGTGTGCACCCACAGCATAACGCCTTCTTCGTCGTTAGCTTTAAGGTCCATCTGACTACTGTCATAACTATCATCATCATCATCATGTTCCTGTTCGCCTCTTATTTAGCATAGAGCCAGTGCTACAGCTGGTCCCCCTTGCAGGAAGCCTGCACCAAGCTTTGACATATTCTTGCGGTGGTAGTTTCTGTAGATATTTATTTTACATGATGAGGCTGCCAACCTCATGCCCAACCTTATATTAGTCGCCGTGTACTACGGGCCTGAGGGGGCATTAGGGATATTCTTCCTTTATCTCACCACAGACCACAGGGAATAAGGGGGGGGGGGGGGGGGGGCACTGATAACCATGGCTGTTTTATTCTACGCCCTGATTATCAACAGCGCGAGACAATGATAGGAAACTCTTTACAGAGCGATACAACAGGAAGCAATCTGATCATCAGAAGCGGTCCCCCCGTCCGACAAGTGTTTCGGCCCGATATAGACACGTAACAGTAAACTGTTATCTTGCTATTGCGGTCGATGAAGTCCAAATGTCATAGATAGTTTTGAACCCGTTTTGTGCGTCTTGATAACTTTTCTCTGGGTCATATTTGATAACATGTAGAGAACGTGTTAGTAGTTATTGGTCTCTTTTTTTTTTTTTTTACTTTCAGGTGTAAAAACTAACTTTCAAGGACATTTCATTACTCTTTTGTTTGTTTATTTGTTGTTTTTTTTTTTTTTTTTTGCGTGTGTGGAGGGTTTTATTATATATGCGTTCACAATCCTACAGCTGGCCTTATTTTTCTTCCTCTTCGGCTTTATTATTGCTAAACTGTTGTACACAAATGTAACAACTTAAGATAGACGTGCAGTTATCGAAACATCCGTCGATTGTGGAAACCTTGTGATCTGTTGTCGAGGATTAAGAAATATTTATCGAAGGAAAGAAAAAAATTAGACGGTGTTATCAGTAAGGGGTGTTGTGTTACCGTCGTACTGACCGTACTCGGGCGCAAGTACTGACTGACTTCGTGCCTAGCTTACAGTATCATTTTTATCACCTGATAACGTTACTGTTACTGATAGACTGTTAGCTTTAGTGATTACGGACTAAGTAGCATTTGGGTGCCTGGTTTCTTTAAAAATTAATATTCACTTAAACAATTTTCCGAATGATAAACAAAGGGCTTACCCTGCACATAACTATTACAAAATTAAAAATCGGCTTCTAGCAACTAGATGTACAACTGAAAATCAAATACCGAGTAACAAAGGACAACAAAGAAGAACGCACGGTCTCAAATCTATGACTAACGGTGATCGTTAGAACTAAAGTGTATAGATTATAGATACTACAATCAAAATGATTTTGTCAAAGAAAAGGTTCAATATTTGTAACGTTATTTTCCTTTTTCCTTGTTCTAAAACAGATAACATTGTTGGTGTCCAATATGAGCTGTCTTGGGCACGCCTTTTTTGCTTTTTTCCTAATATTGTCCACTTTCTTTATCTTAGCCTAAAAGTCTCGCATCAAAGCGGAACGCAGATTTCCACATTTCATTTTAGAGCAGCGCCATTAACTTTTCTTGTTGTCATAGGCCCCTGTGATTGTCTGGTGAAGACTACTTACCCCTTGATTGTCCTCTGAAGGCTACGGGCCCTTTGATTGTCCGCTGAAAGCTACGGACCCTTTGATTGTCCGCTGGAGGCCACGGGCCCTTTGTCCGCTGAATGCTACGGGCCCTTTGATTGTCCGCTGAAGGCTACGGGCCCTTTGATTGACCGCTGAAGGCTACGGGCCCTTGGATTTTCTGCTGAAGGCTACGGACCCCATTTTTTGTCAGTTGAAGGCTACAGGCCCCTTGTTAGAAAAAAATGTACAAAGACGCATAATTAAAATGTTTGCATACACATAATACATTTTATTCCAAAGAAAAATCGTTACGCTTACATATTAATGTGGTGAAGTGGGATGTTATAAATACTTATAGGGAACTTAGTGTACTGACTGAGATCAGCTGTGAAGGTATCTATATCTATTAAGAGTAGTGTATTATAGATAACCTTACTTGCTACCACATGTCAGAATTATTCTGGAATAGTGAGATGCTACGTTATGTGTCTAGGGTATGAGTATGGTGAAGTGTAAGTCACAACAACAGACAGATAAACAATTTAATTTAATCCACTACTCTTGACAACACTGTGACACTCACATACATATAACACTCTACAAAGATATCTTAAAAAAGTCACTGATAAACTTTCAAATAACAATATGTATTCATTACTGGCATGAATGAATATGTGTCCTGATTCAACTACAAGGGAACCAGGAATCACAATCAATTTAAATTACAAGTTATGTACAGAATGTATTTAATATGAATATTGTAGTGACATATATTATTACAAATGTTCTATGGGTGTCATTTGTGTAGTGGTAAAATGAGGTAATACTGGTTTTGTTTTGTTCAAGCTCTGTTGGTATTTGTCATCATGACTTCAATAGTTTGTCTTTAGGGACCAGTATTGGAGATGTTCACAGTTCATGATTTTAAGACAAGTAAATTCCCCTCTTAATGTTAATTTTAAAAAGTCAGTTCAAGATGAGGGGACATAATGTTGAGCTCAGCTGGCCAATTCGCTTATCTGGCGTGATGGCGGCAGGAAGGACTCCTCTGCTCGAATTCTCCTCTGGGCTCAGGAGACACCTCACTGATAGCTAAAAAGACCAAGGAGTATGCTGTCCGACTCTGGATTCAGCAAATCTCTGACCAGATGCTGCTCAGTACCATCAAGACCACTGTCCCTGAAATCAAGAAGGATGTACCTTCTACTTCATAACTAATTTATATTTTCTTTTTTACACTGATCACAATACATCACAAACATTGCGTTCAGAGCGTTAGGCCAACAGTCAGCTTCATCTGAAATACTTTATTCCAGTATTACCCTTCCTAATGGTTACTACGCCTCTGCACTTCCAGCATTATTTCTTTCTAGTCAATCATCCAGGTGTCAGTGTACTGTTTGGCCATTCCATGCCGTTTTACTTCTCTCCGACACCCTCTGTTCAGGCTGGAGCATTACAGGCTTTACCTCACGTTGGCCACTGAACTACACATATATATACAGGCATAAATCAACAATTCACATTCAATTTTCATTAAAGATATTAAATGGTTCAAGCTTACCACAATTCATACGAATAACACAGATACGTTGATTAGCAATGAATTCTGGCACAAACTGGCACAAATTTCCATCTGCTTATCTTCCAGGCTTTTATTGAGCCAAATATAAGCTGGCTTCAACGCACTGATGCTTTATCAAGTGTATTTAAACAAGTGGTTTCGAACTAACGCTCCCAAGTGTGTATATCAGCGAGACTGGCCAATGAGCCACGTTTCGACAAGTGTTTGAAAAAATGTTATCTTTTCCCGTCTCCCCTAACAACCAAGATAGTATTTATAGCCCGACCAATCGTGGTTAGGCTTTCATTTGTTGCGCTCCAATCAATTTGGAGTTTACATGGTAGGCTATTTCTGTAACGTAAATTTTTTTCAAACACGTTAAAAAAAAAATCTTATGAGCAGAAATGATTTTATGCTGTCAGGCACCCCCAATATTTTATTTTGGGTATAATTTATTAATTCCTGGACTATTTGCGTAACGTTTTACATATTATTTGTCAGCAAGCCCTAAGGAACCCAAAAATACTAATTTAAAGGAGCTACGTGGCTGCGTTCAAAATATGCAATTTCTTCTACCTCCTGTTTCGAAGATGTGCTGTCTGGGTACTGTTATGTGTTCAAACGTAAACCCATCTAATGTTGTCTTTTCTAATAAGAGTTTGTTATGATTTATAAACCTAACTCTGGGAAAGGGTAGTGTATTTTATCACTGTCCGTCTGAAAAAGTTAGTGCTTGTAGACTTACACGCGTGATGCCAGCATTTGTATATCGCGCGTCGCGTGTTGCATGCGTTCCTGATTTTCAGCCCTCCCCTCTCGCTATCCTTTTGTCCATCTGTTCGTTCGTTTTGGTAACGTAATATAATTAATGTTAGGATTAATTTAGGTCATTACGCAGTACGTCTCAATGTTTTTCTTAGAAATGCAGCACACGTTTCATTGAAGAAGGCGGGTAATAATACAGTAAGCTTTTATATCAACGTGAAAGCGTTACAATTTGCAGACGAAGCAGAAAACAAGGGGATTTCGAGTACATTCTTTGTGACAGCACTGTCATTTTACCATTGTTCTTTTCTTTATTTATTTTATTTGTTAGGCTTTATATTTACCTAATAATTTATATATGTGGATTAGAATATTTCATGACACCTCCCCTCTTAAAACAGACATTATATGTCAGTCCTTTATTCCATATACACATAGAGAAATTTATTATTATTTCTGGGGTTTACGGTGATTCTCATCACACGGATGGCGGCTTAAAAAATCCGCTCCCAGATTGGTTTTTCCAGATATATATTCAATGCTAAAATTATATGGAGCCAGAAGCAAGACCATCGGAGTAACCTAGAGTTCTCATGCTTAGCCTGTGCTAAGAACGATAAAGGTTTGTGGTCAGTTTGCAACTTAAATGCCTTCCCATATAGATAAATATTGAATTTCTTTATTGCCCATATTACTGCAAGACATTCTTTTTCGCTAGTTGAGTAGTTGATTTCAGCTTTATTCAACTTTCTGCTAGCATATGCCACTGGGCTTAATTCCCCATCCAATGCATCTGATTTCTGTAGTAAAGTTGCACCTAACCCAATATTACTTGCATCCGTCCTTACTATGAATTCTTGACTTAAGTCAGGTAATTTCAAAATGGGTTTACTTGTGAGCTTTTCCTTCAATTCTTGGTAAGTCATTTCACATTGTGGTGTCCATGTAATGCGATCTGGAAGTCCTTTACGTGTCAATTCCGTTAAAGGTGCACATATGGAATTAAAGTTTTTGATATACTTCTGGTAGAAACCACATAATGAGACAAAGGATCTCACGTCCTTCTTGGTTTGTGGTCTCGGGGCTTTCTGTAGTTTCTCTAAGTTCTTTGGGTCAGGGGTCATGTTCCCTGATAAACTGTGTGTCCCAAAAATTCCAATTCTTTACATCCAACGCAACATTTGGTTGGACGGGCTGTTAAATTTGCCTCCCTAAGTCGATCAAACAGCATGTTCAGAGAGTCAATGTGTTCCTCAAATGTTTCTGTTGCTATAAGGATATCATCCATAAAATTTGTTATACAGGGATTATTCAGAGGATCCAATAATTTTCTCATCATTCTAGAGAAGACACTAGGTGCATTCTTCAATCCAAATGGCAATCTATTAAACTCATAGTGTCCTTCTGAGGTACTGAAAGCTAGGTATGGTCTAACCTCAGGCTTTACTGGAATCTGATAGTATCCTTTACTCAGATCCACTTTTGAGAAATATTTAGCTTTATTTAGCCTGGCAAACAGCTGATTTGTATCCGGCAATGGATCCACCTGTCCTTCTGTAATAGCATTCAGTCTCCTGTAATCTATACAGAGTCTATGTTCTCCAGAGGGCTTCCTTAAGAGTACAACACCGGAACTATACGAAGACTCACTGTGCGAAATAATTCCTTCTTTCAATAGATAGTCTATCTCTTCCTTCAAAGCTTTTTCCTTAGCAAACGGAATCGAATATGGTTTCATACAGACAGGTGTGGAGTCTATGAGTTTCATATCATATTCCAATAGGTTGGTATGCCCTGGTCGGTCTGTTAACACCTCTGCATGATTATTTAGAACCTGTTGCACTCTCTCTTTCTGAGTTTTCGTTAAATGTGTACTGATTTTCACCTGTGCTGCTGTCTCACAGGGGTGTAATGGATGTTCAAATGATGAAAGTGGTTCCTTTTTCATCTCCATGGCGATGGACAAGGTCAACAAGTGTGTCTCTTCCTGATGTTCTCTTTCCAAATATTTCTTCAGGAGATTCACATGATAGATTTTTTTTTTCCCCTTCTTATCTATCTTATAATTTGTTCTAGACACCTTCTCTAGAACTGTATATGGACCCTGCCATCCAATTTGTAACTTATTCTGACTCCCGGGCAAAAGAAGCAGTACCTTCTCTCCCACAGCCAAATCTCTGTCTTTCGCCTTCCTGTTATAATAGGCAGCATGTTTCTTCCTGGCTTGTTTCAAATTTTCATTGGCAAGTTTCCAGCCAGTTTTTAACCGAGTGGTCAGCTCATTCACATATTGGTATGAAGATGTAATGTTTTCCTCTGCCTTTTCATCAGTCCACGTTCTTAACAAAGCTTCAAGTGGACCTTTTATTGGCCTTCCAAACAATAATGTTGCCGGGGCCATACCGGTTGAACTATGGGGTACCTCCCGATAAGCAAAGAGGGCGGCGTGCAGGTACTGGTCCCATGTATCTGGTTTTTCGTGTGCCAACTTTCTCAGGATCGACATCAATGTGCCGTTAAATCTTTCCACTTGGCCGTTCCCTTGGGGATGATACACACTACAATGGAAGTGTTTGGCCTGGAAGATCCTGAAAACTTCTTCAGTTAGTTTCCCCTTGAACTGAGAGCCATTATCAGTCAAGATTTGATTGGGAAAGCCTAACCTTGTGAAAATTGTGAGCAATGCCTCTGCCACATGTTTAGAATCAATCGATGACAGGGCTACTGCCTCTCCCCACATAGAACAAGTGTCCACCAGAGTCAGAATGTAGCTGTTCCTTCTCTTGGTTCGGGTGAGAGGTCCCACAAGATCCACGGCAACTCTCTCAAAGGGTGTTCCCACTATGGGCATTTCCCCCAGAGTTGCTGGTGCAGTCCAATGTTTAGGTGCTACTCGTTGGCACTCTGGACAGGATTTTACATATCGTTTGATATCTTCAGTTATTCCTGGCCAGAAATAGTGACAAGCTATTCGCTGTCCTGTTGCGCTGATTCCCATATGACCACTGAAGGGAATCGCATGCCCTAGTTCCAACACTTTAGTCCTATATGAAGTGGGAAGGACCAGCTGTCCGTGACCATTGGATTCAGATCCAGCCTTCCTATATATCAGTTTGTTCTTCATATAAAACTCTCCCTTGCCTGGAGGTGTATGAGATTTGGGCAACTTCTTGAAACATGGCTTGAGTGTTTTGTCCTCAGCCTGTGCCTTCCTCATCTCATCTGGGTGAGTATTTATGGGATTATCCTCCTCCTTCTTTGACTGTGATCTGGTCTGCACTGTTGCCAATATCACAGGTCTCTTGGGATTCCCCAAGAAGACATATCTACACCCCAATATTAGAGGGTAGATTGGCTCCTTTATCACTGCTGCTTTTATGATTCCTTCCACATATCGCGTTTTCACTTTTATTCGGGCGACGGGAAGTGTCATGGTAGCTACATCCTTGGTTGCAGTTTGAATCTCCACTGTTTCTGTGGTGTATTGATCGGCCTGCACCAGGTGAGAACTCACAACGGAATCGTAATCTAAACCGGTATCATATAAACATCTTATAGTGACACCATTACAGATGACATCTTCACACACTGGGGGGTGGTATGGTTCCTGTAATTCTTCAGGTTTGCCCTTCTTTTCCTTTTTCCCCGATGTCATAGCAGCAAAATGAGGAGGTTTCCTTCTACAATGGTCAGTGTCATGATTGTTCATCTTACAATTTTTACACCACCTTTTTTCCTTGGTTGAAAGATTTTCTTTCATCATATTTCCTTTCATCGAATTGTGGGAATTTATTTTTATTGTCATACCGTGGCCTATCAAATTGGTGCTTACCTTTATTTTGATCCTTAGGATCAAATTTATTAAAGTTCTGTGGTGCCCTAAAGTTGTCCACCTGTTTCTTTTTATTACCTGTTACCTCTGCTTGAGCTGCTTGATACCTTTCAGCAACATTTAGCAACTCACCCAGCCTCTCTGCACCTTGTTCCATGAGAAACTTTCTCAGGTCTGGAGCCATGGACTCTCTTAGTTGCTCTATAAGGACCATTTCCTTAAGATCTTGGGTTTTCCCCAGAGAAGTCCATTTCTCCAAGTATGTCTCTATTCGTGCAGAGAACTGGTGATAGGTTTCACCTGACAGTAGTTTAGCATTCCTAAATTTTTTCCTGTAAAACTCTGCATTCTTTTCATACCTTAACAAAAGAGCCTGCTTTAGCATGTCATAATTTTCCTGATCACCTCTGCTCATTTTTGCAAAAACTTCATAAGCTGCCCCACGAAGTCCCTGAGATAACTTTAAGCTCCACCTTTCTCTCTCCAACCCATACGTGGTAGCTAATAGCTCATACCTATTTATATAGCTCTCAATATCATCGTCTTTCTCAACAAAATGATCTAAATGAAAATTCATAGCTGAGATTGAGGCTCCCTGAGTAACCGTAGCATCAGAGGCAAAGGGACTGGCACCATTTTCAGGAGCATGGCCCTGAAACTCAAACTCCCTTAGTCGTAACTCATGTTCCCTTTGTAATCTTTTATCTTCTGCTTCCCTTTCTGCAGCTAATTTTCTTTCTTCTCTTTCTGCAGCTAATTTCTTCTCTTCTCTTTCTGCAGCTAATTTCTTCTCTTCCCTTTCTGCAGCCTGTCTTCTTTCCTCGGCTTCTCTTTCTGCAGCTAATCTTTTGTCTTCTCTTTCTGCCTCCAATTTCTTAGCCTCAGCCTCAATCTGCAACCTCTTAATTTCCTTGTCAGCCTCTAACTTTCTTTCGGCTTCAAACCTTCTTTCTTCGCGTTCAATAAATTTGTCACATTCCGTAGTAACATAGGCAACCATAACTTGCCCATCTAATCCTAACTCTTTTGCAGTCTGAACCGCAGCAGATCGAAATTTGGCCAGGTCCGCCATTGTCTATCAGGTAACTTTATATAATGTCTAACCAACAATTCAATCTCTAATGGACAACACAGGCACCGTGAGCTCAACCTTATTTAATTCCACCCAAGGATACCTTTTAATTCTTATATTCCCTGAAGTGAATTACCCCCAATATTTTTAATAGGGAAAGATTCAAAATCCCGGACGAGCCCCCAATATATGTGGTGAAGTGGGATGTTATAAATACTTATAGGGAACTTAGTGTACTGACTGAGATCAGCTGTGAAGGTATCTATATCTATTAAGAGTAGTGTATTATAGATAACCTTACTTGCTACCACATATCTATATATCTCAGTCAGAATTATTCTGGAATAGTGAGATGCTACGTTATGTGTCTAGGGTATGAGTATGGTGAAGTGTAAGTCACAACAACAGACAGATAAACAATTTAATTTAATCCACTACTCTTGACAACACTGTGACACTCACATACATATAACACTCTACAAAGATATCTTAAAAAAGTCACTGATAAACTTTCAAATAACAATATGTATTCATTACTGGCATGAATGAATATGTGTCCTGATTCAACTACAAGGGAACCAGGAATCACAATCAATTTAAATTACAAGTTATGTACAGAATGTATTTAATATGAATATTGTAGTGACATATATTATTACAAATGTTCTATGGGTGTCATTTGTGTAGTGGTAAAATGAGGTAATACTGGTTTTGTTTTGTTCAAGCTCTGTTGGTATTTGTCATCATGACTTCAATAGTTTGTCTTTAGGGACCAGTATTGGAGATGTTCACAGTTCATGATTTTAAGACAAGTAAATTCCCCTCTTAATGTTAATTTTAAAAAGTCAGTTCAAGATGAGGGGACATAATGTTGAGCTCAGCTGGCCAATTCGCTTATCTGGCGTGATGGCGGCAGGAAAGGACTCCTCTGCTCGAATTCTCCTCTGGGCTCAGGAGACACCTCACTGATAGCTAAAAAGACCAAGGAGTATGCTGTCCGACTCTGGATTCAGCAAATCTCTGACCAGATGCTGCTCAGTACCATCAAGACCACTGTCCCTGAAATCAAGAAGGATGTACCTTCTACTTCATAACTAATTTATATTTTCTTTTTACACTGATCACAATACATCACAAACATTGCGTTCAGAGCGTTAGGCCAACAGTCAGCTTCATCTGAAATACTTTATTCCAGTATTACCCTTCCTAATGGTTACTACGCCTCTGCACTTCCAGCATTATTTCTTTCTAGTCAATCATCCAGGTGTCAGTGTACTGTTTGGCCATTCCATGCCGTTTTACTTCTCTCCGACACCCTCTGTTCAGGCTGGAGCATTACAGGCTTTACCTCACGTTGGCCACTGAACTACACATATATATACAGGCATAAATCAACAATTCACATTCAATTTTCATTAAAAGATATTAAATGGTTCAAGCTTACCACAATTCATACGAATAACACAGATACGTTGATTAGCAATGAATTCTGGCACAAACTGGCACAAATTTCCATCTGCTTATCTTCCAGGCTTTTATTGAGCCAAATATAAGCTGGCTTCAACGCACTGATGCTTTATCAAGTGTATTTAAACAAGTGGTTTCGAACTAACGCTCCCAAGTGTGTATATCAGCGAGACTGGCCAATGAGCCACGTTTCGACAAGTGTTTGAAAAAATGTTATCTTTTCCCGTCTCCCCTAACAACCAAGATAGTATTTATAGCCCGACCAATCGTGGTTAGGCTTTCATTTGTTGCGCTCCAATCAATTTGGAGTTTACATGGTAGGCTATTTCTGTAACGTAAATTTTTTTCAAACACGTTAAAAAAAAAATCTTATGAGCAGAAATGATTTTATGCTGTCAGGCACCCCCAATATTTTATTTTGGGTATAATTTATTAATTCCTGGACTATTTGCGTAACGTTTTACATATTATTTGTCAGCAAGCCCTAAGGAACCCAAAAATACTAATTTAAAGGAGCTACGTGGCTGCGTTCAAAATATGCAATTTCTTCTACCTCCTGTTTCGAAGATGTGCTGTCTGGGTACTGTTATGTGTTCAAACGTAAACCCATCTAATGTTGTCTTTTCTAATAAGAGTTTGTTATGATTTATAAACCTAACTCTGGGAAAGGGTAGTGTATTTTATCACTGTCCGTCTGAAAAAGTTAGTGCTTGTAGACTTACACGCGTGATGCCAGCATTTGTATATCGCGCGTCGCGTGTTGCATGCGTTCCTGATTTTCAGCCCTCCCCTCTCGCTATCCTTTTGTCCATCTGTTCGTTCGTTTTGGTAACGTAATATAATTAATGTTAGGATTAATTTAGGTCATTACGCAGTACGTCTCAATGTTTTTCTTAGAAATGCAGCACACGTTTCATTGAAGAAGGCGGGTAATAATACAGTAAGCTTTTATATCAACGTGAAAGCGTTACAATTTGCAGACGAAGCAGAAAACAAGGGGATTTCGAGTACATTCTTTGTGACAGCACTGTCATTTTACCATTGTTCTTTTCTTTATTTATTTTATTTGTTAGGCTTTATATTTACCTAATAATTTATATATGTGGATTAGAATATTTCATGACAATTAACATACTGAAAATAAAAATAAAAAACAATCTGCAAAAAGAATTTATTTCTTTAAGTGGACAAATCTATGCTAAGACAAAAGTCATGATTAAGAATTTCTGAAATGCCCAACTTTCCTGTTGAGTTTTATTAATGCTTTTAACCCATGAATCTATACCTGTTTCCATTGATGTTTCTGATGTCAATCTGCTTCTACCTGAGATAACGGTAATGGTCAATACATTCATATTGCAGATAGTTGTGCCAGAGTGGAGTGAAGTGTTAAAGGCATCACCTATTCTAGACTAGACCAAAGCTTGCTAGGTTGGGTGACCTGTGTCCTTCCTCGCTGCTTTGCCCCTCCCTAACTCTCGAACCGAGTCAGGTACCCATTTGATTGGACGTGTCGCTACCTAGTTTCGGACCCGTTATCTTCGCCTTGAGGCTATGTTATGATTTTAAAATCAAAAAGCTTATGGGAGGTCTAGATAATTGATTGTAGGAAAGAGTTACAAATTATGACCTTTGCGATAGGACTAAAAACATGATCTCCCTCGGCGACACATTACAAAACTGGAGTGTAGATGAACTGGACATGCACTGAGGACACTTTTTATGCATTAAGGCAGAAGAGTGGACGACCAAGAAATCTATGAACTATAGACGCAGACAGAACTGGAGGATTCAGGATACGGCTTGAGAGAGATGGAGAAACTGGCACAGTGATTGCATACCAGTTATGCGTTGCCTGTGATCTGTGAAGGCACGTCAACACAGGGCATTGCTTGATTGAAAACTGATGTAGTTAATATTTACTTAATTATGGCCTTCATTGGGGAGGGGGGAAGGGGGGGGGGGGGGTGTTCGATTGGTAGAATCTCAGAATTCTAGATTATTTTATTACTTGTTAGCCATATTCTGTTGGTTCACTCCAGTAACTCAGTGATGCAGATATTTTTTTTTTAATTCACAACTGCAGAAAGCTGCATATTAAGTCGAGGAAGATGAGGGGGAACTGCGGTAAGACGTGGAGTACAGAAACTCGAGTAGTTTGGATGAAACAACAGAATCCTAAATAATATTCACAGTAGTGCAAATTGTCAACTTAATTATTACTTTTGCGTGTTGAGCTTTCTTTATTAATTCTTGTTTGTCCACCGTATATTTTATTTTGTTTAACATTTCTGTGTCCATCCATTCTTATTGTGGCCAGCGATAGATTCTGCATGTATCAGGTTTACTGCAATCTACATCTACACTAACATAATTACCGATGTATGTTACGTCGGTCGGCCTCACTCAAAATAGTAACTCGCGCCAGATAAAAAGTGCGCAACGCACGGTGTGCAACTTGCGCGGCGTGGGTGTTATATAAAACAAATACTTTGGTTTTTTATATATATTTATTACAAATAAGGGAGGGAAACTTATATATATATATTTTTTCATTCTTTCACGAAATTAGTAGCGCTCGACAAAGAAAAAGTGCGTAAAAATTGGTGTGCATGAGACAATAACATACCAAAGTGAATTGTATTTGAACAGTTTGACACATAATGATCAAGATGATAAGATGGCTGCCCAATCTGCAGCTACTAACAGGAAAAGACGGTGGCGTCAATCGCAGCGAGCAGGCGAGACTATAGAAGAAGCAGCAATGCGACGACAACATGAAACAGCACAAAGGCAAACACAACGTCGGTCTCAACGAGCAAGCGAGACTATAGAAGAAGCAGCAATACGACGACAAAGTGCAGCAACACAAAGACGAGCACAGCGCCAGTCCCACAGCAAAAATCTCCAAATGACGGTGTTCATGAACAGTTTGATTACTCTGTATATTGGAAAGAAACCAAAAACACTCTAAGAATGTACTTCTATCTGCTCACCCGGGAACGGAAACAGCAAACTATAATTAAAAACCCGTCAAGTTTGACGGGTTATTGCTAATATTAATCATATTTACAGACAATCGCAGAAACGACAAGGTACAAAGAAAGCCACAAAAACAAAATTCAACCGTTGTCGGTAACTACAGAAGATCTTTGCGGACGCCGTAACTGGATCGATATCAACCTATGACAGATGACAAACTAAATACCGATGAATGAAGAGATTAAGAACCATAAATGGAATCAGAAAAGCTGCTTCATGAGACAAACCTGTCCGCCGCAACCACGAGAAGATATTTGTCATGGAAGTCCCCGCGTAAATTAAAATGAGACAATCCGAGTTACGCCTGCCTGAGAGACCTGTTATCTGAGATCAGCTAATTGGAGTGTCGTTGGGACAGCTTGGACAGATAGTTAGTGTTAAAGAGATTGGTGGACAAAGTTGTTGTCTTGTCATTGATCCACCATCACTGAGCGTTAGCTCTTGGTGAAGACAAAGTTGTTTAAAGTGTGTATGCCTGGTAATGGGGGCTGGAAGAACAGTATGTGGATGGTGGTTGGTGAAAATGGTGGAACAAACGAAAGAAAATATTCCCATACAGTGTGAAGGAAGACTGCGTTCGGGCTTTTTGTATTTGGGTAGATATCTCTCTATCATACACTTCAAGCTTTAATATTATTATTATTACAGACTGTCATACACTTACAACGGAGTGCCGTTCCGACAACCCCCATACCAAGTCCATGTGGTCTCAAGTCGGAAATCACTATACATTATATGAATCATAACGATACGTTCGTTGACAGTTATCATGCCTGAATGCTAAAGCGTTTAGGTCTGTTTTGTTACATCTTAGAAATAATAGTACTCCTTGTTTGTAGTGACTCAGTGCAATATACAAATTATAACAGAATACAGTGTAACAATTACAACGTAATAGGAATAATGGGATGGTTGTCGCAAGTACGAGTGACCGTAAGTCGCATACATCAGAAGTCAAGGACAGTCAGTATAATAATAATAATAATTATTATTATTATTAACTCTTCCAGTGTCAAGGAAAGAATCCGGAATATCGGTCTGTCTTCCCGATAGGACAGTCATCAGCGCCGATATAATGTTCACTGGTAGTTAAAGAATTATTATTATGACACATTTAAGTACTTTTTGTTTTTTGTTTTAACGTACGCCCGCTATTACTCGAGGCGAAATCTCAGGTTAGTATATCTAACCTGAGACTGATTTTACGTGAGTATCCTATTGTCCCTGTACGCTGACAGGTGCCCTCTCGCCATTTAAGCTCAGGTTTCCCAGCCTCGCAATGACATGTCATTGGGCCGAAGGGCTGAAAGCCCAAGTGCCGCTGGTTAAGGGAAAAAAAAAAAAGTACTTAAGGTGGAGTGAAAGCGGGTGAAACTTTCTTTAAAAATTTTTTTTTTCCCTTCTTTTTGTATGTCTTTGTGTTGTGTTTGTTAGTTTATTTATTGTTTGTTGTTGTTTTTTTTTTCTTAAGAGGGGGGGGGGATTTAAGAGGGAAATGTGTCGCATTGTTCCAAAAGGTAAGCAATGGAAGAATGTAGCTGCTGAATGATGTTATTAGCGCAGACTACGATGGCTTGTCCGTGTGTGCCGCATGGAAGATGGTCACATCACCAAAGATGATAGGAAACTATACAGAGCGATACAACAGGAGGCAATCTGATCATCAAAAGTGTCTTCCTCCTTCCCCCGCCCGTTGATCGTGTGTTTCGGCCCTTTAGTCTTCTTCAGTATTTTCTACGGACAACTGGCAGATGGCAAAAGAACAACCAGGCGACCGCAGCTAAGGTTTACAGATGTCTGCAAGAGAGGCGTGAAGGCACTGGACATACATTCAGCAACCTGGTAGGATGAAGCTGTCGAACGCACCAAGCGGCGATGCTCCCTACGGCGCCTCCTCATATTGGGCGAAAGTAAGCTCTCTCAACAAGCAGGAGAGAACAGAGCACGCCGAAAGGAACCCCAGGCCAAAAACCAAACAGCTGAAGGCCATTACCTTAGGGGCGCATTCCCATAGTCAGTTATGACTTAAGGGAGCTCATACTACTACTACTTACTTCTAATGAATCAGCAGTGGTGCAGTTGACATTCAAAAATCCGGCAACCTCCGGACCTGAGGAGTGCCGGATTGTTGAAAATGCCGGATTTTTTATGGTTATATATGCTGTATATATTTAACAGAAAATGACTACCTGTACAGTCCTTTAAAGAAAGAAAATTAAAAACTAAATGAAAAGCAAATGAAATTTTAATGTTCATCAACTAAATAAAAGAGTTCTACAGAATTTTAGTTCAACAGCTGCATCAAAACATAAACGGCTCCAGAAGTGGCGCGCCAACGCGGTAAATTAAAAAAATGCGCTCCGAAATCCATGCCGGAAATCTGAAGGAACCGGATTATCGATGGCCGGATTTTTGAATGTCAATGGTAATAATCGCAAACTCATTGCTCAGGGTTATCAGTTCTGACCTCGGCTTTGGTGATAACCGGAATACAGCTGATATGTTTGACAACCCCGCCTATCTATGTCTAGTGTTCTACTTCTTTATTTCTTACGACTGCCTGAAAACATACCTTTATGTTTGTCTAATATTTATTTACTGTTTACAGGCCTCGGGTTTCCCTTCCTTATGTGATATGTTTGGCTGCGTTCAAATTGCTTACTGATGTACGGTTTTGTCGCATCTTACGCGTACTTGGCTAACGCGATGTCAACTAGAATTCAAGTAGATCTTTGACCTCTGAAGGTTGTAGCGAAAACAGAAGACCACTGACAGGAGACGAAATAAACTTTACCCAATTAGACAAGAGAAAGAACGTTAGCACAAAGTATGGTGAACAACAGACGCCGCTGATAAAATAAAAGGGGTCAGGGGTAAAGGATCCAGTTACACGCCCATTTAGGCAAATTGGGAATATGGTGTTAGGCACACTTTTTCTTGACCATCGGCACACTGGTTGATAATATAAGGTAAAGAAAAACACAAAAGAGCCGGTTTAAACAGGAGCAAACCCAGGTATAATAAAGCCAAAGCTCAAGAAATATACATAGAAGCAAAGACAGAAGCAAGAAGGAACTTTAGAAGAGATAACAGGAAATATACTGATATTCTCTGCAAGAGAGGCAGAGGCGGCAGCAGAGGAAGAAATAGCACTGTTCTGGTCCCCGGGAAGCTGAAGGATATTGATTGATTAATTGATTGATTGAATTCACCAGTAGGAGCTTATCTCGGACGCTTATTCGTAGCTGGACTTTTGTTATTTCACGCTTATATATTTTTTTCTTCGTAATGTAATAAAAAATATATAATATTCAGTATTTGCTATATACATACATGTTGCAGAGCATTTATACTTAAAATATACTTTTTGTGAAATTTAAGGTTTTTTTTTTTTTTTTAATGGGCATCTCTTGCAGTACGCGAATTTTAGCTTACGCGCTGTCTCCAAAAAGTTCACCCCCGCGTAAGATGCGACAAAGCAGTAATCGTTATTATTTGTTGTTTTCGTTATAAACTGGAGGGGATGTGAGATATAAAGAGAAGAAAAAGGAAAAGAGAGAATTAAGATGGGGAGAGCGACCGAGAACTGAAATAGCTTTTATTCTTGTTTGCTTACCAATCACTTAACTACACGTTACTTAGCACTATCGGTAATCAAATCTCAGTGACACAAATCAGATATTATGTTCATTAAGTTTTAGCCCGCTGTCACGTGGTTATCTCTTTGCAAGCCTAAATTAATTAGTACTAGGCAGTGGTAGGTGTTGTGCATGGCCTAACTGTCGTGCAAATGGCAGTTGTATCTCGGCAGCACATTTCTGTTTTAGAACGGTCCGTTAGTTGTCAATGTTTTTATCTTTGGCTTGGTATATATTTCTTTGCAAAGCCTAGTGGAATGAGAACTTGCCCTGGTATTTTCAGTCATGATATAATATAAGGGGCGGCTGTTGAAAGATGTTTGATATATAGCTAGCTGGTTTAGTCTGTAACCTTTATGTGTGCATCATTTGATTGTAGTAGATATAATCTATACACTTTAGTTCTAACGATCACTGTTGGTTATAGATTTGAGACCGCGCGTTCTTCTTTGTTGTCCTTAGTTACTTGGTATTTGATTTTCAGTTGTACATCTAGTTGCTAGAAGCCGATTTTTAATTTTGTAATAGTTAAGTGCTGGGTACGCCCTTTGTTTATCATTCGGAAAATTGTTTGTAAATATTAATTTTTACATAACCGCATATTGTGTAGGCTGATTTCAGCCCATATTCTGCGCTTTATTGGGATTCAAGATTCATCAGGATTCCTCCGTGAAACAGAAACGGAACAGCGCCTTGCTTCTTACTTAAAAGTTTTCATTAAATTTATGTTCGCATCTGAGATGTTAAAACTTTGAGCTGTGCATTGGAAACGACCTTTATGCAAGCACGTTTTCTTGCTAAACAGTTTGAAGAAACAGCTTGGTTTCTTCGAGTGTACTAAATTTATGGTTGTGTTATTCCGTTTTCTTCTTCTTCTTCGTACACTCTCAGACGTCTACTTGAATATTTTCATAGAAATCAGTGGTCAGCTTCAGGCTATTTGTATCTCCTTAGAGCTTTTCCGAAAATTGCAGTTTCTATCTTTAGCTTCTTGAATAGTGCCTTCTGAATGTATCGTTAGACATGAGTTTTAAATTTGGCGTTATAGATTTTTTCTTTGATACTTGAATAACAAAGGGTTATGCTTATGGACTCAAATAACAGAGAATGTTATTTTGAATAACTCACGTGGACATTATTTCAGGGGATAGAAAGTCACTCCCTGTTTTTTTTTTTTTTTTCATTTGTATATCCCCTCTTTAAAATGAAAAGCATTTTATGCAACAACTCATTATCAATGGAGGTAAGAAAAAGAGTTCTTTAGTGTTATATAGAACCAATCCTGACATACGGAAGTGAGTCACGGACAATTAGTAAACAAGTAGATAAAGCACCAGAGGCCAAAGAGATGTGGTTTTACAGAAGAATGTTAAAAATACATTGGACTGTTAAAATGAGTAATGTGGATGCCCCGACAGAGGCCAGTGCGCAAAGAAAGTGCATTCCTTAGGTTATAAGAAAGTAATCCACTATCTTTAAGCATGTTATGAGAGGAAGGAAGCTGCAGTACATCGTAACAACAGGAAAATGGAAGGAAAGAGAGATACAGGAGGACAAGGAGAGAAGATTCTGAACAGTTTGACATCATGGCATGGAAATAAGTCAACAACAAAATTGATCAGTAGTACTGTAGACAGGAAAGTTGTAGAGAGACATGATCACGGTACTTGATGATGATGATGTCCCCTCTAGTATCTATCTGATATATATGAAACAAATATCAAAATACGGAGTCCGTATTTGCTATTTGATTAATAAGTTTTATTTATTTAAAGAAACAAAATTAAATAGAGTAAACTTCTAAAACTGACCAATAAACTTGATGATACACGAGAGTGAATAATTGTTGCCCGCCATAGTCAAAGGTAGACCCGTAGCAGATACTGCCACAGGAGAGTGAAGTGTAAGAGACTTCACCATACTAGGTCCAGCATCGAGAGGTCGGTGACCAGTTCCCTTCCTCGCTGTCTTTTCCTTTCCTAATGCAAAGAGCAAGAGTCGGTACCCATTTACAGTTGGGTAGATGTAGCGAAAGGTTTTTCTAGTGTGATGATAGTAGTAGAGAAGAAGTAGAATTTTTCTCTAGAAAGTAGGAAGTCCCAGCGCCCGAGAAGTACACTGGTATCACAATTGAGTCACGGCTGTGAATACTCTGAGCTGGACATTACATTTAGGCTTCAGAAGTATACTGTGCCACTTTCGCTATAGTAACCCTATATGATAATATACTTAAATTAGAAAAAGTAACTCAAAATTTAACAGTTAAAAATTTACCAAGTCAAATGAGTACAATTTCATAATTTATTATGTACATCTATCTAGCCTTGTAATGTGAAATGGGTTTTGGAAGATGGTAAAATGTATGATTATTTATATTTACAAATTAAAATAAGTAAGAGTAAAAAGTCTTGGACATATCTTCCAATGAAATTCTAAAGTCTGTCACAGTAGTTTTGGTATCTCTTGCTATCTAGTCTCTAGCTTTTCTCATCATTGACAATCGTTATTGAAACCGCTCACAGTGTTTGTAGGATTGGATACACGTAAACTCAACTTGCATTACGCCACGTATGTTCGAGGTTTCTGAGACACATTGGTAATCAAGAAGACTTTCCTTCAGCCCGCCCTATAACTACGGGGGACTAAGGTGTGATTTTTTGACCTGGTTCCAGTTAGCAGGATCAAAGGTCATCAAGTCTTTAGTTGTTACTTGATCACGAACTCGATCAGACAATCGGTCATGAGCTCGATCAGGAACGATCATAAAACCTGGAACAAAAGGTAATAGGTGGCTATGGTGTTCCAACAAGCTCACCAACCACTGATGTTTATGAGGCGACCATGTCTTCAGTGTTTGTATATAAATGAATGATTCATGGTAGTATGTTACAGAGATAGCATGATAAGATAGTGTCTACTGTGCAGAAGATAACGAAATACGTGAATAAAATCACATGTTATGATACATGGGTATGATATAACCTTTGCCTTCCACTTATGGATGCCAAGTCACTTATGTACTTGCTGGTATGTCGTAAGCTTCCAGACAAGAACTAGCCATGATATATTTGGCTAACCAATTAATTGTTATGCTTGCTGACAATGCCTGTTGAGGTTATCTCTGGTTAGCGTCACTGGCTTCCTGTATACCCTTTTTATTATGTCTGATACAATCAAATCGTAAACAAAATCTGAAATAAAATGATATTAGTCACACATATATCTTTAATAAACTTACATACCCTCTAGGATTAATAAGCGCACAGTGAGGCTGTATTTTATGAAGTATATCTGCCCTGCATGCAGCGTGAAAAAAACTTTTCTTGCAGATACTGTCTTCCAGTCTCTCACTCTGGCGTCTGGATTTTGTGTGTGTGATTTTAAACGGGCCGCTCTGACCTTATATTTGGGCGACTCTACCGTACGAGAAAGCACCGTCTTGAGTCCGCTTAGTTTTTCGTTTAGTCTCTTGGTTTGAGGCGATCTGTGCTTTTTCTGTACTTGTTTTCTCTTCTTTTCACTACACACTTATATCTTTCCTTCCTTCCTAGGTATCCTTTCATTTTCCCAATAGGAAGCGTTCATTCTGTCCACGTTTTATCGAAATCCGTTGAGGTATGAATTTATAATAATGTCTCAAATATCATGAGCTAACTATTAGCAGATGTGATGACTATGAAAAATATTAATTATTTTTTAAACTACTTACATTTGAATAATATCCTTTTGGAAATCATTCATACTCATCTCCTTATGTAAATTATTCTATTTTAAATGCCCCTCCACCAAGCTTGCTCTTGTAGCTTTAGATTTTCTTTCCTGCCAATGAAAATTTTTAATGTCGGCCATGTTTCATATATTCGCTCCTTCCTACACTTTCCCCAATGCTGTTCGGCTAGGCGAAACGCAAATATTTCAGCCACCGTCAACTTCAAAGCAAGACCCACCGAGTTGTCCCTTCACCCTTATCGCTGTGTCGCGTTACACATTTTTTCACAAACAAAGCAAGTGGCACCAAATTTTGCTACAGTAGACTGGAGCGTGTCGGTACCGTGATTCGAACCTGTCACCTTTGCCGCGAGAGACCAGCGTTTTAACCACTCTGTCAGTTGGACACTATGGGTACTGAGAGGATAAATAGTTAAAGTACAGCGGTGGGGAGTATACAGAAGTAAACAAAAAATTAAAAAAACGTATTAGCCAAATGCTAGTTATTGCTACTTCTTATGACTTTTGTATTGTTTATATCCAGTAATAGCCGCCTTTAGTCATAACTGACTATAGGAATGCACCCCTGAAGGTGTAGTCCTGTGCTGTTTTTTTTTTTTTTTGGTTTTTTTGCCTTGGTGCTCCTTTCGGCGTGCTCTTCTCTCTTCTGCTTGTTGTGCGATCTTTCGCCCGATCTGAGGTGGCGCCTTAGAGAGGCATCGCCACTTTGGTGCGATCGGCAGCTTCATCCTGCCAGGTTGCTGGATTTATGTTCAGTGCCTTCATGTCCGTCTTGCACGCATCTTTGAATCGATTTATATCCAATAGGATTCAATAAATACAATTGAGGATATAACAATTTAAAATTGGAACAAAAATAATTGACCAGCCTTCGTGCTCTTTTAATCGGTGTTCCTGTTAGCTTTCACGGTGCAATGTGCGCCTTTTCCATGTTTTCCCGAAAAGGTGGCCGGATTTTTCAGTGTTCGTTATAGGATGTTTCACTTTGACAGTTAGTAATATGGGCATAATAGTGAAGGAAAACAACAGAAAAGAAATATAAGTGGTTGGCTTACCGGGAATCGAACCACTCCCGGCCAGCATATTTTTTCTGTTGTCTGCTGCCTTCCTTTCTGTCAAACGAGTGCCTGTTAATTACGGTACCTATATTTATTTATTTCTTCACTTATATATTTATTTAGTTACTAATCACAGGACTCTCTTCATTATTTATTTGGATAATAGTGAACGGGGGTTGCGTCAAGAAATGTGGTTTACATGAAAATACCGTTGTATTTATGTATTTGTGTTTTTGATCATCGTGTGTTGATAGTGTTTTAGCAAATTAAAGCCAGAGGTGATTCCAGTACTGTGTTTTCAGATAATTTAGACAAGCAGTGTTTTCAGATAATTTAGACACTTTCAAAATAGACGGTGTAGATTTACCGGAATATACGGAGATAGTGTCTGAGTTTATAGCGTGAATCCTAGAGGTCGCCTGGTATAAGTTTCAGCAGCCGCAACAGCCAGAAATGAGACTATGTCTGCTGGAAATGATGTTGATGACTTTCGGGTCGATGAAGATTACTTCCGGGTTGTGCCTAAAATTCAGAATGGATTGAAGTTCAGGCGCCCGGACTGGCACAGTTCATTTGAGTTGTCGTCAAAGTCGGAGAATGCCGCAGAAACCGGAGATGCCGAGAATGCTCTGGAAGTTTCAGGTAGTCTTTGTAGTGAGGTTGTTTTGTTGAACCTTAGAATTGTCTTGACGTCTGTCCGTGTTGCAACATACTTGCAGACGCTAACCATCTCTACTGCTGTCCTGTTCGGTCCGTGCTGCAACATACTTGCAGACGCCAATCATCTCCACTGCTGTTCTGTTCTATCCGTGCTGCAACATATTTGCAGACGCCTATCATCTCTACTGCTGCTCTGTTCTATCCTTGCTGCAACATACTTGCAGACGCCCTGTGTCTGGAAGAGAATTGTTCTGAAAAGCATTGTAGTGCTGCTTTAATACCATTTTGTTACATCCTTACAACAACCTGATGAGACGGCAAACACTGGAATATATTCTTTCCTTCTAAATTATATTTGCTTTAAATTTTGTATATAATACGGAACATACAAATGCATACATGCCATGTATTTATGAGCAAACGTACATTTGTACGCGCAGAGAAGAAAGTATGGAAACACATCAGACTTGTCATCATCATCTTCATCTTCACCCTGCAGCTCTCTAAGGATCATAGGCCTTAAACGTCTCATACCTTCTTCAACCTCTTCATGTCTGTCTCCAGTTCTCTTCTCCATGCGTTCCTTAGTCTCTCTCTCTCTACCTGTCTTACTCTGGGGGTCCCAGAAGAATAACTGCCTGGCCGTGCTATCAACAGGTTTCTTCTGCAGGTGTCCTATCCATCTCCAGCGCCTTCTTCTCATCTCTTGTTCCACTGGCACGTGTCTGGTTCTTGTCATTAGTTCCACGTTTGTGATGTTGGCATACCATTTTAATCCTTCTGCTCTGCATAAGGGCTGATCACCCGTTTGCCAGTCACTTCGATTACGGAAACAACAGCAAATGGATTGATTTGCCGTTGCCCTAAAGACGCCAATAGGCGTGATGGGAAACAATGGCAAAGAAAACCTATCTGCTGTTGCCCTAAGACGCCACTATGCGTAATGGCCACTGACTGCTTTGACGGTCGGCGGCTAAGGACGGAAGAAGAAGAAGAAGAAGCTCTGCATAAGCATCCTTTTATGAAAGTCTGTAGCTTTTTGGTTGTTGTTGACCAGACTTTTACGTACATGTATATCATCATTATCATGATCGTCATCATTATCATCATCATATTATCAGCATTATCATTATTATTATTATTATTATCATCATCATTGTCATCATCATCATTATTATCATCATTGTCATCATCATCATTATTATCATCATTGTCATCATCATCATTATTATCATCATTGTCATCATCATCATTATTATCATCATTGTCATCATCATCATTATTATCATCATTGTCATCATGTATCATTTTCCTTTGCGCTCCTTACGGAGCATGGAGCCACCACTGCAGCTGGTCCCCTTGAAGCATAAACGCAGACTGATGGGTGTGTGTGTGGACAGATGAGTATGGGTGGGTGGGTGGATGGATGGAACGATGAGTATGGGTATGGGTGGGTGGATGGATGGAATGATGAGTGTGGGTATGGGTGGGTGGATGGATGGAACGATGAGTATGGGTGGATGGATGGAACGATGAGTATGGGTGGGTGGGTGGATGGATGGAACGATGAGTGTGGGTGGGTGGGTAGATCGATGAGTTAGGGTGGGTTGAATGGGTGTATGGATGAATAGAACGAACGAACGAACGAACTTTATTTTCAAAGGGTAAAGAATTGGGCGCGCAGGCCCGTCTAACATTCTGCCCTTCCATTCTCACTTATCTTCCATACTATACCTTTTCATTCTCACATGTTACTTTAAGCATTAAATTAAAGGCTTAAAACGTTATAAAGGTTATATAACAGCATACAATGACATTACCCAATCATAATCAAAATAAAGTATTTGTTTAAGCAAACAAGAACGTAATGAAAAAAAATGAAAAAAAAAACAAACAAAAAAACCCCAAACAAACAAATCCAAACATCTATACGGTAAATCAGACAATAATTCGAGTATGATCACATTGAGGTAGTACAGAATCGGAACTCCTGAAATTTTTGAAAGTCTGCTATTGAGTGAGTAGGAACTCCGTGTTTTTCTTTGTTCTCCTTAACTTGGGAGAGAGAGGGAGAGAGAAACGAACGTCGAACTTTATTTTCAAAGGGTTGAGAATTGGGCACGCAGGCCCGTCTGACATTCTGCCCTTCCTTTCTCTCACCTTTCATACTGAATTCATTTATTCTCATATGCATTTTAAAATAATAATATAGCACACTCATATTAACATTAATTACTTATAAGCATGACATAACATATGTTGAAAAGTACAAACATTATCAGAGATAGATAGATAGATAGATAGATAGATAGATAGATAGATAGATAGATAGATAGATAGATAGATAGATAGATAGATAGATAGATAGATAGATAGATAGATAGATAGATAGATAGATAGATAGATAGATAGATAGATAGATAGATAGATAGATAGATAGATAGATAGATAGATAGATAGATAGATAGATAGATAGATAGATAGATAGATAGATAGATAGATAGATAGATAGATAGATAGATAGATAGATAGATAGATAGATAGATAGATAGATAGATAGATAGATAGATAGATAGATAGATAGATAGATAGAGATAGATAGATAGATAGATAGATAGATAGATAGATAGATAGATAGATAGATAGATAGATAGATAGATAGATAGATAGATAGATAGTTAGATAGATAGATAGATAGATAGATAGATAGATAGATAGATAGATAGATAGATAGATAGATAGATAGATAGATAGATAGATAGATAGATAGATAGATAGATAGATAGATAGATAGATAGATAGATAGATAGATAGATAGATAGATAGATAGATAGATAGAACTTTATTTTCAAAGGGTTTAGAATTGGTCACGCAGGCCCGTCTAACATTCTGCCCTTCCTTTCTCTCTTCTTCCATAGTTAATCTATTTATTCTCACACGTATCCTAAATGTTACTTAAATAATAAAATAACAAGAAAGTACAATAAAATAAAATCCCAACATTGTAACAGTACAATAACAGTTACACAAATTTACAGATGCGTATCATAATTTATACTAAACAGGACAAAATTAACTTTAAAACCTACATATGATGTTATGTAATAATAATAATAATAATAATAATAATAGCCCCTTCAGTCATAACTGACTATGGGAATGCGCCCCTGAGGTGACAGCGTAATTATTTAAGAACATAACGAAATTAGGGTGGCATATAATCTGCACTCATGATGTATTTGAAAAGTCTGTGATTGAATGAATATGGACTAAGAGTATTTTTTAAGTCGTGTGGAAGAGTATTCCACAGATGAGCAGCAGAAAAAGCTAAACTTTTCTTGAATAAGTCGAGCCTAGGCTTGGGCATGTGTAATTTATTTAAGCGTTGACTGCGTCTTCCGCTGTATTTGAAAATAGGCCACAGATACGTTGGAGCATTCTGTGACAAGATTTTGTGAATAAATTTGGCTTTGTTGAAGAGAAGGCGCTTTCTTAGTGGTAATATGTTAAGATATGTATATGCGTCTACACAGACACATACAGACAGGTATGCACACATCATAAACAGATGCACGCACTGACATACACACACTACTCATTCATACACACACACACACATTCATACGGTCAAACATTGTCAGATTCTGAAATGAAGTAGACTTTTTGATCCTCTATTTCAGTCAATTTCAAATTATTATTGCAACGGCGTGATTGAGGTATGGCACGTGAATTATGTATTTGATCGCCGAGGAAGTAGATGAGCAATTGTATCTGTGGGTAATGAATATGTGTAAAGCCATGCCACGATTCTTTCATGAAACGTTCAGCTACACTGGGCATATGTTCTAAATCTGAGACCGTTATGAAATCTTAAAACATTATAAAATAGAAATTAAGCAACAAGAACTATCAAATCATTACAAAATATTTTTAAAAATAACCGGAAAAAAACAACTTACTAACTACTCATAGGGCAAGGAAAGACAACGAGGTTTAAAATAAAACAACAACAACAACAACTAAAAAAGAACAAATACTAATACAAATTAAAACCAAGTGTAAAGGACAATAGTTATGTATAACAATACAAAAGAGAAAATAAAATGACAAATACTAATATAAATTAAAACCAGCAACTGCAAAAGACAATAGTTATTTAAATTGAATACAAAATTAGTAAATAAAATGACACTAAATACCCCAATTATAACCAATTTTCAGGTTGAACAGGGTAGACCAAGATGGAACGAGAAGATGCAATAACTGTCAGCTGTTAAGTGCCCGCTCTCCACCCATCACCTTTTCAAAACAACAACAACAATCTTAAAACAGGATTTTCTGAGAAGACTGAACTCATCAGCTTGTGCCGTTGCATCTTCAGCTATACTTGCCTAACTGCTGCCCATCTATACGCCTGTGTTGTCAGAATGTGTGTGTGTGTCATGGACATCATTCAGTCTTTTTTCGCTCCTTATGGAGCATAGAAGCCTTTGCGAAAGCACAGCCTCTTTCAGCACGTTGCCATCCTCCATGTACAACCTTGTATTAGTTACCTTTTAAGGACAAGACTGAGGAAGCATTTGGCATATTCTTTCTTTATCTCCATAGTGACCCACGGGAACTACACGGTGCCTCTCTCTCTCTCTCTCTCTCTCTCTCTCTCTCTCTCTCTCTCTCTCTCTCTCTCTCTCTCTCTACCTCTCTCGCTCTTTGCGGCGCGCGTGTGTGTGTCAAAGGAGGTAAACTAGACACGTAACTGATACTGGTGCTACCAGATGTAGTAATTCCCGCGAATCTTGGCAGTGCTGAGGGTTGAGATAGTTTCATCAATACGGAAAATCGATGTCGTGTTCATCTTGCGATTTCTCCGGAAATTACCCACGTGTGCGCGATGGTACGAGCTTTGGACAGTGTCATGTTATGACAATCTTTTTATTTGCAACTAGCTGGACTGAATAGTTTTTCTTCACGGCATTTCTCAGAGAAACTCCACCCAGGACTTGCAAAATGAGACGCCTCATACTTTTTTTTCATTTTTACATTTTCTGTCCGCGTATACCGTCAATCGTAATTAGCAGAACCGTTGTTGCTTCTTTTCTGGGGTGCTTTACCCTGACCAGCATCACACCACGCTTCTTTGGTAGTTCAATAGTACTGTCTCCACATCTTCCTCTTAGGCGTCCTCATGCCCAAAAGTTGTATCATCGGCTGTTGGAGGCCTGTGTTGGCTTTGTTGGAGACTTGCGTTGCCAGATAACTTGGAGTATTGCGTTGACAGATCACTTAGTGGAGACTTGTATTCGCGGATGACTTAGAAATTTGTTTTGGTGGATGACTTAGTCGGAGACTTGTTTTGGTGACAGACATAGTTGGAGACGTGTTTTGGTAGATGACTTAGTTGGAGGGTAATTCTAGCAGATGACTTAGTTGGAGAACTGTGTTTGGTAGGTGACTTAGTTGGAGACTTGTGTTGGCAGTTGACTTAGTTGGAGACCTTTACTGGCAGGTGACTTACCTGGAGACTTGTGTTGGCAAATGATTTATTCGGAGACCTAAGTTGGTAGAAGAGTTAATTGGAGACTTGTGTTGGCAGATAACTTGGAAACTGTTTCTGGCAAGTCATTTAGATGGAGACCTGTGTTGACAGGTGACTTAGTTGTATTTTGAAACCATTACATTCTCAGTATCTCTATGTAGTTTATGCGTGTTGATCTGTCAACCCACCTGTCTGATTTTGTCTTCTCTATCTGATGGTGACATTAGTAACCGTCTCATCTGACATTTTGTGATCTTAATGTTGCTTTTCAATGCATTTTAAATTAATTTGGTATTATATCCTGTTTATAAGTTGTCACCACTTGTCACTTTTCTACCACAGAATTTGCGTGGGTGCCTGATCAGCGGGTATCAGTTGGTTAGTCACCCTGTTAGTCTTGTGATGTTTAATAGTACTACCGATAGTCATTATTATCATCATCATCTTCTTTCTTTGCGCACCTTACGGAGCATGGGCCCACCACTGTAGCTGTTCCCCTTGCAAAAAACCTTTACCAAGCATTCACACGCTCTTGCGGCGGTGGCTGCTGTGACAGTTTGTTTTACTTGATGAGGTTGCCAACCTCATGTACAACCTCATATTAGTCGCATTGTCCGTGGGAACAGTAGCCCTATTCTGTCTGTGTCTCATTAGAGGCCCCTGGGAGTGCACGGGGCACTACCGATAGTAGTGTCTGCAGAATTAAAATAAGAGGAAGGAGATGTTGTAACAGTGCTGCTGTAGCGTAGTGTTACTTGTGCACCTTTCCCACCTGTCGAGTAATCATTTCTATCGTATGAAAACGAGCGATATACAGCTGTTGGCGCTTTTAATCCGTTGCGCCTAAGTACGTTTTGTGTGTTGACATTATTGTATGTCGAATCTGTATGTATGTATGCGCATATTAATAGGTAATTAAATTGATTGAAAAGGATATGTTTTTTATGCCATAAATTGTAAATAGAAAAATTACAACATTTAACTGGAGTAACCTTTACGGATGAATAGTATAGGTATTGGTTTCTAGTGTTGATTTGTTAAAGTGACTCCATTACAATTTTTTTTAAACGTTCCTTTGACCCAATACAGTGCCTTTTTTTTTTTTACCTTCCCTTGTTCCTATACAATGTCTTGTTTTTTTTAACATAGTCTTATCCCAGTAAGTGTTTTTTTTTATTCGTTCCCTTGTCCCAATATAATGGGTTTTTAATATTCCCTTGTCCCAATACGATGTCTTTTTTTCGTTCCTGTGTCCCAATACAATGGGTTTTTTTAACGTTCCCTTGTCCCAATAAAATGTCTTTTTTTTAACGTTCCCTTGTCCCAATAAAATGTCTTTTTTTAAACGTTGTTTTCTCCCAATAAAATGTCTTTTTCTTTTAAATGTTCAGTTGTCAGTTTTATAGCAGTCCTCTTATTATTTACAAATAAATTGGAAGGGTGTCTGCTGGAATTGAGTCGACTTTGGTGTTACTGACTTTTGTCTTTCTACTGATACCGTGAGGAGTACGAGCCAAGTGTGACGCGTTGGGCTGCTGTGAGCCGGTGTTGTATAGGATGTCTGTGATGTTGTCTGTCCATCTGCATCTTGATCTTCGTCATGCCCTGAAACAGATCTCCTAATGCTGTGGACGCGTAATTGTAATTTATCGGGCCCCATTCTCTTGAGCTGGCCACACTTCTTAATTTTCGTTATCTGTATATACTTGATTCAGGATCAATCAATACCCTTTAACTCCCCAAGGAGCATAGGCCTTCAACAAACACATGCCAAGTCTTCCTGTCCTGTGCCATCCGCTCAAGTTCTTTCCATGTTTTCCTCATCATTTTTACCTCTGTATACAGCTCTCTTCTCCATGTGTTTTTTGGTCTACCTCTGCCTCTCTTTCCCTGTGGATTCCAGAACAAGAACTGCCTTGTAATGCTATCAGCAGGTTTCCTCAATGTATGTCCTATCCATCGCCAGCGTCTTCTTCTCAACTCTTGTTCCACTGGCACTTGTCTGGTTCTTGTCATCAATTCCACATTTGTGACTTTGTCATACCATTTCAGTCCTTCTATTCTACGCAAGCACCCGTTTATAAAAGTCTGTAGCTTTTTAGTTGTTTTTGTTGCTCTCCATGTCTCAGAGCCATACAATAGGACTGACTTGACATTTGAGTTGAAGATACTTATTATCGTGTTGGACTTGATTTCTCTTGTTCTCCATATGTTTCCCAATGCAGTGAAAGCTCCTCTTGCTTTTTGTATTCTTATTTTGATATCACTGTCTGTCCCTCCAACTCCATAAAAAAATGTTTCTCTGATATCAGCATTTCTTATTCTGCCTCTCCTGGTCATGTTAACTTTGGTGTTGTGCCTGAGAGATGAAAATGTTTTATTATAAGAAGTTTCTTCCACTGCTTGGTGCAACAAAATAAAAAGGAATTTTATAAAGTAGTTCGTTTCAGTTGTTGTGCTGAGCTGGGTTGTGGGGTAGGCCTAACGTTTTCCTACTCCAGCTTCTGAAACTGTAGAAGTCTGACTCCCGTCTCCAACTACAGTTTTTTTACTAGTCATATGACATAAAATTCTGAGTCAAAGTCCGGACATTTTTTTACCGACTCCACAGTCCTGGTGCTGAGTATTGAAGTATAATAGTTTTCAAGTTTGTTTAGACAGTTAAGTCACTCTGGGGGAGAAAAATTGAACATACGGGAATTGAGCGGATAACAGTAATACCGTATTGACAGCCGCCAGACTGTATTCAAGACGCAAACATGAGGTTAAAAGATAATACATGATATACTAGTATTCGTGCCCCTAGGGATGTTAACACTAAGCGAAAACCTGGCTGATTCGTATTGTCAACTGCGAGAACTATGAAATGACGCCAAACAATTATCGTCTGCAATTTCTGTCTCATGTCCTGAGGACATCTTCCTTTCCATTTCCTGTCACCTTCCACCGAGCACGTTAGTCCTTCAACACACAGACTTCTCCCTTTCCAGTTCCTGTCACTTTCCACCGAGCACGGGAGTCCTTCAACACACAGACTTCTCCCTTTTCATTTCCTGTCACTTTCCACCGAGCACGGGAGTTCTTCATCACACAGAGTTCTCCCTTTCCATTTCCTGTCACCGTCCACCGAACACGGGAGTTCTTCAACACACAGAGTTTTCCATTTCCTGCCACCGTCCAACGAGCACGTTAGTCCTTCAACACACAGACTTCTCCCTTTCCATTTCCTGTCACTTTCCACCGAGCACGGGAGTTCTTCAACACACAGATTTCTCCCTTTCAATTTCCTGTCACTTTCCACCGAGCACGGGAGTTCTTCACCACACAGAGTTCTCCCTTTCCATTTCAATTCATCTTCCACCGAGCACATGAGTCCTTCAACATACTGACTTTTACCTCTCCATTTCCCGCAACCTTCCACTGAGCACGTGAGTCCATCAACACACACAGCCACTTGGAAACTATAATTAACAAAAACACACTTATAAAAACTAAAAGACAGTTGAATTTTTCTTTTTTTAAATCTGTGCATCTATCAGACATTGAACTCAGATAGTTTGTTTGGAAGGCAACAATTCTAAGCACTTAACTAGCGACTCTCCTTGGTATATGGGTTGTTTTTTGTTTTTTTAAATACACACAATGCCTGGTAGAAGCAAGCATGACGAATGTATTCTTAGAGTTACAGTGTAACGATAATCGAAACCTTTTTTTTTTAAAATAAATGTCGAAACACACACTGGCTTCCTTTGAGCACATATAAGTAGATTTCTGAGAGTGTTCGAATCAAGCGGAGAACATTTACACTGGGTTATGATTGTCAAGGGATGTAATTATTCGCCCTAGCTTGAATCACTGGGGTGTAATTATTTGCCCTTGCTTGGATGTGGCATTTATAATGATTGCCTTCCTCCGTTAGTTCGCTGACATACTAAGACAATTATCTTCTTCTTTTTCGTACTCTCTCAGACGTCTATTGGAATATTTTCAAAGAACACGGTGGTCAGCTTTAGACTTTTTGTATCTCTGGTCTTTTTTTTTTTTAGACTAGTGTAAAAGCCCGTCATAAGACGGGAATTAAATCCAAAAGCACCAATACCTAACGGCAATTTTACATATTCAAAAGTATTTTAAAAAACCACTGTGCATCACTACAGTAAACGAACTACGTAGCAGCAGCGAGGATCCAAATGTGTGTATACGAGATACACATTCTATAAATATTGTTTGTGCACACAGTCGTTGTGCGTACTTTTCTTTGTCGAGTGTTACTATTTTCGGGAGGGTACATATAAGGGAAACAATACAATTAATGTCTAACTTTCATCCACAGTTGCATCCCTTAGCGTTAGTGACAGAAAAAGCTGGGATTTTATATATAGTGATATCGCGAGATAATTTTACCGGTAAAGCATTAGGGCCACTATGTTTCTGCTGCTTCTTTTCTTTTCGCTCCATATGGAGCAATCACTGGAACCGGTTGTAGCTAGTCCCCTGGCGGGAAACCCTGCATCAAAGCATATATCTGCTCTTGGAGGGTGGTTTATGTAGCAATTTAATTTACGTGGTGACATTGCCACCCCCTGTACAACCTCACAGTCACGTTTGACGACATTGCTGAGGAAGCGGTAATCTTATTTTTGTTCTGTTGTGTCCCCAGAAACTCCCGGGAACCTCACGGGGACATCAATGTGCTTGCCTTTGTCCAGTTGTCCAGCTGTCAGAAACAATCGAATCTCACTACGTCTTCTTAGTCCCGTAGCTGATACTACCGTAATGGAGTGTAGTGTAAGAAACTTCAGTATACTATGTCCAGCATCTAGAGGTGATGTGACCAGTTCCCTTCCCCCACTGTCTTTTCTTTCAATAACTTAAGAACAGAGTCAGCTACCCGTTTACAGCTAGGTAGACTGGAGTGTAACGCCACCGTGTTTCTGACCCCGGTGCCTTTGCTGCGAGAGGCCAGCGCTGTAACCACTCTGCCAGTCGGACTTTCTTTAACTTGCTTTTACTTTTTGCAAATGCTTTTAAGCGTCGCGGAGCACGTGTTGCCACTCCTAGGTGGATTCACCAAGATCTAGTTTTTTGGTCCCTCTAGGTGTCATTTTCCCTCGTTAGTTGAAGAACGTCAATTAGATCAACTTTCGGTCCGTTTTTTCGCCCAAAGTAGCTCAGAAACCGCCTAAAGTAGCCCAAGTCACCTAGAAGCAGGCCAAAATTCAAAATCTAGGTGTATCTACGTGTTGTTTTACAAGGTACTATCTCGGTATCTTTTCAAAATTGAAGGTGGCAACACTGTCGTGGAGGGAAGCGGGCATATTGCTTTGACTAACGTCATATTAAGTTCATCATCATTCCATAGGCACTGTCAAGTAGCCTACCTTCTTACCTTTCATGCGAACTCTCGCACTGAAGCCACATTTTCTGCTGTTGACGGATTTCGTTCGAGGCTGGGGTGGTTGGTTGCGTTTCCTTCCTGTAATTCCCAGCCGCCTAAATGCCAGTGCTCTACTTGGAAGGTAGTATTTAAGCCGTATTTGATGTACGCGCGACGTAATGATTAGAACGTTGTGATCAGCCCACGGTGATTTTCTCCTGTCCCAGTGGCGTGCTGGAAGTCTTTTTTTGTTTTTCAGAAATATATATGTTCATGGCTTCATCATGCTAGCTGGTAAACACTAGTAGTCCCTTTTCAGGGCTTGGTATTTACCAGCGCTACATTACAGTCCCGCTTTCCTTTCACGGCAGTCGCCGTGTTCTGGGATCGAAACCTGGAGATTTTACGTTCCAACCTATCCAGCTGTTAATTGATACCTGAATCTGCTCTTGAGTTAGGGAAGGCAAAGGCAGTGAGGAAGGGAACTGATCACCCCACCTCATAAAAAAGCAGAACCTGGTGTGGTGAAGTCTCAAACACTTTAATCCCCTACAGCAGTATCTTCTATGTTACCGCCTTTACCTTTTACATTATGCCAGACACAGAGTTCTCTATATTTGACTAGCAGCTTCGCTTTGATATAACCGAAAGACGTCTGTCTACGGTTGCAAGGTTGGTGGCGGGCCACAAGCAAGCGAACACCTCGGGGAGGGGGGAGGGGGAGCGGTCTCATACAATCATTAATGTTCAGACAGTGGCGTCGCTAGATGTGATGCAGATGAATGTCTTAGGTTTTGTATCGGCTTTACATTAGAGATGGCTATTGTGTGTATGTGTCGAAACAATGCTTCGAAACAGCAGAATGTCCGAAAGATTCGACACACAGCCTGCTTGTTGTTTCGAAGCAGTTTCAGTTCCTGTCTGCCTCGCTGTTTTGCAGAGACACACTGTCTCACCATCCGTGGGCCTTTGTAAAATTTGAGTGAACCGTTCGGAACATTAGTATGGAATATCAAACATGTCATATTTTTCAGGGATGTGTTATGATGACTTGATTTTACAAGTGATATTATTTTTGCTGAGAAGTTATAGACACTGGAAATTGTGTCAGTGCTGCAGTTGTCAATGTTTTAGGCACTATGTTAAAGTTGAAAGTGTCCGTGTGTTCGTATAAATGTAATGGACACTTTATTAGCTCTGCTGATATCTGTGTACTCGGTGTGGATTTGAATCATTGTCTACCAAAACTAGCTTACTCTAGTTTGATATCATGTGTTATTATTACTGTTGTTTTTTATTATTTTCACATATACTGCAGCTATCATCATATCTCCGTTTTATTTCATCATAATGAAGACTTGTGTAAAAATATTGAATTGTGGTTACGCGAAATGCCATAGATTTTCACACACGACAGTAGCGCGCAAGGAAAAACAGTTCATGTATATCAATGTATACTGTCTATTAGAGACTTCTTTCTCCCCGATACGGGCAATAGTGCCGTTGTGTCGATACACTGTTTCGACACAGTTTAAATCACTGAGCAGACTTTCTCGAAACAGCGGAGTTTGTCGATTTGCCCACCTCTACTTTACATCACTTTGACTTATTGTATATTTTATTGCCTATCAATCAATCAGTACCCTTTAGCTCCCCAAGGAGCATAGGCCTTCAACAAACACATGCCAAGTCTTCCTGTCCCGTGCCATCCGCTCAAGTTCTTTCCATGTTTTCCTCATCATTTTCAGCTCTGTATCCAGTTCTCTTCTCCATGTGTTTTTTGGTCTCCCATTGCCTATCATTGTCATCACCATTTTTCTTTGAGCTCCAAACGGAGCATGGGGGCCCGCCACTGCAGCTGGGCGTCTTTCAGGAAGCCTGCACCAAACATTCACATCCCCCCCCCTGCATTAGTTGTTTCTATGCATATGGCATTTTGTTTTACTTGCTGAGGTTGCCAGCCTCATGCACAGCCTCATAATTAGTAGGGGGGAAGGGGATATTATTTAGGACAGACATTGCATAAAACCGACACCACTTCGCGACAGGGCCGCTCGCTGAGTCAGTACTATGGGCACTGGAGTTTTATAACAAGGACAACAAGAAATGTTGTGACAATCCATGTCATGATCCTAGCAACCTCTTGACATTTTGTTTCCTCACTTTTTTTGTTTTTTTTTTTAAATGAAGGCACTAACAACTTCTTTTGCTGGCAGGTTGTGAGCTCCCACTTCCTTGTTTGTTTTTATATCAGGGGTTCTCAACCCTTTTTTTTTTCTCATGGCCTCCTTATGAGCCTCATTTACCTCTGTGCGGCCCCCCCCCCCTCCCCCAATAGTCGTTGTTAGCTGGAAAAAGGTACTTTACCATTTTACTGTGACCCCCTAGAAATATGGCATTGTCCCCTGGGGGGAGCCATATGGCCTACGTTGAGAATCACTGTTTTAGATAAAGACCATCGTTATTTTAACATTGAAATGCAGTTTTTCTTTTAATCAGCTCACATTTTTCCTCTGTAGAAATGTATTGGTGTCTGAGAGGTTGGTGCAGTTGGTAGGTCCCTGGATTATATTCTATATGTATGTCTGTCTAATAGCGTTCACCTTCTGTGTACAAAAGGACAGGGAGGACCCCGTTACACGCCCATTGAGGCATATTGGGAATATGGTGTTAAGCCCATATTTTCTCGACCATCGGCACACTAGGGGTGATGTGGTCAGCATCACGCCGGCCGCCTTAACCTTCCCAGAGTTCCTCTGATACCCACTTTATGAGGCTGGGTCGACCCCGGAGCCGTTTGCGGTCTAAAAACTCCCACCTCAACTGGGGATCGAACCATGGACCACCAAGCTAGGAAGCCAGTGCACTAACCACTGTGCTACCGCGGCCACCCTCCTTGTACTAAAATCCTCGGTATTTGTATTCTTTCAATTTCCTTGGAAATTATTATTATCATTTTCCTGTTCACTGCCTATGAGGCATGAAGCCGTCACTGTAGTTGGTGTTCTTGCAGGAAGCCTGCACCAATCAATCACATGCTCTTGCATTAGTGGATTCTGCGGCACTTTGTTTTACATGATGAAGTTGTTGCTATTATTTTACACTATTGTAAAAGCGCGTCATAAGACGGGAATTACATTCACAGGCACCAATACCTAACAGCAATTTTACTTATTCAAACGTATTTTTTTAAAACCACTGTGCATCAGCACAGTACACGAACTACGTAGCAGCAGCGAGGATCCCAATGTGTGTATACGGGATCACACATTCTATAAATATATTTTTGCGCACACCGTCATTTGCGCATTCTTCTTTGCTAAGTGTTACTATTTTCGGGAGAGTACATATATGGGAAACAAAACAATTAATGTCTAACTTTCAACCAAAGTTGCATCCCTTAGCGCTACGCACTGACAGAAAAAGCTGGGATTTTATATATAGGATGGACATTGGGTGAACTGAGGTTTCGTCAATTATATTAAAAGGTCAGGGTAGTCCCATAGTTGTTACTGCCGTAGGGGAGTACTGCCATACTAAGTCCAGCATCGAGAGGTGGGGGTGACCAGTTCCCTTCCTCGCTGCTCTTTTTCCTTCCCTAACTCGAAGAGCACGAGTCAGGAACTCATTTACAGCTGGGTAGACTAGAGCGTGTCGGTACCGTGATTCTTAACCGGCACCTCAGCCGCGAGAGACCAGCGCTCTAACCACTCTGTCAGTGGGACGCTTCAGTTATAGTAGCCACCGTGTAATCGTGGAGAACATGTAGACGAGTCCCCCGTGACGTTCCCGGGGGTCTCTGAAGAGAGTAAGGACGCGCGAACGACAATGATGATGATAGTGATTATTGATGATGATGATTATTGATATGAATGTGAGCTGGACTGGGGTCTCGTCAGTTATAGTAGTCTCTATATAATCTTGGATAACGTGTAGTAAATTCTGTTTGGTAGTAACACGGACTTAACGACCAAGAGACTTAATTGTTCATTGAGCTCCGCGCTCTGAGTTTAACAGAAACAGTACTCTTATAGATTTAAAAAAAAAAAAAAAAAAAAAAAAAAACAAATATACGTTTAAACCTCATTTGTTCATTTCTATTTTCACTCCAGATGGACCATGGACACAACACAACGTCTGGTTCCTTTGCAGGAAGCCTGAATCAAAGTCCCCCCCTCCCCACCCCTCCCCCTGGTCTTGTAACGGTGATTTTTGTAGCAATTAGTTTTATGTGATGAGGTTGTCAGCTCCGTGCACAACCTCATATTAGTTACCTGTCACGAATTCCCTGACGGAGTAGTCGACCTATTAATATTATGTCTTCTTAGTAACCCCTGGGAACTTCCACGGGAACAAAATGTCATAACAGTGAGACGGAATCAAAGGAATTTCCTATTATCCTTGTGTGTGTGTATGTGTGTGTTTATGTATATATATATATATATACATATATATATATATATATATATATATATATATATATATATATATATATATATATATATATATATATATATATGTGTGTGTGTGTGTGTGTGTGTGTATCAAGATATCATCCATGTCTACACAGATGGATCTGCATTTGAAGCTACGACCAACGCTGGATATGGCGCATTGATAAAATACCCCAACCTGCGCCCAGAAGACCATCCTTGCATCTTTGGCCCTTGCGGAGAAATTTGCTCCAGATATAAAGCTCAATAACCAATCTAGCTCAGGCGTTGGCGTAGCTGGCGAGTCCTGTTTAGGGCTTTATGCTAGCAGATAGAAAATATTAGTTATTTTGAGGACTTAGTATCTACCAACGCTGATCGGGTTAGCAGTCAACAGAATTGACATTTGTTTTTGGATGGTAAATGCGCTCTGATATAACCAAATATGTTGAAAGGAACGCGCCTCGCCAGAAGAAGGCAAAAACCAAACCAAAAAAAAAAAAAAAAATGCTCCAGATATGATTCAGAAATAACAGCACTAGAAAAAGCATTGTGCCGGATAATCTCAGACTTTGAAAGTGGCATCACTCCACCTGAGGACATCGTTATATTCTCAGACTCAAAATCAGCACTCCAAGCCCTAGAAAGCAAAATGTCTCCTGATGTTAATAACATTTGCAGATTAATTGACCAGCTGTTCACTTCCTGTGGCGTCGAAGTTACACTCCAGTGGATCCCGGGCATGTTGGAGTCCCAGGAAATGAAAAAGCCGATAACCTATCCAAAAGTGGAGCAGCACTGCCCCAGTTGCCATCAAGTACCACACTGCAAACCTGCCAACAGATCCTGAGAAACAATTATAGGCAAGAATGGCTAAACCAGTGGGCTACCTCCTAGACAGGACGTCCTTTCTTCAAACATCAAGCGAAGCCAAACCATCAAGATCCAGTTAAACAACTGAAAAGAAGAGATCAGAATCTAATCTTCCAGCTGAGAACAGGCCATGCCCCCGTCAATAAACATTTAAATAGAATAGACCCACTACGTGAACCAATCTGTAGGCACTGCCACCACCATGAGGAATCAGTTTAACACCAACTGTTACAGTGTCCAAGACTAACTGACCTGCGACACCAGCTACTCCTATCGCTCCCAGCCATCCACAGTACGCTCTGCACATCATCACACCAACTGAGGAAGACTTGTACCTTTGTCAGAGAGGCAATGGGCTGTCAGGAGCTACCTGCTCACAGCTAAAGGGATTATATCATATATATATATATATATATATATATATATATATATATATATATATATATATATATATATATATATATATATATATATATATATATATATATATATATATATATATAAACAACTAAGAAGCTATATACTTTCATATAAATGAGTACTTGCATAGAATAGGATTGAAATGGTATAACAAGACCCCTAATGTGAAACTGATGACAAGAACTAGACAAAATGCCAGCGGAACAAGAGATGAGAAGAAACACTGGCGATAGATACCACACACACTGACGAAACCTATTGATAGTCTTACAATGCAGTCTTTGTTCTGGAATCACCATGGTAAGAGAGGTAGAGAGCGATGGAAGAATACGTAGAGAAGAGAACTGGAGACATATATGAATGGAATTAGGAAAACACGGGGAAAAAGAGCTGATGGCACGGGACAGGAAAACCTGGCATACTTTTGTTGAAGGCCTATGCTCCATGGTGAGTCGGAGGGTATTGAATGAATGAATCTATATATGTACATACTTACTTCTTGGAGAAGCAATATTCCTTAGTTTTATTTTTTCTTTTTCCTTTAGTGGCATGTGCAGTGTTCTATGACGTAACAGCGCGTGTGGTGTTACATACTGACCTATTAAACTGATTCGTTTATTTAGTCACGATATCGCATTCTTAAAACCGTTTGCCGCTTAACATTTGGTTCTGTTATTTAATGATTTCTCGACTATTCCGTTCTAGTGAAAATGTAGTAACATGCGCATTATTAGTCTAAATAATGGTTTGCCCTGAGCGTAATTAGGTCGATTCTGAACAACAATAACGATAGTCGAATTAAGCTTTTCTTGTGAGCATATGTTAATTTATATTATAAATGTGATCGAGTATATGTTAGTTTTAAATTTTCCAATTTGTTATAACTCTCAAGCATCAGCCTACCATGGGAATTGAATCCTATCCACCTTGGTTGTTGCACCTTCCACATTCACACCTGGTTTTAACCATTCTACCATCCTGAAGCAGCAGTGAAAGTAAAAACTTTGTTGTATATAAATTACTATCCTGAATTCCATAATTGCCTGTACCTTTTTTTTTTTTTTCAAACATTATTGTGTCGTATCCATATTTACTCTATTTTGCTTTGTTTTTGTTTTTTTGTAACCTATCACGGTTATATATTTATACACATGTAGCTGAGTGCAGCGAAGTGTCACTGTCTTGTTAAGATTATAATATGCTGTAAAGACCCCTGAGCGATACAATTTCAAGACCTTTCACTCCGAGTTCCAACTGCCGTCTGTTCCTTCTGCCTACTTCCGCGCTTCTGACGTCACTAACAACCGTCTTGTTCTGACGTCATAAACTCGCATTCACTCTATGTCAGAGACCTATACAAAATTAATAACATACGTCTTGTCTTTGATTCACCATCACTGAGCGGTTAGCTATACTGAATAACAGTATAAAACTTAACAGACACACGCATACTGTAGGTTGACGAATGCATACAGGCATGTGTGAACTTGGTTTTGTGCTTGCTAGTTTGTGTGTGTGTGTGTGTGTGAGAGAGAGAGAGAGAGAGAGAGAGAGAGAGAGAGACATACAGACAGACAGACAGAGATAGACAGACAGACAAAGCACTGTAAAGTATATTTTGGTTTTGCTGTCCCTGAGAATAAACCACCTGGTACCCAGGGCCGGATTAACCTTTTTTTTGGTCTTTGTGCCCACTTTTAACTAATAAACAATCATTTTAATATTTGTTTCAATCCCCTTAGCATAATTGTTTTAACTTATGCACAGGTCCCCGAGAGCTCCGGGCCCCCAGGCTTCAGCCTACTTAGCCAGATGGATAATCCGGCCCTGCTGGTACCCAATCACTGCACCTTCCTTGTGTAGATACAACACTTGTGCCATAAAAAAATGATGGCAGTGTTGGTATAATAACAAAAGCAAGAGTCCTCATTGAGAATATTGAAAACAAAGGCGTATTTATTCAGACACTAGCTAGTGACCCCTCAGGAAATGATGTGTCTTGGTATATGCGGTTTTTTAACAGCTTTAATTATGTTAATGTACGAGGGGCGTTCAGAAAGTAATGCACCACATCGTTTTTCTCAGCTAATAATGAAGATAGAAGCATGAAATTTTGCACACTTCAAATATGGCATGTGCCAATTGTGTGCATCAAATTGCACCGCAACCGGCCAAATAATACGGCTGCCCTAAACCGTTGAAATGGAGCGTGTTAGCAGCTTGCGTTATAAGCAGCGAATTGTGATAGAATTTATCGTTGCAGAGAAGGAAACTGTTGTGAACATTCACAAGCGTCTATGTGATGTGTATGGAAGTTTTGCAGTCGACAGGAGTACAGTCAGTCGCTGGGTTCAGAGAATCAAAGAATCAGGAAGTGGAGATACAGAGTTGCTTGATCGGCCGCGCTGTGGACGTCCTGCCACAGCCACCAACGCAGAAATGTTGAAATGCGCTGAGGGCATTATTCTTACTGATATGCGAATCACTACTAACAATTGGCCTTACAGCTGTCAGTCAGCATTGGTAGTGCAAATGCAGTTATAAAAACTCTCGGATTTTCTAAGGTTTGCGCAAGATGGGTTCCTCGAAGTCTCACAAATGACCACCGATTGCAAAGGAAAGCAATTTCTTCTGAATTGTTAGAGCGTTTCAATGCTGATGGAGAGAACTTTTTGGCTAAGATCGTTACAGGTGACGAACCTGGGCACATCATTTTGAACCTGAGACAAAAAGACTCAATGGAGTGGCATCATCCGCAATCACCAAGAAGAAAGAAATTCAAGACAATTCCTTCCGCTGAAAAAAGTCATGATCACTGTCTTTTGGGACATTGAAGGTGTGATTCTTGTGGACGTTATGCCAAGAGGAGAGACAATCAATTCGCAAGCTTACATTAAGACATTGAAAAAAACTCAATTAACGTTTTCAGAGTTCGGCCGCACAAGAATCCAGCAGACCTGCTTCTCCTTCACGACAATGCGCGCCCTCACACAAGTCTGGCAACACGGGAAGCAATCACCAAACTGGGTTGGACTGTACTACCCCATCCACCCTATAGTCCCGATTTGGCACCCTCTGATTTTCATCTATTTGGTCCACTTAAAGATGCACACCGTGGGACAAGGTTTGAAGATGATGAAGGAGTGATTCATGCAGCGAAGAAATGGCTACATGATCAAGACAAAATCTGGTACGGGCTAGGAATACATGCACTTGTTTCGCGCTGGCATAAAGCCGTACAAGTTGATGGGGATTATGTTGAATAATACTGATGTTTACATGACATATTCATGTACATTGCGTATAAATTTCATGCTTTTTGAATAAACAGCTCCCGAGAAAAACGATGTGGTGCATTACTTTCTGAACGCCCCTCGTATATACAAAGTCTAATAGATGCGAACAAGATGAATGTATTCATTAGTCACATTATAGTTGTAATATAAATATTTGTTTAACAAAATGACTACAACTTCCTTCAAACGCATGGGAATTGACGTCTGTGCGTATTGGAAGACAAGTAATAATATTTACACGGAGTTCTAGTTTATTAAATTATTTTCAGTCGCTTGTCTTCACACCTGTTTTGTAGATGACACCAAGGCCTTCGACTACGTACACCATCAGAAATTGTGGAACATCATAATAAGAGGCATGGGGTTTCCAGCGCATTTGATCCATGTAATCGAAACACTATATCACGAACAACAAGCAGCTCACGGCTGTTTGCGAGCGATCTTTTAGTTTTCCCTGACCGCGCTATTTATAGCTATCGTGACAGAGGTCACGTGGTCAACTTCCTAACGGGAAAAAAATGTGGCGGTGTTTACTTTTGATGGGGCTTAATTAATGCTTTCAGGCTACTTTATTATTATAAATACCGGCTTTAATTTTGCGTTAAACTAGACTAGAAATGTTAGAGTAAATGTTAGAACAAGAACAAACATTTTATCACAATTAGAACAGAAGAAATAGTGTAAAAATTTACGTTTTTTAAATATTTTGTTATGGTTTGTTTCTAATGCAATTTACACTAAAACGGTCGCAGTCAACATGCATAACAAATTACAGAAATCAAAAGTAAAAAAACCTGCAGAAAATGGATATCATAGTTTTGTTTTGGTTTCATGCGTCAAACATTAATTATTGAAACATTAAATTGCAAGTCCACATTTATTACCTTAAAATAAGACACCCTATTGTCCCCAAAACATGAGAGCTAACAATTATCTCAATCATACATCACGATGGTCATGTAAAAAAGAGTATGGTCATGAGTAAAACGAAATGTTCAATTTAATAAATAAAACATACAACTATTAAATGATTTCCACACTCTGTTAATTCTTTCACTCTCACGCAACAACTGCCATAATTTGCTCTGGCCCCAAAATTTCGCTCAATTATCATTCACGCTTCTTTTTTTTTTTTATAGGAGGAATCTGTACATTCACAGATGGAGAAATTTGTAACAAATGAGTTTCCATTATAAATTTTAATTGTGAAGTTATATTTTTAATACCGCTGGCGCGTCTTTCAATTTTAGAAATAGTGGAATGTACAAATTCTCTTCCTTGCTCTCCATGCATGCCCATTCCAAAGCCATGAGTTCTGATCCAGTCTGCGCAATGTTTTTCTAATATGTGCTGTTTAGGAATTGTCTTACTGGGGAAGCATCTTGTGCATTTTCATGTTTAACTTTAAAACTATCTGTCTCCTCCTTATCCTCACAAAGTTCAATACCTGCCTGAAAAAATTCAATTTTAGCTTCTAATTCTTCTGCCTGTTTCCAGTTCCTACCAAATCCCTTCAAGTTCTTAATAGTACTAATGTTTGCATGGATCTCTTGCGGATTCTCAAATATCTTTGCGTCTATTGTATCGGCTACCTGTTCTAGAAGTCGGTGGTGTTTCAAAACAATGCCTAATAAAATATGAAGGTAAAGAGGAGCTACATTTTCAATTTCAATCTCTAACATTGGTTTGTGTAAACAATTATGGTAACGTGCCACTTGCCTTTTATTCCCTTTCCCATATTTTATATATCTATTGTAATCTCTTATCAACATGGCCAAACTTCTTGGTTTGCAAGTTGTATGCTCTCTGGATGTCTTTATTTCCTTGTTTTGCTGGAGACACCACAGACATGGGTATGTTCCTTGAGCTCCAGACAAACCAAAAACTTTCATCAAAAAGTCATAAGAAAACAACAACTTCTTTACCATCCCACTCTAAATCTTTTAGTGACTCTATCTGAGCTTTCATGCCATTCATAAATATTTCTAAATTATCATATGTATCTCTGACTCTAGCCATTGATAAAAGGACGGTATTAGATTTAGAATTTGGTTTCTCTAAATTTACTACCTGCATTGTAACTTTGAACTGTGAATGAAAGAAGATATACAAACAGTTACTTAGAATTCTTTGGCAGCCGTCGTGTGCACATGATTGTCTACCAAAGAACACTAATGGAACAGTCCTTATCTCACACACAATAAAAAAAGACATTCATATTATAAATATAAGATTAACAAGACTTGAAAGATAGATCAAAGTATGTGGAAGTAATCTATCTATAGCTTTACATGTTTTCTGACGCTTATATACGCAGCTAAATATCATTATAAATGAATGAAAATGCAAAAACAGATGGTGCTTTACAAAAAGTTATTTTTTTACAACCTTATTTAAGATTTGCGAGTATCAGGAATGCGTTTACAGTGATTTAAATGTTATAAAATCTGGTGACAATATGCTTGTTCTTGTAATGCCAAACTCACAAAACTGGCTACCACACATTCTCAAGATATGAAACCAAAAAAAAAAAAGTATGTGGAAATAATCTTTAGCTTCCTTTCGAGAAGTCTTTATAATTATAAACTCATTCGAATGGGCCGATTTTTAGATATTACATTAATAAAAACATTACTTATTTTATGAATTTCCTCAAATGATGACGCTGTTTTCAAAAGTCTGTAACTCCGTCAAAAATAATTTCAAACAAATAAAAATGCAATCAAAAATAGAACACAGAACAAAGTTATAGTACACAAAAGAATTTTAGCGCTGTGTTTATCCAGAACGAGTGTGTAATGATTTATATAATTACTGATTTTACACACAAATCAGCTGATTTTCCCCGCCAAAACCCCCAGTAATCATTTACGGTGCACATGAAGATTATTACCCGGTGTCAGAATTCCGGTCACCGAAACTAAAAGAGCGCTCTGGTATAGGGTACAAACAGCCGTGAGCTGTCACAGTAGCGGGAGAAACATCAGGATGGTTTGAGGTAAAAAGGGGAGTAAGACAGAGTTGCATCCTCTCTCCATACTTGTTTAACATCTATGCAGAAAATATAATGAGAAATGTTAGGAGTGACCAAGAATGTGAAAATTGCGATCTGTTCACAATTGGTGGAAATGCGGTCGCAGAACTCAGGTACGCAGATGACACAGTTATTCTTTGAAACAGTGCCAAGGGACTAGAACAGTTAATCCTGTCTGTCAAAAAACACAGTGAGGATCAGAACCTTTTTCTGAACACACAAAAAACAAAGATAATGTCCACTGACAAAAAAAAAAGATGCCAACCAAAAATTACCATCAAGTGATGAGGAAATTGAAAATGTCACAAATTTTGAATATCTTGGCTCCATAATTAACAACAATGGAGACTGGCCATAGCAATGCAGAGGTTAAATAAAATGAAGAACCTATGGCATAACACCAGCAAATTAATAAAAGTAAAACTTCTGAGAACGTGCATCTTTCCGGTAGCAACGTATGGATGTGAATCATGGACCATTACTCAAACATTAAAGAAAAAAATCGAATCTTTCGGAGCAAAGTGTTACAGAACAATTCTCAGAATATCTTGGACCAAGAAGAAGAAAAATATAGACATCCTACACGACCTGAGCATCGAGGAAAACTGGCTCATAGACAATATCATGTCCCGGAAACTGAAATACTTTGGCCATATTAAACGTCATAGTGGTTTAGAAAGAGCTGTGATGGAGGGTATGGTACCTGGAAGGCGAGGCAGGGGCCGACCAAGACGACGGTGGACACAGGACATTGAAGACACTTGAATACGGCAATGGAGGAGGCGGGAAGGCTGGCTAGAGATCGAGAGTCTTTCAGGCGGGCTGTGATGAGAGCGACGTTCTGCAAAGGACATGCTTCATGATGATGTGTCAAGGAATATAATTGGTAATCGCTTGGGTTTGGATTTTTAATGATTGCCTCCTTCGGTCGTGTATCGTTAATTAGTTATGGGATATACCGTGATGATTGTTAAAACGTTGATTCTCATATGCTGTCTCGACTAGTTCCGCATATATTTTCAAGCAAATAAAAGTTATCCGATTTCAAGAGGCTCACCAGTGTAAGCTGCCAGCAGAAGCATCATTTGCTATCAACCATTCCTGGAAAAGCTCTATTGCGGTAGAGGTAGCCTCAAGCTGACCACTGCTGTCTTTGAACATATTCAAGTTGACGTCTGAGAGTGTACGAAGAAGAATTTGCTGTCATACTCATGTGTATGGAACTGAACGTTTAGCCTCGTTATTTGACCACTGTCCAGAATTAGATTTCAAGTCAGGTAATCTAGACATTGTTTACAAGAAGCATATTTCTCCTCTTCCGACAGGGTCCGGAAACATCATGGACACACTGGACGACCTGCCTGCAGGTATCGGCCAGTATGATGATTTCCACACTATCGACTGGTTACGGGACATCGCCCGAGACCGAATGCGGCACAGGCACATCGTCAAAAAGCGGCAAGAAGGGTGTTGGGAGCAGGTCAAGAGCGCTCATGACGCTTGGTCCGGATGGGTGTGCGTCTTCCTAGTTGGACTGGCTGCAGGTAGGAAGGGTGCAGTTGTAATGTGTTTATGAACTGTTTTAAAATTTAAAAAAAAACAAGAACACGTTCATAGAGATACTCTGAATGCGAGTAGTAAGGTGAGCACACTTACGCCCGCATGCTCGCACACCTCATCATCGCCATCTCTTTGATTTTTCTCCTCAGCCATGAATCCACACCTGCAGATGTCGCCCTTGTGGAAGCTTACGTCACAGTATATGCTCTTGATGTTTCTTTCCCACTTATGTCACTTTTGCCCTCTTCCAACTTAATATCACATTTGCCTGTGTGTATATATATATATTCCTATTCTCTTCTTGATTTCTGTTTCACATCTGCCATCTTCCATTATTATATGACCAAGATATGAGAAACTCTGGACTTGATCCAGCATTATTCCATTTATGCTTAGCTTTATTGGTGGCTTATCACCTTTTTGCTAATTATCATAGTTTTCGTTTTCTCAATGAATAAAGATTACCCCTTTTAAAAACACATACCAAGTCCTCCTGTTGTGTCTTCTCCTTCTGTCACCTCTCAGCTCCCATAGGAGCATAGGCCTTCAACAAATGTATACCACATCTTCCTGACCCATACCATCAGCTCAAGATCTTCCTATGTCTTTCTTAATGCCTTTTATGTCTGTCTCCAGTTGTGTTCTTTGGTCTTCCTGTATCTCTCTCACCCTTGGGATTCCAGAACAAGGATTACACTAGTCAACAAATTTTCAAAAGTTATTTGTTCCAGAAATTAAATATACCATTTCTTATTGATTTTGACATGCTGATTTCAAATACGAGGTATCAGAATGAAATTCACTGATTGGCTCTGGTTTTTTTAAAATGATGAATTTACATTACAGTAATACAAATAATGTATGCTTGTTTAATTCTCTGGGGTGAACAGCTAGTCTTTCTACTTTAGCATTATAAAAATTGTGGTTACATACTCAATTAATTGATATTTCAACATAAAATGATAGAAAAAATAAAAACATTATTTAAAGTTCACATATCATGTTTTAAAAAGGCACATTTGAACCCATTCTGTCATTATTCAGTCGCTGTTTGAGCTCTCTTTGCTTGCTTCTTGTAGTCAATCGATGAGGTGTCTCTTGTCACAGTCAAACAGTAATCAGCAAGCATTGAAGGGCTCCAATTGCCTTGATACCTTGTCTCCATAGCAGCAATGTCCTGGTGAAATCGTTCACCATGCTCATCACTGACCGCTCCACAGTTTGACGTAAAGAAATCCAGATGAGAATCCAGAAAATGAATTTTCAAAGACATGTTGCAGCCAAGACTCTTATACCTCAGAAAGAGATTTTCTACAATTTCATTGTAATTATCAGATCTGTTGTTTCCAAGAAAATTGTCCACCACTGACTTAAATGCTAGCCATGCTGCTTTTTCCTTGCCATGCAACACGCAAAGAAACTCGTCATCATGAAGAAGTTTTCGAATTTGTGGACCAACAAATACACCCTCTCTTATTTTAGCTTCACTCAATCTTGGAAATTTTCTGATGAGGTATTTGAAAGCCTCATCTGTTTTCTCCATTGCCTTGACAAAGTTTTTCATGAGACCCAGCTTAATATGCAAGGGTGGCTTCAAAATCTTGCTGGTGTCGACAAGGGCTGGGTTCTCAACGTTCTTACTGCCAGGCTGCAATGACTGCCTGATTGGCCAATGTCTTCTGATGTAATGGTCATTTCGTGCACGGCTATCCCACTCACAGAGAAAGCAACAGTACTTGGTGTATCCACCCTATAGTCCAAGCAAAAGAGCGACCACTTTTAAGTCACCGCAAAGTGACCAATGATGATGATCGTAGTTTATACACTTCAAAAGCTGCTTAATGTTTTCATAAGTTTCTTTCATATGAACTGCGTGACCAACTGGAATTGACGGTAACACATTACCATTATTCAACAAAACAGCTTTAAGACTGGTCTTGGATGTATCAATGAAAAGCCTCCACTCTTCCGGTTTGTAATTGATTTTGAGGGCTGCCATTAAACCAGAAATGTTGTGGCACACAGAAAGGTCACCCTCTGTGAAAAAAAATGTAATAAGCGGCTTCTGGCGGTTCCTATACACAGAAATTGTAACATCTTCTGCCAGGAGATTCCACTGTTGCAATCTGGAACCCAAAAGCTCCGCCTTGTTCTTCGGTAAATTCAGATCTCTTACAAGATCATTCAGTTCACCTTGGGTTATTAAGTGTTGTTTAGTGGATGTAGTTTGCTCAAAATCTGGGTCGCTTGAGGTTGATGGTTCAGGACCACCATTGTCCTTTTCTTCATCAGTGGCACAGCTGAAAATGATTCTGGCACTTTGGGAACTGGTAGGTCATCGCCATGTGGTACCGGACGTATTGCAGAGAGGATGTTTGGATATTCCAGAGTCCATTTTTTCTTCTTTGATATGCGTTTCCCAATTGGAGGGACCATACAAAAGTAACAGTTGTTGAGATGATCAGTGGGGATCAGTGGGCTCTCTCCAAATCATTGGGACTGCAAAAGGCATAGCTTGCCTTTTGCCAGTCAACCACAGTTTAAGATGTGCTGCACATGTATTGCAGCATATGTGTGGCGCCCAGCTCTTATCTTGATCTCTTATTCTGCTGCCAAAATACAAACTGTACGCCTTCTTAATCACTTTAGTTATATTTCGTTTTTGTGATAGAAATGCCATCTCACCACATATATAACAGAAATTATTAGCACTGTTCACACATGTCCACATGTCCTAGGCATTTCTAACTACGATACTTTTGATAAGGACAAATGCACTAACTAATGGCAAAATTTTATCAGAGATAAGATATTTATACACAAAGGTGATGTAATCATAGGTAGGATTGCATCATCAACTTCTAGTTACATTTTTATTGGTCATTAGAAAAAAATTATGCAATCGCCCACAACAGTTGCATCATATATATAAATTGACCGTAATTAAATAAACTAATAGCATAATATCTTGAAAACTAGAGCCAATCAACATTTTTTAATGTCATTTTCGTTTTCAGCACACCAAAATTAGTTAAGATCAGCTATTTTCATTTCTGGTACATTTTGGTTGTTGACTAGTGATTATAATGGTAGACCTCTCTTACCCTGGGGATTCCAGAACAGGGATTATCTGGTAAACCTCTATTAACCGGGGGATTCCAGAACAGGGATTATCTGGTAAACCTCTCTTACCCTGGGGATTCCAGAACAGGGATTATCTGGTAAACCTCTCTTAACCAGGGGATTCCAGAACAGGGATTATCTGGTAAACCTCTCTTACCCTGGGGATTCCAGAACAGGGATTATCTGGTAAACCTCTCTTACCCTGGGGATTCCAGAACAGGGATTATCTGGTAGACCTCTCTTACTCTGGGGATTACAGAACAGGGATTATCTGGTAATCTGCCAGATGACCTTCTCCTGTCGTGGTTTTATTTTCCTTAGTTGACCTGTCCATGTTGTTTGTTGAATTTTTGTGGTTTAACATTTACTATAGAATGAGGTAACCAGACCCATGCCCAACCCTCTTTAGTCACTTTTTATAACATGCATGGTAGGGAACAGTGTTATTATTCTTTGCTCCTGTTTTGGTAGGGAACAGTGTTATTATTCTTTGCTCCTGTTTCAGTAGGGAACAGTGTTATTATTCTTTGCTCCTGTTTTGGTAGGGAACAGTGTTATTATTCTTTGCTCCTGTTTCAGTAGGGAACAGTGTTATTATTCTTTGCTCCTGTTTTGGTAGGGAACAGTGTTATTATTCTTTGCTCCTGTTTTGGTAGGGAACAGTGTTATTATTCTTTGCTCCTGTTTTGGTAGGGAACAGTGTTATTATTCTTTGCTCCTGTTTCAGTAGGGAACAGTGTTATTATTCTTTGCTCCTGTTTCAGTAGGGAACAGTGTTATTATTCTTTGCTCCTGTTTCAGTAGGGAACAGTGTTATTATTCTTTGCTCCTGTTTTGGTAGGGAACAGTGTTATTATTCTTTGCTCCTGTTTCAGTAGGGAACAGTGTTATTATTCTTTGCTCCTGTTTCAGTAGGGAACAGTGTTATTATTCTTTGCTCCTGTTTCGGTAGGGAACAGTGTTATTATTCTTTGCTCCTGTTTCGGTAGGGAACAGTGTTATTATTCTTTGCTCCTGTTTTGGTAGGGAACAGTGTTATTATTCTTTGCTCCTGTTTCGGTAGGGAACAGTGTTATTATTCTTTGCTCCTGTTTCAGTAGGGAACAGTGTTATTATTCTTTGCTCCTGTTTTGGTAGGGAACAGTGTTATTATTCTTTGCTACTGTTTCAGTAGGGAACAGTGTTTTTATTCTTTGCTCCTGTTTTGGTAGGGAACAGTGTTATTATTCTTTGCTCCTGTTTTGGTAGGGAACAGTGTTATTATTCTTTGCTCCTGTTTTGGTAGGGAACAGTGTTATTATTCTTTGCTACTGTTTCAGTAGGGAACAGTGTTTTTATTCTTTGCTCCTGTTTTGGTAGGGAACAGTGTTATTATTCTTTGCTCCTGTTTTGGTAGGGAACAGTGTTATTATTCTTTGCTCCTGTTTTGGTAGGGAACAGTGTTATTATTCTTTGCTCCTGTTTTGGTAGGGAACAGTGTTATTATTCTTTGCTCCTGTTTCAGTAGGGAACAGTGTTATTATTCTTTGCTCCTGTTTCAGTAGGGAACAGTGTTATTATTCTTTGCTCCTGTTTCGGTAGGGAACAGTGTTATTATTCTTTGCTCCTGTTTCAGTAGGGAACAGTGTTATTATTCTTTGCTCCTGTTTCGGTAGGGAACAGTGTTATTATTCTTTGCTCCTGTTTTGGTAGGGAACAGTGTTATTATTCTTTGCTCCTGTTTTGGTAGGGAACAGTGTTATTATTCTTTGCTCCTGTTTCAGTAGGGAACAGTGTTATTATTCTTTGCTCCTGTTTTGGTAGGGAACAGTGTTATTATTCTTTGCTACTGTTTCAGTAGGGAACAGTGTTTTTATTCTTTGCTCCTGTTTTGGTAGGGAACAGTGTTATTATTCTTTGCTCCTGTTTCAGTAGGGAACAGTGTTATTATTCTTTGCTCCTGTTTTGGTAGGGAACAGTGTTATTATTCTTTGCTACTGTTTCAGTAGGGAACAGTGTTTTTATTCTTTGCTCCTGTTTTGGTAGGGAACAGTGTTATTATTCTTTGCTCCTGTTTTGGTAGGGAACAGTGTTATTATTCTTTGCTCCTGTTTTGGTAGGGAACAGTGTTATTATTCTTTGCTACTGTTTCAGTAGGGAACAGTGTTTTTATTCTTTGCTCCTGTTTTGGTAGGGAACAGTGTTATTATTCTTTGCTCCTGTTTTGGTAGGGAACAGTGTTATTATTCTTTGCTCCTGTTTCGGTAGGGAACAGTGTTATTATTCTTTGCTCCTGTTTTGGTAGGGAACAGTGTTTTTATTCTTTGCTCCTGTTTCGGTAGGGAACAGTGTTATTATTCTTTGCTCCTGTTTTGGTAGGGAACAGTGTTATTATTCTTTGCTCCTGTTTTGGTAGGGAACAGTGTTATTATTCTTTGCTCCTGTTTTGGTAGGGAACAGTGTTATTATTCTTTGCTCCCCTTTCAGGTCCCGGTAACACTCCTGTTGCTCTTGTTGCGTGCCATCACCTCAAGATCTTTTCTTGTCTTCCATATCACTTTCATTGTATCCAGTTCTCTCCCATGTGTTTTTTTCCCGGTCTAGCCTCTACCTCTCTTAGATAGGAGATTCCAGAATAAGGACTGCCTGATAGTGCTATCAACAGGTTTCCTCAACGTGTGTCCTATCCATCGCCAGTGTTTTCTTCTCATGTCTCGTTCCTCTGGCACTTGTCTGGTTCTAGTCATTAGTTCTATATTGGTGATCTTGTCATACCATTCCATTCCTTGTATTCTATGCAAGCACCCATTTATGAAATTAATGAATCACATTTAATGTTTTATTAAACTTATGTCTGCCTTGTCTAGAACTCTCAGACAAGTCTGCACGTGTCTACAAGACAATATACCTTTGTGTAAGATTTGAAGAGTTTATTACCTTCTGAAAGCCAATTCTGCATTGTAAAGAATAAAAAACAACATATGGTTTTAAAGGAGGCAGTTAACTTGATCTTCACACGTTTGGAAAACACGCAGCAGGGACTACAGGCCAGAGCAGAAGGGTTACAACTCAATAACCCTCCAGTGTTTTTTCCTAGAGGGCCATTTGTCAAACTCTGCTGCTCAAAAGCAAATTCTGAACTCACTGTTGAGCCCAAGCGCAAATCAATACTTCTTTAACTAAACAGCCAGCCCAAAGGGGTGATATCGACTGTGTCTGTTCAGGATAGGAGATATTTCAAGTTTATTTGCACTGATTCTTGAATTATTATTATAATTTCTGCTCCTTTTTTTCCTTCTCCTTCTTCTTTCGCGTTATCTCTAGCTACTGAGGCCAAGACCTCACAGAGAACAGCAGCAACGTCATATCATCATTTTCATCTATAATCTTGGGGGTTGGAGTGGCTAAGAGGTATGGCGTCAGCCTCAAATTCTAGAAGTACCTAGTTCGATTCCTAGTAGAGGGAATATAATTTATGGAAATTTGTTTTTCACAACCATTGGTCCTAATGATGTCATACTCCCCCCTGGTCTCCTGGTGAGATTGGATGCCTAGACTTCTTGGATAAGGGGGGAAAAAAATAGGAGGTCCGTTGTGCAAGATGCGCACGTTAAAAATCCCATGGTAGTTGGAAATTATAAAGAGGCCGCTGCCCTGGCAAAATTTAAAAATTAGAAACCTACCCACCACAAAAATATTTATAGAATGTGTGATTCCTATATACACACATTCGTGCCCTGTGCTTAGATACTCCGTGTGATCTAATAGAGGAGATCGAAGCACTGACGGAGTTGTCCATGTGCAGTGAAGATAATCCTTGAAACCAAAACCAAACAATCTATAATCATGATCTTCTTTCAGCTCCCCAAGGAGCATAGGCCTTCAACAAACTAATGCCTTTTTTAAACATGTATTTAAATGATTTAATTGGTCTTTCTCCATCTCTCCTTCATATCTAATATGTTCTTGCCAGGTACATGTGCAGGTTTTATTGACATCGGGACCTCCTGGATGTCAGACCTGAAGGAAGGAGTTTGTCTAGAAGCCTTCTGGTTTAACAAAGAGCAGTGTTGTTGGAGTGGTCCCAGCCTTAACTCTACATCTTTGGATGAGGATGATGGTTGTGCAGAGGTATGCTGACTTCTTATATGTATATATATATATATTATTTTTTTTTTTAAATCATTCCTTGAATCTCTAGAACTTTCAGAAATGTCACGAGTGCAGACAGACTTTGGCAGTATTGCAACATTAGATGAATACATGTGCTGTTTAGAAAACTGTTGTGTGTGTTTGTCTGTGTATGTGTGTGTCTAACTATATGTCTGGGTGTGCCTCTGTGTAAATGTGTATCTGTGTATGTGCCTGCTTGTGTCTGTGTATGTGTGTGTCTGTGTCTGCTTGTTTTTGTGTATATGTGTGTGTGTGGCTGTGTGTGTGAGATATTTTTTGAGTGCATGTGTTATTGTATGAATTATCTTTGCTCTCTTTTGAATACCAGTCACTCGTATATAAAGAATAATTATATTTGTATTTTTCTTTTTATGCTTGTCTTTGCTGCCATTATCATCATTATCGTCATAATTTTCCCCTTTTACTTCATATGAAGCATGGAGCCACCATTGCTTCTGATCCACTTGCAGGAAGCCTGTGTAAAATAGTCCTTGAAACCAAAACCAAACCATCTAGAATCATCATCATAACAGCCTCAAATAAGGAAGATGCTATCAACCATATGAACGAAGATTTAAAACTAAAATTTTCAGATTGAGAACAGGTCACTCTACACTAAATGGCCACAGAAACAGAATAAAACCATTAAGTTTCTCTTGCAGAAGTGGTTTCTGTAACAACTTTTTAACATGATGAGGTTGGCAGCCTCATGTACAACCTCATATTAGTCGCCTTGTACGACATGCCTGAGGGAGAGCAGTTAATCTTATTCTGCCTTTGTCTCCTGAGACTCCTGGGAGCTACACAGGTTATGGTTGCCAACGAACGACAGGGTAGAGGACCATCCTTCTCACTGTTTAGTGGGTCTGGTGTGGCCTCCACCAGCTGCGCCCGCTGAATTGGGAAGTCCTCTAGGGTTGGAAGAAAGCCTAAAATGACACTCCCAAATTGCTGCAAGGGTAAAAGAGTGAATAACTCAAAACCTGGGGATCGGAAACAACAACATCGACATATGAATAAGCCACCTAAAGAAACATTAACAGTAAAAGGATATACATTGTTCTCACTTAATCAGAAAGAAGCAGTCTGGCATGTTTACTCAAATTTAAGTAGTTATTTTTGACAGTTGCCAAATCTTTATTGGTAGTTTTGATGCGTTAATTTTCACTTATTTTTTTCCCTCTCTGCAGTGGTGGTCCTGGAGTCGCATTATGGGTGGAAGTCAGTCTGGTGCTGGATCCTACATCGTTGGATACCTCTTCTATATATTGTGGGCCTTGTTGTTCGGTTTACTTGCTGCAACGCTGGTTAGAATGTTTGCACCGTATGCTTGTGGCTCAGGTGTTCCTGAGGTAGCGTAACATTCAGCTCCTTTATTATGTCATGTTTTTTTTTTTAACTTTTACATTAAACAGATAGAAATATATAGTGCAGGTAGAAATATAAAGTGCAGATTGATAGATAGTAAAGAAATCAACATTTATCGAATGTAATGCTGTTAAGTACTGAAATCTAGAAATACATAGTGTGAACTACTGTAAAATATTGAAATCTATAAAAATATAAGCTGAACTACTGTAAAATTTAGAAATGTGTAGGGTGAATTTCTGTAAAATATATACGTATTGGGTCAACTGCTGTAAAATATAGAAATCTAGAAATACATACAGGCATACTTCGCTCATACGACATGTTAGGTTCCAGGCCACTGTCATTAAGCTAAAATCGACATAAAGCGAAACATGACCTTTTTTCACTGCTAAAGCAAGTACAGTACTGGAATTGTCATATATGTACATTACAAACCTAACTAATCAACTTAGAATTTAAACAAACAATTTAAAATAGTATTTTATTTATTTATAGCCATAGTTTTCTTTTGTTGGTAGCTGCCGTTGCTGAATTATTGAAGGAAGTTTGAAGAAGAGGGCACATCTAGATCGGCAGTCCATTCTTCATAGCGCTTCCTTACTGGAGATTCTGATGCACTTCTTGTAATAATAAAATATAAAAAACGTGAAATCACTTTGGAAACACATTTTATATCACAAACTAGCAAAGCTAATTCACAATGATGCTCTTGAAATGCGACAAAAACACACTGAGTCCCGAAGTATAAAGTGTAGCGGAGAGAGCAAAGGGAAACGACTCAGCGCTCATGCGGTTTCAAAATAGTGTAATGTTGAAACTGTGTAATGTCAAAAAAGTGTAATGTCAAAAAAGTTTAATGTCGAAAAAGCGTTGTCTGAGCGAGTCAAGCCGGCGTATCATGGAAATGAGTGTTAATTGAAAACCGTCGTATGAGCCAAGTGCAGGAAAGCAAATCATCATATGAGTGTACTGTGAACTGCTGTAAAATATAGAAATGTATAGGGTGAACTACTGTAAAATATAGAAATATATAGGTTGAACGACTGTAAAATATGGAAATGTATAGGGTGAACTGCTGTAAAATATAGAAATGTATAGGGTGAACTGCTGTAAAATATGGAAATGTATAGGGTGAACTGCTGTAAAATATAGAAATCTAGAAATGTATAGGGTGAACTGCTGTAAAGTATAGAAATGTATAGGGTGAACTGCTGTAAAGTATAGAAATGTATAGGGTGAACTTCTGTAAAATATAGAAATGTATAGGGTTAACTGCTGTAAAATATAGAAATGTATAGGGTTAACTGCTGTAAAATATAGAAATGTATATGGTGAACTGCTGTAAAATATAGAAATCTAGAAGGTGAACTGCTGGGAAATATGAATGACTTTTCCGATCCCCTAGGTTACGAGTTTTCACTCTCCTTTCCTTCTGTAAAATATAGAAATATATAGGGTGAACTGCTGTAAAATATTGAAATGTATAGGGTGAACTGCTGTAAAATATAGAAATGTATAGGGTGAACTGCTGTCAAATATAGAAATGTATAGGGTAAACTGCTATAAAATATAGAAATATATCGGGTGAACTGCTGTAAAATATAGAAATGTGTAGGGTTAACTGCTGTAAAATATAGAAATCTAGAGGGTGAACTGCTGTGAAATATACAAATGTATAGAGTGAACTGCTGTAAAATATAGAAATCTAGAGGGTGAACTGCTGTAAAATATAAAAATGTGTAGGGTTAACTGCTGTGAAATATAGAAATCTAGAGGGTGAACTGCTGTGAAATATACAAATGTATAGAGTGAACTGCTGTAAAATATAGAAATCTAGAGGGTGAACTGCTGTAAAATATAGAAATGTATAGGTGAACTGCTGTAAAATATGAATGACTTTTCCGATCTTCCTAGGTTACGAGTTTTCACTTTTCTTTTCTACTGTAAAATATAGAAATATATAGGGTGAACTGCTGTAAAATATAGAAATGTAAAGGGTGAACTGCTGTAAAATATAGAAATGTGTAGGGTGAACTCTGTGTTGCATCATATGCCTCCCTGCAAGAGGGAGCTTCCCCTGTCTTGGATGGCTTTTTTTTTTTTTCCTTTATTGACTTATCCATGTTTGTTGAAGTTTTTGTAGTTTAACGTTTTTTACGGGATGGGGTAACCAGCCCCATGCCCAACCCTCCTTTGTTGCTTTCTATGACATGCTTGGTAGGGAACAGTGTTACTATTCTTTGCTCCCCTTTCGGGCCCCGGTAACACATGATGGTGATGGATAGGACACACACTGAGGAAACCTGTTGATAGTATTACAAGGCAGTCCTTGTTCTGGAACCCCCAGGGCAAGAGAGGCAGAGGTAGGCCAAGAAGCACATGGAGAAGAGAGCTGGAAACAGGTGAAAATGATGAGTAGAACGTGGAAGGAACTTGAGATGACGGTACGTATGACAGGAGGACTTGGCATGTGTTTGTTGAAGGCCTATGCTTATTGGGGAGCAGAGGGGTTATGAATGAATGAATAGGGTGAACAGCTGTAAAATATAGAAATCTAGAAATATATAGGATGAACTGCTCTTAGTTACAGTTCAGCTACTGTAAAATACAATACATTTTGACATATAGGATGAAATATTTTTTATTGCTCACAAAATATACATTGGTGCTACCACTGCAGTTCCCCCTTTTCCTTTGGAGGAAATCTATATCAAAACACTTTATATGCACTTACAGTGATAATTTCTGTAGCAGCTTGTTTCAGATGTTAATGTTGCCAGCCCTATAGACATCCTCACACTAGTCCACTCTTACGGCTTGCTTGGGGGAGCAGTGGTTTTGTTTTTACATCATCTTCCCAGTGAACCCAGTACACATTGAACAGGATGTCGGGTTAAACTAACTTGTCCTGTAACTTATCCTCACAACTTCTAACATTACCCCTGGAAATTGCCTGAGATGTAAGGAGTTAAACATGTTGAAATTTAAGAAATCAGTGTACCTGTAGACAACGAAGTCTAGACATATATAATGTGAACTGCTATGAGGTAAAGAAATCTAGACATTTTTAAGATGAATTCATCATCACCTGTCATCTCCACATCGTAGGTCGGCTTCAGTGGATCTCCAACACCTTCTTTTTCTTTTCTTGATGGAGCACTCTGATAGACTCTTTTCTGTCCATCTCTTGATGTTATCTTCCCATAGACACTTTCCTGTCCATCTTTTGAAGTTATCGTCCCACTTATAGCGCTGTCTTCATCTTGCACGTTTGCCTTCAACCTTTCTCCTATTTGGTCTTCAGTCTTCAGTAAGGTGTTATGTCTTTTTACATGGCCAAAATATTTTAGCTATCTAATTTTGACCTCCTTCATTAATTCTCTTTTCATTCCTAGATTTTCTATGACATAAAGAGGTTTTCTTCTCTTTCCACCAGATGTGCCCCATTCTTTAAGATAAATTGCCATAGAGTGCGAACAAACGAGTAAAAGAAATGTAGATACTTATTTTATGGAAACATAGGGCGATCAGTCTGATCACAGTCACGCTAGCAAGAATAAAGTTATATAAGGGCATCAGCTAAAACATTAGCCCATATCTGCATTTTGGAGGGAGCATGAGCATGCACTGAAGTGGTATGACAAGATCACTAATGTGGAACTGATGACAAGAACCAGGCAAGTGCCAGTGGAACAAGAGAGGAGGAAAAGATGCTGGAGATGGATAGGACACACACTGAGGAAACCTGTTGATAGCATTACATGGCAGTACCTGTTCTGTTATCCCCAGGGTAAGAGAGGTAGAGGGAGGCCAAAGAACACATAGAGAAGAGAACTGGAGACAGGCATGAAGAAGACATGGAGAGATCTTGAGCTGATGGCACAAGACAGGAAAACGTGGTGTAAGTTTGTTGAAGGCTTATGCTCCTTGGGGAGCTGAAGGGTGATGATGATCATGACGACGATGATGATGATGATGATGATGATACACTGATTCACTTAGATTTCCTGTTGTTAGTTTTTTTAAATAATAGAAACACCCAAAGACCCATGCACTAAGAAAATTTATTAAGGATCGTTTGACAGGGGTTGCAATTATTGGTTGCTTGCAACCCTCTCAGCAGCAGACTTAGCAATTCAAGCAACACAAAGCCTTATACAGATCAACATTTAATACTACCGAACACCCGGACAGTGTTCACTGTCCGTAGAATAACTACTTGAGAGGATCAGTGTTTCTCAAATTTTTAGAAAACATGAACACCATTTTTTATACGTTTGTCATTTGTGTCATTTTTTTTTTAAATTTTGTTTTGATTAACCTTTTGTGTCATTCTTGTACATTATGTTGCCCCATTGTAGTTTCAGTGGAAGTTTGAGAGAAGAGAACGAAACATTAGGACTACCACTTCCTTAGGCATGTCACAAGTGGTTGTGCATATGGCTGGCACGGTCATCGTGTAAAACAAATAGCTTCAGAAACAATCACTGTGAGAGCATATGCTTTTACATAGGCTTCCAAAAGTAGGCTAGCTGCAGAAATGGTTCCATGCTCTATAGGAAGTGAAAAGGGAGATGATGATGATGTTATGCTTGTACCTCATGTTTGCTGACAAAGACTGAATGTTGTCATAGTGCTGGCTATGTTGTACTCTACCTAACTGTTGTGTTCACTCACATTTGTTCTACTCCCAACCAGATTAAGACCATTCTGAGTGGTTTTATTATTCGAGGCTATTTGGGCAAGTGGACCCTGCTCATCAAATCCGTAGGAATGATGTTGACAGTAGCGGCCGGTCTCAGCCTCGGCAAGGAAGGACCTTTTGTGCACGTTGCTTGCTGCTGCGGGAATATTTTCTCATATTTGTTCCCAAAATATGGTCGCAACGAAGCCAAGAAAAGAGAGGTTTGTGACCTGTGGACTGATATTTCTTACTTGCAGAAAGTCATGTGTGGGAGTATAACAGACGTGTTTCATGTATTCAGTGAGTGGAAGTTGTTTGTTTGTTGTTTAACTAGGGCTGCTGAGCTTCTCGCTCCTTAGCAGCCAATACCAAGTTGAAGATGCCTTGGTATTATCTACACTGTAGATCTAGGCTTTTCCTGTGGCTTTTCTGCCATTCCGAAACGTATTGAGTTGAAGTCATGAGCTGCAGTTTCTCCATCTTGGCTTGCATTTAAAAGATCGTCACATCTGGCCCCAAGCTAGGAGTAAGAAGTCTGTGGCATACTGTGCATTCCCCGCCATCCAAGGATGCTCTCCAACTATGCAGAGCTAAACTACTGTGCTCTGGTTCTGGGCTCTCCCAAGGAATTGTCACGTCCTGCACTTTCTTAGCTTCCCCTGCCTATCACTGGGTCCACAGTTAGATCTTTCTGAATGCAGTCAAACATGTCAAAGCCAATGAATTGTGCCTGGGGCTCATGTGACTTCTCCAAGCTTAGTGTGCAATGCTGGGTTCTCAATGTGTTTCACCACAGGGGGAATCCGTGGAAATGTGTGGATGATTTCAAGAGTCAGTGAAGGTGTAACTGTCCTCACAGACATAGGTTCACTTCCACATATGTATATTGTAGCATTGTGCATAGCTGGTGGTCGTATAAGGATGACTCCAGATATGCCTCCATGCATGTGAGTGGAAGTATAACCAGGACATATGTCATTGTACACCACCAGGTGGAAGTGTAACCAGGGCATATGCCATGTGAACCGCTAAGTAGAAGTGTAAAAATGCCATATGCCATCATATCACTTAGTGATAGTATAACCAGGGCATATGTCATATACACCATGAAGTTGAAGTATAATCAGGGCGTATGTTAGTAGGTCTGATCAACTTTCATGTATATGCTTAGTGGAGGTATGAAAGACCAGCTTGTGTGCATATGGTAAGTGAAGGTATGACAGACCAGCTTGTGTTTATGTGGTAAGTGGAGGTATGACAGACCAGCTTGTGTATATATGGTAAGTGGAGGTTTGACAGAGCAGCTTGTGTATATATGGTAAATGAAGGTATGACAGACCAGCTTGTGTGTATATGGTAAGTGGAGGTTTGACAGACCAGCTTGTGTGGTTATGTTAGTTGGAGGTTTGACAGACCAGCTTGTGTGTATATATGGTAAATGGAGGTATGACAGACCAGCTTGTGTGTATATGGTAAATGTGAATGCTGAGTGAAATGTTAGCAAAGCTACTTTCATTTATACACTGAATGGAAGTAAATACTAATAGAAACACTGTCTTGTATGTCATGACCAAATGAAATTACAGCAGGAAAATGGTCATGTATGTCTTTGTGTGGAAGTGTAACAGAGCCACTTTCACATGTATGCTGAGTAGAAGTATAAAAGAAAAACTGTCATGTTGTGTCTCTGGTGGAAGTATAACAGAGCAACTTTCTTATGTATGCTGAGTGAAAGTACAACAGAGCAACTTTTACATGTACGCTGTATGGAAGTTAACAGAGGAACTTTCTTATGTATGCTGAGTTGAAATATAACAGACCAACTATTACATGTATGCTGAGTGGAAGTATATCAGCAACTTTCTTGTGTATGCTGAGTGGAAGTATAACAAACCAACATTTACATGTATGCTGAGTGGATGTGTGGAAGTATAACAGAGCAACTTTCTTATGTATGATAAGTGGAAGTATAAATGACCAACTTTTACATGTATGCTGAGTGGAAGTGTGGAAATATAACAGAGCAACTTTCTTATGTATGATAAGTGGAAGTATAAATGACCAACTTTTACAATGTATGCTGAGTGGAAGTGTAACAGACCAACTTTTACATGTATGCTGAGTGAAAGTGTGGAAGTATAACAGAGCAACTTTCTTGTGTATGCTGAGTGGAAGTATAACAGACCAACATTTACATGTATGCTGAGTGGAAGTGTGGAAGGATAACAGAGCAACTTTCTTATGTATGCTGAGTGGAAGTATAACAGACCAACTTTTACATATATGTCGAATGGAAGTACAACAAAGCAACTTTTACATGTATTTTGAGTGCCAGCATAACAGACATTGATTCCAACAAGCAAATGTGCATTAGACCAGTTATGAAAAATGGTATTGTGCATTGCTGAGCATTGATGAAATGATTTTGACAATGCCAGAGGGATGGATTGAAATTGTTGGGTAACAATAATGGAACAGGCCCAGTTGTACTATTAACAAAAAAAGATAAAGGTAGTCCCATAGCAGATACTGCCTCAGAGGAGTGTTAGAGACTTCACTACACTAGGTCCAGCTTCAAGAAGTGGGGTGACCCATTACCTTCCTCACTGCTTTTTCCTTCCCTAACTCAAGAGCAGGGTCAGGTACCCATTTAAAGCTGGGTGGACTGGAGCGTGACACCACTGTGTTTCAAACCTGGCACCTTTGCCACCAGAGGCCAGTGCTCTAACCACACTGCCAATCAGACGCTCAGTTATACTATAAAGAACTTAAATTAGAACATGAATGTGACTGTTGTGAGAGATGACTTCAGAGGTTTAAGAAGCGTAATTGAATTTAAATTTAACATTTGTGTAATTTAAGTGGTACTTTAGATACATGGGCGGGGCATAATAAGTGGGTCAGAGATGTACTGTTGAAATTTTTTTTGACATCATCACCATCATCATCAGGCCACAACAGATTGGGAGACCATCTATTCAACAGCTGAAGATAGGAACTACTGATGAGTGTAACTGTGTCACTGATAAAATGACTCCTGAACATCTACTTCAAAGGTACCCAACATATGAAGAACAGAGAAAATGCATATGGCCATCACCAGTACCATTCCTGGAAAGAACTCAACGAAGATACCAACAGCCTTAAGCTGACCACTGCTTTCTTTGAACATATTCAAGTTGACGTCTGAAAGTGAATGAAGAAGAATTATTTATTACTAGCAATAACCCATCAAACTTGACGGCTTTTTAATAATAGTTTGCTGTTTCCGTTCCCAGATGAGTAGATAGAAGTACATTCTTAGAGTGTTTTTGGTTTCTTTCCATTATACAGTGTAATCAAACTGTTCATGAACACCGTCATTTGAACGCTTTTCTTTGTTGATTGTAACTATTTTCGGGAGAGTATATATAATGGAAACAATACAATTTTTCAACACGGTTGCATTCCTCAGCTGTGACCAACGTACACACGGTGAGAATTATGTTATTTTAGATTCAATTTAAAAGTTCTTTGATGACAACATTTCATGTGAAAATGCGTGGATTGTTTTCAAAGAGTGTTCCCTGATAATATGTGGTTTTAACAAAAACTTTCAAGTTTTCATGATTTGTACATTGGGTGAGGGCTCATGCACACCAATTTTTACGCACTTTTTCTTTGTCGAGCGCTACTAATTTCTTGAAAGAATAAAAAATATAAAAAAACCAAAGTATTTGTTTTATATAACACCCACGCCGCGCAAGTTACTATTTTGAGTGTGACCGACTGACGTAACATACATCGGTAATTATGTTAGTTTGGATGTGACCTCTGTTGTTCTGGCAAAATGGATAATCCGACGAGGCTTAGAAACAATGAAATCAGGAAAATTGGTGGTATACCTTTATAACATAATATCTTTAGGTCTGGGTCACTGAATTGTAGCATAACAATATGATTCACATGTGTGTCTTTGATTGAAATGTGTAGCACAGTATACTATCTAGCATATCAGTGAACAGAAATATAACCATATCTTTTGGGCACTAGTATATGTATGTGCAAACATGGAGTTTATGTATGGAGGTATGTGTAAATATGTCATTACCATCTTTTATTCCAGATCTTGTCTGCAGCTTCCGCAGCTGGTGTTAGTGTGGCTTTTGGAGCTCCTATTGGTGGAGTGCTATTTAGTTTGGAAGAGGTGAAAAACTGGGTTTTTGGGGAAGTTGCAGTGTGAGGAAGGGAGATTGTGTGATGTAGATCTCCAGTGTGAAAAAACTTTTTTTTTTTTGAGAGGGTATACTTGATTCATATATTAGATGAGAAGGAAGTGGCCTGTACTTGTGTAAAGAGAACTTTTACCATTTTAGAGCCACTAAGTCATAGATCTGTTGCATTGAAGTTTAACATTGAAGATTTTTTTAGTTTAATTTTGGGAGTTACTTATTCATCTTCTCAACTTTTTAAGTAATATCCAGCGTGCTCTGAATGTTTTAATACATTTTTTAAATGGTCTTCTCCTTCTTCTTCTTCCTCAAGTACCATGCTTAATGGCTTAGGAGATCATGTCTCTCCACAACTTCCTGTCTCCAGTACAATTTATCAATTCTGCTGTTGACTTCTTTCCATGCCATGATATCAAACTGTCCAGTATTTGCTCTCTTTGTCTTCCCCTGTTTCTTTTCCCTTCAATCTTACCTGTTGTTACGATATATTCCAGCTTTCCTCTTCTCATAACATGCCCAAAAAAAGTTGATTGCTTTTTTATAACTTGCAAAATATGTTTGCTTTGCACATTGGCCTCTTTCAGGACATCCTCATTACTCTTTGTGGCTGTCCATGGTATTTTTAACATTTTTCTGTAAAACCACATCTCTTTGGCCTCTAGTGCCTTCCCTACTTGTTGACTAATTGTCCATGACACACTCCCATATGTCAGGATTGGTTCTATATAACACTGAAGAACTATCTTTCTTCCTTCAAACGACAAAGAATTGTTGCATAAAATACTCTTAATTTTATAGAATGCTGCTTTTGCTTGAGCTATTCTGCTCTTCACTTCTGAGATGCATCTTCCATCCATTGTTATTAATGTGCTCAGGTATTTGAATTTATTGAAATGTTTTAAAAATGTTCATGGTCTGACACTACTTATTCTTCAGTACATCGTATGGAGTGCTGTTAAACTGTACAGGTAAAACAGGTCAAGATGGTCCCATAGCAGATACTGATATAGGGGAGTGAAGTGTTAGAGACTATACTGGGACCAGCTTCAAGAGGTGGGGTGACCAGTTCCCCTTCCTCATATCCTTTGCCTTCCCTAACTCAACAGTAGAGTCAGGTATCCATTTACGGCTGGGTAGAATGGAGAATGATACCACCATGTTGAACTGTATACATGTATTAAATGCAGCACACTAAAATGTTAGCCATTAAAAACCCATAAATTTACCCATAAATAAATTTAAAAAGTATTGACTAAAGGCGTTTAATTATGTTAACAATATAAATGACAGGTAAATAGTGTGGATGTTTTGTATCTCAGGTGTTGTCGTACATTTGTAATTTTCCTTCCACAGGTCAGTTACTACTTCCCTCTGAAAACCTTGTGGCGTTCCTTCTTCTGTGCCCTGATTGCTGCTTTCATCTTACGTTCCATCAATCCCTTTGGCAACGACCACCTAGTCATGTTCTCTATAGACTACAATGAGCCATGGTCCTTGCTGGAATTGTTTCCTTTCATCCTGATCGGAGCACTTGGTGTAAGTTTTGTAAACTACCAGTTTATACTTTTTTAAATAAAGAAATTGATATAGGTCAGTAGCGCCGGTCTTAAAACGAAATGGAGGACACTAGACAACTGAATGGTAACAGGGGTGATGACCTTCTGAATGGCACCATCACATCACAGTAAAAGTGAATTGTGAAAGGATGCACTACCAAGTAGCACCCCTCCCAAAAAGTGCCTTATTGATGTTGGGTATTTTTTGTTGTTGTAGCATTTACAATAGTTTGGCATTATGGTTACCACAGATTGAAGCTTAGAAAGATAAAATCATTTTAAAAATGAGCAAACAATAGAGGTGTAGCAAACTAAGGATAAAGCACTTCAGCGGGGGGGGGGGGGGTTTTTTTTCTTGGAGTAAAAGATTAATAGTAACATGTCAATTTAGCCATTAGACTGACTATGATTAGAATTAGATTCTTTAGTTTTTCCCAGAGATTAGAATTACATTATGTAGTTTTACCCAGATTAAAAGTAGATTCTGTAGTTTTACCACGATTAGAATTAAAGTTCTTTAGTTTTTCCCAGATACTAGAATTACATCTGTAGTTGTATCCAGATTAAAATTTGATTCTTTATTTCTACCTACATTAAAATTTGATTCTAAAGTTATACCCAGGTTAGAATTAAATTCTGTAGTTTGACCCAGATTATAATTAGGTTCTGTATTTTGACCTAGTTTATCCTGTATATAAATAAAGCAACCTGGTTTTTCATTATTTTTTTCCATGAGTTTAATAAGTAGTTCATGTAGGCAGGGATAGCAGCAGTGCACCAAGCATTTGACATGGAGTCTTGCTGAGATCTAGCTGCCTACCACTATTTCTGGGGTTCCAGAACAATCCTAGTGATGTCAGCAGATATCTAAAACTGTTGCATATGTTACAGTTAATTTCATGGGAAACCCTGCTCATTCCTACATATTGAAACTGCACCTAGGTACGATCTTATTATAGTAATTGGAGACCTCAATGTGAAAGTTGGTACACACAATACTTATAATGAAAGAGAAATGGGGAAATGCGGCAGTGGAACAGTAAACGAGAATGGGGACAAACTGATAAGCTTCTGCAGCATTAACAACCTGGTCATTGGAGGAACACTTGTTCCACACAAAGAAGTGCACAAGTTAACGTGGGAATCACCAAACGGACTAGACAGAAACCAGATAGACCACATTATGATCAAGGGTAGATGGAGGCATGCATTACAAGACGTGAAAGTAAGAAGAGGTGCAGGTGTGGGAAGTGATCATCACCTTGTAGTAGCAAGACTGAAGGTGAAACTCAGAGCTGCTGGACCAATTGCAATCAAACAGAAATGATATAACATCATGAAACTCGAGGACCCCCTCACCAGAAAAGCTTTTGTGGTTGATGTAAAGAGACAATATCAAATTGACAAAAGCCAGGAAAGTACAGCGACTGATGATGTTGACAAGAAATTCAACATCATTTCAGCAATATACAAGGAAAGCAGCAAATCAAGCTTGGGATTCCAGGAAAGAAAGAGACAAGATTGGATAAACGTTAAACACCATAGTGATGAGAAAAGAAATGAAAAGAAAGAAAACAGAAGCAAAGTCTCCCAGGTTAAAGGAAATATATAGCAAACAGTACAGTCTGTTAGACAAAGAAGTCAAACGTCAAACCCGTGCCAACAAAAGGAAATTTTTGGATGACCTTGCAAGGCAGGCAGAAAAGGGAGCACTGAGAAATGAACAAAGCACAGTTTATAAAATAAACTATCTGCAGAAAATGAGGTGCAAACAATATAACGTTAGTAAGAGACAAGCAAGAAAATCTCATCACCACAGCACAGGGGCAGGAAACAAGATGGGCAGAGCACTTCAGAGAAACACTGAATAAGGAACCACCAGAAACACAGCTGAATGTTCCTGAGGCTGAAAGTGACTTAGATGTAAATACAGACATTCCACGAAAAGAAGAAATCATCACAGCTATCAAAGGGTTAAAGAATGGAAAAGCGCCTGGTCACAACAATTTAAATGCTGAGTTATTCAAGGCAGATCCTGAACTAGCAGCAGAACTATTAGAACCACTATTTGCACAAGTCTGGAAAACAGAGACAATACCAATGGAGTGGAGTAAAGGAATAATTGTCATATTGCCCAAGAAGGGCAACCTTGCCGACCGCAACAACTGGAGAGGAATTACTCTCCTCTCTGTTCCCAGTAAAATACTAGGCAGGATAATTTCCTAGTAAAATACTAGGCAGGATAATTATCCAGAGAATTTCAAAAGCAGTAGACCATAAAACAAGCGGGATTCAGAAAGAACAGAAGATGTGCAGATCATATATTCACCCTCAGGAACATTATACAGCAGTTCTCAGAATGGCAGAGACAGCTATACATTAACTTTGTTGATTTTGAAAAGGCTTTTGACAGCGCACACAGGGACAGCCTATGGAAAATACTGAGGGCTTATGGAATTCCTAGCTGCATTGTTTCCATTATAAAAAGCCTCTATTCTAACTTTACATGCAGTGTTGGGTTGATCAACCTAACTTTTGAGGTGAAGACAGGAGTGGACAGGGATGCCCCTTATCAACAACTTTATTTTTGACAGTCATAGACAGGGTGATGGGCCAGACAACAGAGGGCAGTCAAAGAGGAATTAGATGGACATTTTCTACACTGGAAGACCTGGAATATGCAGATGACAAAGCACTACTTGCACATTCACATCAAGACATCCAAGAAAAAACCGATAGACTGAATAAGCATAACCAGCAGGTGGGTCTGAACATCAATCTGAAGAAGACAGACGTCATGACACTCAATGTGGGCAATCCTGAGCCAATAACAATAAGGAACCAGAAGCTAGAACAGACAGGCAGATTTACATACTTAGGTTGCATAGTAACACCAGACGGCGGAACAAGCAAGGACATCAACAACAGAATGAATAAAGCAAGAACAGCCTTTGCTAGTCTCAACAACATTTGGAAGTCTTCCCAGTACAGCACAAACACCAAATTAAGATTATATGAGAGCTGTGTACTTTCTGTGCTTCTCTATGGTGCGGAATGCCGAGAAACAGAGAAGGAAATGTCGAAACTGTCCTCTTTCTACACAATGTGCCTAAGGAAAATTCACAGAATCTTTTGGCTGAATACCATCACCAACCAAAAACTACTTATTCGGAGTAACCAAGAGGACATGCACACCATCATAGCTGGCAGATGCTGGAGTTGGGTTGGCCACGTCCTCAGAAGGGACCCTGATGCCATTACAAGAACAGCTGTCCTATGGACCCCCGAAGGAAAGTGAAAGAGAGGCCGACCAAAAACAACTTGGCGGAGAACTGTGGAGGCTGAGATGCAAAGAATGAACCAGAGTTGGGGCACTGTACGAAACATGGCCGCCGACCGAACAAAGTGGAAGCAATTTGTTGCTGCCCTACAAGACACCACCAGGCATGATGGCCACTGACTGCTTTGACAGTCTGCGGCTAAGGATCAAAGAAGAAGAAGATTCCTGCATATGGCTTGATTAGGATATTTAGTGCCCATTACTAAAAATAGCAAGAATTAGAATACCAATTGGCAAGACGACGAAGATGGCTCAACCTGTGTTACAGTCTTGACTTATGGATTCGAGTTATGGGCTTTCACTACAAACCACAAAAGCCAGCTGCAAACCTCAGAAATGAGATATCTGAGGAAGGCGATTGAAGTAACAAGAAGAGACATGGTCCACAACCAGACGATACGCCATGTCCTCAAAACCCAGCCCCTGCAGACCCAAGTGGAACAGTCCCAATTACAATGGTTTGGCCATGTCTGCAGATTGAGATGGCTACCATGACAAATATGGGAAACCCAGAGCCAGGGATCCAGACCTCCAGTTAGACCCAGAGTTTGCTGGGATACAACTTCAGACAATCTCTGAAGGACCAAGGACTAGATTGGAACCAGGCCAGGAGGAAGACAGCTGATAGGTTAGTATGGCATTCTCTATGGCAACCTCTGCACTCCAAGGTAGAAGAGGAACAACTAAGTAGTTAGTAAGTAAGTAGTATTACAAATTGCATATTACATTTATTGTGATTTGTTTACTGGTACAAGTCTTCAACCCCTTATCTGAAATTTCAAAATCTGAAAAGCTCCGAACACCAAAAGTTTTTTGGGTCGAGCTTCACTCGCGTGCTCGTCATGACCCAGGCAGTGTTAAGATGTGAGTTAGTTAAATTTGCGATATTGTTATATACTGGTATTTATTAAATAAATGTTGCTGTTAAAAGTAGTTTTATGAACTGTAAAACAACAAATGCAATAATAAATAATGAATATTTTTTTTAATATAAACTGGAATTTTAAAAGTATTAATGTGTTTGCTAACAGTTTGCAGCCAAAACATGTAATATGTGGACTCCAAGGGTTTCAGATAAGGGTTTGAGGACAAGTAATGTCTTTCTGTTAACTCTTTTCTAGTTAGTATTGCACATTTTCTGTTTCTTTTATTTTCTGCATTAATGGAGTAAACTGTTGCAGCTTTATTTTCTTTCACAAATGTAATAATCTATCACAGTTATCTCTGTCATTTTCAGGGCTTGTTTGGAAAGTTTTTCATCAAATTTAACATCATGTGGTGCAGATACAGAAAGACCTCCCGCTTGGGAAACTACCCCATTTTTGAGGTTAGTCTATTGTCAAGAATGGTTTGTAAGGCAATATATTTTGGTGGGTATTAATTCAAGGTCAGAGACATACATGCAACCCCTTCATCTCTAGACTTGAGCCAACCAGGAATCATGCTGTACAACAAACACATATTGAGAAGTGGGGGCTCATCTGGGATGTAGAAATGCACAGTTGTAGAAATTAATGTGTCACAGATGAATGGATGAAGACACGGAGATAGTTTGACAGTACTAAACATGAACTGTATTATGAGTCTCCCAAAGTGATAATCCCCATGTAAGTCATTCCAACAAATTATATATCAATGAATAATCCACAGACACTTCCCCAAGGCATATCGTAAGAGGTGGCTAATATGAAGTTGTATATGAGGCTGGCAAGCCCATCATGTTAAACAAATTGCAGCAGAAACCACTGGTGTGACAGCACATGAATGCTTGGTGCAGGCTCCCGGCAAATGAACCAGCTGCAATGGTGGCTGCATTGTTTTTGTTAATCAGAATCGACGTCATTGCACTCCGGGCAAACCCATAGGTGCTCAGACTCCTGCAGCAAATGTCGAAGGGTATGAATGCTAATTGTTCCTGTTGTGCACTAGTTGTATACACAGCGGATGCGTCTGCTCATATGTCCATCCCTGCTGGTCTTACGTTTGATGCTGAATTCCAGCAGTCTTAGCCTTGATGATTCATCGATTGCAGTGTCATTTTCTAATAGATGAACATGAATCGCCCTCAGTATTTCTTCCTTATCTATGGCCAGTGCACCTTTTATGGGTGCTCTTGAAGCTAGTCTGTCAGCTCTTTCATTGCCACGTACCCCAGCATGACCAGGAAAGTAGATCCACATCAGTTCTTGAAGATTCGATGCTTCTATGGAGGTTTTCCATTCATGTCGAAGCCAACCATTTTGGACCTTTCGAAGCATGGATTGTGAGTCTGATACAATAACTGCCTTTGTTAATAAAGTCTCAGACAGCCATCTTAAGGCAGCAGTAACTGCCTCTACCTCCATTCTCATGCTGGAGGTTGTTATCATGTAAGCCCCGCTATGTTCAGTGACCGTTCTACCCTTAACTCTAGCAGAGAAGCCCCACCCCGATTTATTACCACAGATTACAGACCCATCAGTGTACACAATGGCATCATCATCCCCAGCATTATCATTTATAAGCTGATCAACTTCCAGCTTTGCTCTACCATTGGCCCAAGTTCTGCATTCTCTACCAAGGCTGATGATGACTTGCTGGTATTCATCCAGCTCTCATCTGACTTACTCCACTCTTCTCCCTTGAATATACTTTCAACTGGGGTCACCTGTCTAATAGTCTCCTCCGCCTGCGCCATCCATGACATCCCCCTCTTTATTCTCGCTCCTTTGATGTCAGCTATGTTCCCATGCAGGGGATGCCTTTTGTCTGTGGTTACACGCATGTATGCTTTTACCTGGGCCATCGTATATCGTGGCTGTATACTCCATAAGGAGTGAAAAATGGAAAATGATGATAACTGTTTGTAATAACAGGAGTTATAGGGGAAAATGGCCAGAATGTCCTAATAGTAACAGTTGGCAACTAAATTGTCAATTCAAAATAGTTGTGATACCATGGATCCCATCATACTGCTGTATCCCTAGGAATGAAGAAGCTGACTGTCAAAGGAGGATGGAAAACTGAATAACAACTTAAACATAACATATCCTCATGCTGAGAGACTCATCCAGAACAGATGCAGGAACAAGTGAGAGTTAGAGCATCCAGGCCACTGTAAAAACAATGCCTGTCACCAGCTCTTTGCATGGAGGCATATCTGGAGTCATCTTTGTATGACCACCAGCTATGCACAATGCTACAATATTCATATGTGGAAGTGAACCTCTGTCTGTGAGGTTAATTACACTCTCATTGACTCTTGAAATCATCCACATGCTTCTAGGGATTCCCCATTTGGTGAAACTTGTTGAGAACCCATCATTGCACACTAAGCTTGGAGAAGTCACTTGAGCCGTAGACGTAACTCTTTGACTTTGACCTGGTTGACTGCATGCAGGAGGATCTCACTAAGGACCCAGTCATAGACAAGGGGAACTGAGAAGTGGCTCTGTGCAGGATGCAACAATTCTTTTTGAGAGCCTTGAACCAGAGCACAGTATTTTAGCAGAATCAGTAAGAGAGATAGATAGACAGAGCTTTATTTTAAAAGGGTTGAGAGTTCGGCATGCAGTTCTGTCTGACCATCCAGACCTTTGTCTTTCATTCTGTATCCGACACTCACTCATGTGGTCAAATCATCAACAATTAATCTGCATTTTGGATTGTGTCATCAATCATCATTACAAAAATTACATAAACACATTCTCGCTTATATCTGTACATTCTTGAGGGAAAATGAAATAATAATAATAATACTTTCTTACGCACTTCTGTAGCAGGAAAAATCTTTGAGCAGTTAAAAAAAATGTACATCTGCTCATTCTCATACACATCATCACATTAAAGCAAATGAAAACATTACATATTTCAAAGGCACAGTGGTATACAGGTACATTCTCACATAGATTACATTATATAATAATACTGCATGGATATAAAACAAATTATTCACATAGAAAATTATGAGCGGAAGAGGAAAAGAAAGGTTGGCATATGGATGAGATGTGGACAGGCAAAGGCTGCTTCTATGGGGGTAGATAATCAGTGTTGATGAAGTGTTTGAAAAGCGCTTTGTTGAATGAGTATTGTGTAGGTAGGCTTTTTAGGTGGTGTGGAAGGCTGTTGCACAAGTAGGCTCCAGAGTAGGCTAAACTCTTTTTGAACCCAGGTACTGCATAGGCAACAGGGGTCTGAGACACAGTGTGTTCAATAAGCAGAAGGTAGCAACTACTGGAGAATTTACTTGTAGCACTGATGAAAGAACAGGACTACTGAACCATGTCATACAAGGAGACTAACATGAGATTGTGCCTGGGGCTGACAGCCTCATCATGTGAAACAAATCACTACAGAGACCACCATTAGAAGAGCATTTGAATGCTAGGAGCAGGCTTCCTGTGGGTCTAGCTGCAATTATGGCCCTATGCTCTGTAAGGAATGCAAAGGAAAATGATGAAAGTAACATGAAGTACTGTCATCCTAACCACCTTCTTTTTATTTTTCTCACAGAGAAACTGTTGCTTAAGCTGAGTTACCCCATTAGAGAAATATTATCAGATCATTGATAGGAAACTATACAGAGCGATACAACAGGAGGCAATCTGATCATCAATCAGTCCTCCCGTCAATCAGGTCTTTCAGCCCCTTAATCTCCTTTACTCTCGGAAGTATTGACTCTTTGGGAATGTTCTCTGAGAACCAAGGGAATCATGATCGAAAACATTTGGGAAACACTGCTTTACCACATATTATTTTTAAATGTTGCACCAATTTCACAGTACATATTTGAAGCAGTTGCTCACAAAACATATTCATGCTGTCAGCCCTTAATGTAAAAGCCCGCTGCATGATACTGCAAGTGAAGATCTGCAGCAAAAATGTATTGTGTGAATATTCCACTGAGAGTTTGTAAATGAACTATTCCCAGGTGCTGGCAGTAACTTTTATCACAGCTCTTCTTAGCTACCCAAACTTGTACACTAGGATGAACAGCAGTGAACTGATCAGGTTGTTGGTCAGCAGATGTGGACCTGAGGATGATTCTGAGCTCTGGTATGTGCAGCAACTGCAAGTTCCTGTTGATGTATTGTTCTGTCTTTGTCACGAGGCTGTTCCTGATTTTCCTTTCTCTTAATTTGTTTCTGGTTGCTACATTTGTTTAGTTAAATAATAAGAGACAATTGGTTTTATGATGGTGACGTGAATAAAAGACAGGACTGACATTTTGAGACAACCCTTTACCTCCAGCACACAAAAAACAAAAGCGCAGTAGATCATTGATTATCCAAACTAAATAGGACAGACCGCAGTTCATATGTTCAGTTATTAAGCTAACCCAGCAGCAGAGGTGCTGGGTTCAAAACAAGGGGGCCAACCCTTCAATCTTCCCAGCTGTAAATGGGGACATGACTGCTCTTGAATTAGGAAAGGCAAAGGCAGCAAGGAAGGGAACTGGTCACCTCACGTCACGATGCTGGACCTAGTATGGTGACATCTGTAACACTTCACTCCCCGACGACAGTATATGCAATGAGACTACGTTAGTGCCTCTTAAGCAGAATAAAATTATTACGAGAGGGCTTCAAATGAAAACCTTAAATTTGCGATAGAAAATGGAAACACCATGCCATTGTCATGTAAGTTGGCAGTATTGTTGCTGAGGATGTCAAGAGTCTCCTGCAGGTGGCATCACGGTGCAGACGAACCACATGACGTCACAGTAGGAGTTTAAAGATGGCCGCCCCACTAGTGACATGCATTAAAGAGGAGCAGCGTTCTCTTATCCGTTTTTTTTAACAGCGAAGGGGTAAAACCTATAGAAATTCATCGGCAAATGAAGGTCCAATATGGTGACGCATGCCTGTCACTCCAGCAAGTGTACGAGTGGAGTAGGAAATTCTGAAACGGTGTGAGTTCTGTGACAAACTGTTCTCGACCGAAGAAGTTCTGCATGCAGCCATCTGCAGGGAAGGTTATGCTGACTCTCTTTTGGGATGAACGAGGCGTTATTTTAGAGCACTACCTGCCCAGAGGGAACACTGTCACCAGTGCCATGTATACAGATCTTCTCAGGAATCATCTTCAACCCCCAATCAAATCCAAATGACGTGGACTTCTGAGTACAGACGTCTTGTTGCAACATGACAATGCTCGGCCCCCATACTGCCCGTACAACGGTTGCAGCCATCGTGGACCTACACTTTGAGTGTTTTCCATATCCGCCATACTCGCCAGACCTAGCCCCAAGTGATTACCACGTCTTTGGACCACTCAAAGAGATGATGGGAGGCAAGACTTTCAGGTCCGATGAAGAGGTGCAGCCGGTGGTGCATGAGTGGCTAAAACGCAACCAAAAGAATTCTTTTCTAGAGGAACCCATGCACTTTGTAGTAGAGATGGCTACTGTGTGTATGTGTCGAAACAATGCTTCGAAACAGCATCGAGTCCAAAAGATTCGACACACAGCCTGCTTGTTGTTTCGACACAGTTTCAGTTCTTGTCTGCCTCGCTGTTTTGCAGAGACACACTGTCTCACTGTCTCACCTTCCGTGGGCCTTTGTAAAATTTGAATCAACCGTTCGGAACATTAGTATGGAATATCAAACATGACATATTTTCCAGGGATGTGTTATGATGACTTGATTTTTCAAGTGATATTATTTTTGCTGAGAAGTTATAGACACTGGAAATTGTGTCAGTGCTGCAGTTGTCAATGTTTTAGGCACTATGTTAAAGTTGAAAGTGTCTGTGTGTTCGTATTAATGTAATGGACACTTTATTAGCTCTGCTGATATCTGTGTACTCGGTGTGGATTTGAATCATTGTCTACCAAAACTAGCTTACTCTAGTTTGATATCATGTGTTATTATTACTGTTATTATTATTGTTGTTTTTTATTATTTTCACATATACTGCAGCTATCATCATATCTCCGTTTTATTTCATCATAATGAAGACTTGTGTAAAAATATTGAATTGTGGTCACACAAAATGCCATAGATTTTCACACACGACAGTAGCGCGCAAGTAAAAACAGTTCATGTATAGAAATGTATACTGTCTATTAGAGACTTCTTTCTCCCCGATACGGGCAATAGTGCCGTTGTGTCGACACACTGTTTCGACACAGTTTAAATCACTGGGCCGACTGTCTCGTTATTGTATAAACATTGGAGGCATCAAAGTAAGTACTTCCCCCTATCAAAGATAAACACATGAAAGTTGATCATCACAATATTTACTTTTGTCATCAAGATAAGTACCATCCTCTGTCACATATTCTTTTCTTCTTTGATCCTTAGCTGCCGACTGTCAAAGCAGTCAGTGGCCATCACGCCTAGTGGCGTTTTGTAGGGCAACAACAAATTGATTCCACTTTGCTCGGTCGGCGGCCATCCTTCATACAGTGCCCCAACTCTGGTTCATTCTTTGCATCTCAGCCTCCACAGTCCTCCGCCAGGTTGTTTTTGGTCAGCCTCTCTTTTGTTTTCCTTCAGGGGTCCAAAGCATAGCTGTTCTTGTGATGGCATTGGGTCTCCTCTGTCAAAGATAAACACATGAAAGTTGATCATCACAATATTTACTTTTATCATCAAGATAAGTGCCTCCCTCTGTCAAATATAAACATACATGAAAGTTGATCATTACAATATTTACTTTTGGCATCAAAATAAGTACTTCCCCCTATGAAAGATAAACATGTAAATGTTGATCATCACAATACTTACTTTTATCATCAAGATAAGTGCCTCCCTCTGTCAAAGATAAACATGTGAAAGTTGATCATCACAATATTTACTTTTATCATCAAGATAAGTGCTTCCCTCTGTCAAAGATAAACACGCATAAAAGTTGATCATCACAATATTTACTTTTGTCATCAAAGTAGGTGGTTCACTCTGTCAAAGATTAACATGCATAAAAGTTATCATCACAATATTTACTTTTGTCATTAAAGTAGGTGTTTCTGTTTGTTAAAGATAAACATGCATAAAAATTGATCATCACAATATTTACTTTTGTCATCAATGTAGGTGTTTCTGTCTGTCAAAGATAAACATGCATTAAAGTTGATCACCACAATATTTACTTTTATCATCAAGATAAGTGCCTACCTCTGTCAAATATAAACACACATGAAAGTTGATCATTACTTCTTCTTCTTCTTCCTCGTTCGTCCTGAAAAGGATGTTGGTTGCGTTGTGTCTGTTTACACAGCGGAGCTGCGATATCTGCGCCTTTCGGCTGGCACATCCGACTTCAGCACGACATTTTTATGGGACCGGGTTTGCCTTCCCTCTTCGATCCCTACTCTCTCAGCCAGACAGCTGTGATGCAGCCTGTTTCCAGGACCACTACATGGAGGTGGAGTAGGGTCTTGGTCAGCTCTGGTTTGCTGACCCTGACGCCAGTAGTCAAGCTATGGGTCGCTGACTGCATTCTCTATTGCTGCGTCTTTGGGTCCCAGTTGATCATTACAATATTTACTTTTATCATCGCAGTAAGTGCCTCCCTGTCAAATATAAACACATAAAAGTTGATCATAACAATATTTACTTTTATCATCAAGATAAGTGCCTCCCTTTGTCACATATAAACACACATGGGAGCCGCGCTAGCGTAGTGGTTACAACACCGCTCTGGCAACCGGGTGATTCAGGATCAAACCCGGGCGACGGCATTTGAGGATTTTTCGTCGACCGGGATTTGGACTGGATTAACTCGAGACCTGGCGAGAACATTTGAAGAAGTGTCGTCGACCAGGGATTGGCGGCTCCTGAGCTGACCCAGCTCTAATGGGTACCTCCGAAATCGGCGAGTATCTGCCTGAATGGTGAGGGACACCTGTCTCTGTACAAGAAAAAGGGATACTCACGTAAAATCAATGTCAGGTTAGACATTAAATAATAACCTGAGATTTCGCCTCGAGTATTAGCGGGCGTACGAAAAAAAAACAAGAAAAAAAACACACATGGAAGTTGATCATTACAATATTTACCTTTGGCATCAAAGTAAGTACTTCCCCCTATCAAAGATAAACATGTGAAAGTTGATCATTACAATATTTACTTTTGGCATCAAAGTAAGTACTTCCCCCTATCAAAGATAAACACATGAAAGTTGATCATCACAATATTTACTTTTGTCATCAAGATAAGTACCATCCTCTGTCACATATAAACACACATAAAAGTTGATCATCACAATATTTACTTTTGGCATCAAGATAAGTACCATCCTCCTGTCACAGCGTAAAGTAAATCATCTGTCACCTTCTTGGGCCTTGTCACTAGTGATCGTATAGTGGAGTTTATTTGTTCTCTTTTCCTCTTTTGTGGGTGACAGTGGTGGGTGAATGGGGTTCAAATTCAACACGCCATCAGATTTAAACAATAGAGCAACAATCAAGACCCCAAAACGGAGTCACAATAATGAAGACACGGTCTCTAAAAAGATCCATAGTTCTTTATTTAGCCACAATGCAGGGTTTTAGGTTGACTTACATGATCTGACTTGTTCTTACATCTATAAAACCTCATTCATTTCGGGAGGGGGTCAGTCCCTTCTCGAGATTCTTTGCTGGGCATCTGTATTAACCATTGACTGACCTACAGACCATGTCCTATGTCCTTCTTCTGCCCTTACTTTAACGGTCTTCGTTATTGACAGGCTTACCCGTTCTATTCGGTTCTGGGTTGTTTCACGATGTCGACTTCTTACTGTGGGACAGTCCGCCATAACCAGTTCAATTATTATCAAGTTGACCCTTCAGTTCTTCTTTGTTCTTCATCTTCTTTCATTGGAGTGAAATGGAGCATCTTGTGGTTCGGGGGACATATTGTAACCTCTGACGTCATCACCGTTGCTCTGTATGACGTCGTTTTTTTAAGATCCATAGTTCCGTAAGCTGCATCGAGATTATTCTCTCCACTTCCTAGTCGGTCCCTTATTCTTTATTATTCCGTCATCTCAACCGTATGCTGCTGCTCCTGTGACATATACACCCCAGGGTCCCTCAAAGAAAAATGATGCTCTAAAGCATCATTCCCCTCCAGCCCTATCTCTCCCAGGTCCATAAAACGATCCCCTTCCAACTAACTCATAACCAATTAAAATGTTAAACTAATTTCTTAAAATTCCTAATACCATGAATAATAACCTGTTTAACTTCCTAATATTTCGTTTACATACATTTGATTACAACAATGTTAAACCTTAAAATTCATAATACAACATTTTACACTGTCCCCCCGGTTCAGCCCTCAGCCTACTCTCGTCTCTCCACATAAACAACTGCTCAGCCTTTCAACTTATACTCGTTTCTCCCCAATAACTTGTACCTCTACTAATAACAAGACCCTCGCAAGTCTTCTCTCTCGTCTTGCTTCTTAATTCTATAGTACCAGTCGTTCCGCCACTGCATCCATGACACACCCCTTGTTCTGCCGTAATGCTTTATAGTTTTCCCCAACTTCAGCATCACGCATAAGTCTGCTTTGACTCTATTTATGCCCTTATACAAGAATTAGCTATCGCCTCCAACTTGTACTTATAACTGCTATAAGCAGCCTTCAAAGATTCTCTCTTTTCCTCCTTTCTTTCTTAATCCTGTTTGCTATCTCATTTCACTCTCTATACTCTTCTCATAATTTTACTTATCTCTGGGTTTCGGAGAAGCCTATCTCCCTACAAGTCTCCACAAGACTTTAGCAATCACCTAAACATCTTTGCTCTCCACACTACCTATTAATCTTGTTCCCTCTCTGGAACTATCTCTCACCATTTACCTTATTCCCTAAATTTTGGAGAAGCCCATCTCCGCATTAATCTCAACAAGAGTCTATCACTCGCCGCGGCATCTCTGTGCCCTCGCACTACTTCTTAAACTCGTTCCTTCTCTGGAACTATTTCTCACCTTTTACCCTACTCTCTAGGTTCGTCACTTCTCTGTGACTTCCCAGTTTACTCATGATTATCTTAACCATTCTTTATACACACCATCTCTCATTTTCGTATGATCTCTCGGCCCCCTCTTACTTTCGCCATCTCCTATGGCCTCTTCTTCTTCACACAAAATAAACCTCGCCAATCTTCCATGGCCTTAACCTACCCTTTTTATCATTATCTCCTATATTTTCATCATCTCCGCCTCTCTACTTCACCTACTCATGACTCCACTATTTCGCTATAGTGATCTCCTTGTCCCTATGTCCTTCCCACGAAATCTGTTTAGCAATGTCTATAATTGCTTCCTCTTTTTCCTTTATTTCTCTGACTTCGATCACGATTTGCTTGCTCTATCCTTCTCTGTCGTCTCACAATCCTTTCGTCATCCAACATTTTTGTTAGAACCACGTCAATTTCATCTCTTATTTCAGGAAAGTGTGTATGATACTTCCCTTCCAGCATCCGCCATACTACGGATCTACAGAGGTTAAATTCAGGCCGTTTTATGATGGCCTGTATCACCCTCTCCAGCTCCACCATGCTTGGTTCATCCACTTTAATTATTTTCCCCCTCTTGTCATTTCCTTCTTTTCCCACTTCTTCTCTCAATTTTTCCACCATTTCGCACCTCTCCGTGGGCCATGCTTCCCTCATGTGACTCTCTTTATTTCTACCTCTTACATTTTCTTCTGTGTCCTCGTCCTCTAAAAATTCTAAATTATCTTCTTCCTCTGAATAACTTGACTCCGAATCAGAAAACACGTCTCTATCCACTATTTTGATTCCCCAGTAATTTAGTTCCTCCATTACTCTCATTACCAGCCTGCGAATTTCTTCTTTTCTTCCTGATAAGTCCGTATCAAACTTTTTCTCCAGAAATCTCTGCACATACTTTAGTACTACGGTGTTGGGTCTAGCACCTCTCAGTTCATCCTTTATCGCTTTCTTCATCTCCTCCATGCTTGGCTTAGCCACTTTGACGATTTTCTTCATCTTCTCCGAACCACTGTTAACTCTCTGTACTCTCTTCTCTACTTCCCTTCTACTAATATTTCTTAAGTTTCTCTTAACTTCTTTAGCTTCTCTAACGCTTCTCATGTCTTCCTCAGGTTCTGTACCCTTTAACTCGTTGCTACCTCGACCTCTGCTTGTTTTCCTGGTATCTTTAATTACTTCCATCCTGTTCTTCCTCGCTTCTAATTCTGCAAATTCCTTCTCGATATCTGCACACAATGCAGTTACCTCTTCAACTTCTGTCATATAACCACTGCTAAACTTGTTCCCTTTTCTTTGTCTCAACTCCGACTGTTTTTCATCTCTCAGTCTTTTGAGACGTCTTTCATAATCTGATGAATCATCCGACGATACGTCAGACCTGTTATTATCCACTCTTATACCTGTAACGCCTAGCACTTCCTGTGTCTCCGAAGTCCCTTCTGTCTGATTCACCAAGTCCTGCAGATCTCCCTGCTCTTTCTGTTGAACTGTGGTCCCTTCTGGTTCCGTGTCCTCATTCCTTTCTTTCCTATTCGTCAGAAACTTCTTCTTATATTCCATCAACGGAATATCATCTTCGCAGGGTTCGTAGCGACCTGGAAAAACCTTGAAAAACCTGGAAAACGAAAAAAAAAATTCCAGGCCTTGAAAAGCCTGGAAAAATGGCTAACAGCCTTGAATTTCCCGCATCGGATCTTGAAAAAATATTAAAAATCGGAAGTTTTCCATTTTTCGGTTATTGATGGTATTTTTCGTTAAACTTCAGTTACCGCAGAATTTTTACTTCCCTTTGGGCACAAAATCCATTTCCAGACGTTTTCGGCGGTTCGTGTTTTCGGCGATTTGCGTTTTCGGCGAATTGCGTTAACGATGTGAAGCAGATTTATTTTTAGCGCGCGTGTCTGTTGTTACTCGAAAGCGGTAATTTCCTATTACTCGTGGGTTTTTGCTCCGCAGTGAATATGTGTAGTTATGTCTTGTATTGTAACAGTTAGGGTTAGATTTAGTATTAAGGTTAGGATTAGGGTTAACGCTAACCCAAATCCAAACCCTAATACTAAACCTAACCCTAACTGCTACGAAAGGACACATAACTACACATATTCACTGCGGAGCAAAAAGCCACGACTGGGAAAAAATGTATTTATAACCTCAGACCTAAGGGCCTTTTATATTTGGATATGCGCCCTAATATAACCGACTAGGTTGAACGGAATAATTTAAAAAATTTTTTTTTTTTAATCGAAACAAACAGAAACGATAAAACAAAACAAACCCCAACAAAAAAAATCAAACAAAAATAGTAAAGATGGGGAGGGGGTGTGTGTGTGTAAAGGCCTGATGTTTCCAGTTAGATATTTAATAGATTTTCACTTATCATAAGTGTTATAAGGATATCATCATACCTTCACCCTCCCAATTACTATATATTAACTTTTGTTCTAGTTAAATATTGTTTGACTATATTATTCATGCGTTTAGAACTTTGGCTTGGTAAATATACATAGCTTAGGCCTACTTATAAGTTATTTGTGTGTTCCATTTTTTTTTTTTTTTTAAAGAGAAAAGAACACAACCCTAAGGAGCAGTTTTTCCCTCAGAAACATCAAAACTATCTAACACTATTCCCTCGGACACGTCAAAAACATCTAACACTATTAGGAGACCTACAGATGTGACATCATTTGTGACCAAGGAAGAAACTCTCAGAGCTGAGATTATTTGGACTCTTTTTTCAGTGAAAAGTCACCATAGTTTTAATTCAAATTTCATACGCAACAAGGGACATATTCTCTTCTGTGGTAGTTTTTATTCAGCCTTCAGCTTTATTTCAAGACCTGAAATTCAGATTGGTGCATTTGGAACAGTAGCTGAAAATAGGAAGCATTTTCCTGTAGCATTGAAGAAAAAACAACTCAAATTGAAAAAGACAAATCATCCTGTGTTTTGTGCGACAGAAGATAAGGCATGCCGACAGTCACCTGGCATGATATGAAAAGATTTAACCTTATATCTACTGTTCACTCCAATGATAATATAAACAAGACAGAAAGACAAATTCTTTAGGGCAGAACAATTCAGAAGCCTTTGCTTGCAGAAAAATACAGCAAAAGTATGGGAGGTGTCGACTACTTCAGCCAACTAGGTGCAAGCTACCCCTACCCACACATATCCTATTTTTATATCATTTCTTAGTTGAAACTGCCCTGGTCAATGGGCACATAACCTACAACACTGCCAACTCTACAAAAAAAGATCAAAGCAAAGATCAGGATGTCAGTATGACTCTTATTGAACCTGCTATTCTTCGACGTAATGTGACACCTTCAAAACCACAGGTCACAACAACATGACTTACTGAGCACCACTTCATTGATAAATATGAAAGGACAAGGTACAAACCAGACTGTAAAGTGTGTAAGGCTGCAGGGAACAGAAGCCAGACTTGCATGTACTGCCCAGATTGCAATGTACCTCTATGCCTGATATTCTGCTTCAAGTTATACCACACAGTCAAGGATTATCAACGATCCAGACAAAGACTCTTGCAGAGGCCTACAGCTACAACTTCAATCCCAGTTAATAAAGGAAGCAGCTCAGACTCCAACTAGAGGTACGTAGCTACTCAAGCATTTACAAACGCTCATTGTCATGTCACAGACGCAGAATACATTCAAAAAAGACAAACACGAATAATAGTTTTTTTTGCATTTTATTCACAATTTTATTAGCCTTTTATGTTGATATACGTTAATCATTAAATCAGTATGTCAATCAAGCTTATTTTATTCATTGACATCCATGTCACTAACATTTTATTGCGCTGACGTTGAACAAATTCGCTAAAAACTGGGAAAAGATGTCTGTTTTTCAATCTTTTATGAATTAAAAAAAAAAAATGTTCTTTTTAAAGAAATCTGCAAACACCCTTGGTAATGGGAGACGGTAATGCTCCGGATTGCTGGTCGGCAAAGTGATAATTATATCTGAGAAAATTAGATGAGGAAAATATTAGTTTCCCATCCTTGAAAATCACGTGCTGGACCTGGAAAAAGCCTGGAAAATGCTTGAAGAAATTTGCTATGAACCCTGTCTTCGCTCTCCCAATCATCTGTCAGAAATCTCCTCTTATATTCGTTCAGCGGAATATCATCCTCACTCTCCCAATTGTCTGTTCTTCCATCGATCTCCCTACCACTAATTTGGTGCTCTCTATTTTCTTTTCTCTTTTCCATTTCTGAATTGGTTTTTGTCTTGTTCTTACCAGTTTCCATTCCTACCTTAGTAATTAGATCACTACAAAAAGGGTTTTCCATCAACGAATAATCTTCTAGATTCCTTACTTCATTACTAATGTCCGGCGTCGTTACAAGAGTGGCTCTCCTTCCTTGCTTCTGTGCGTTATGTTTACATCTTTTGTTATTCTGTTTATTAATAAGTTCAGACACTAAGTCCGTCTCTTCTGTCTGAGTTGCAACAGTGTTTGTTTTCTTTTCTACCTTAATCTTATTCGGATCAAGTTTTCTCTTCAAGTTCAACCTTGGTCTCTCTCTCATACAATTGATCTCCGCTCCATTATTAATCTCACTGTTCGATGTTCCTTTCTTTGTACACAGTTGTATCTTGGCACAATGTCCACTTTCTGTCCTCACATTAAAATCATTCACTTCGAAACACCTTCCACTTCTTATCTCTTGAAGAAAATTCCGTACGGTTATCCTATTGCGTCTCTTACTTAAGCCTTCCCAGTGTCTAGGTGCTTCCGAAATGTTGCACACTCTGCCCTTGTAAATAGTTCTAGGTCCGTTATCTTCCCTTGGTAATCTACGTTTACAAAAATCGTTTTCTCTAACTTTCCTTCCTCTATCCCATCGTCTGTTCATAAACCTGGTTCTAATTCCACAAATTCTTCCTATATCCACACTTCTATATCGTCTATCGAGATTCTGTGGAGCATAGTTTTCTCGATGAGTCTGCTGAGTTCTTCTCGAGGTAAATTCTCCAATTCTTTGTCTATCCAATCTTCTTCTCTCCTCAGGTCTCCATCTATCTACCTTAGGTGGGACATTTTCCCGATTGAAGTTCCATTCTGGATTTCTACCTCTGTAGGTGGACCTATGGTTGTACTCTTCATCCACTATGTTTCCACGGTTGCATTCAATGCCTCTTTGTGGTTGTCTAAACCCCACGGAAGCATCTCTCTCACTTGTCTGCCTATAATTTCTATCTTCCTTCAACTCGTTTCGTCGTCCGTTATGACTCTCCATTTTCCGTTTATTACACACAGCTGCCACATGTCCCTTAGCATTACACAAATAGCATCGTTTTTCTTCTGCTATCTGTATAATTCCGCTCCTGTTTTCTCTGCCATTGTCTCTTCTATCCTGCTTGCTCTGATACGCAAGATAATTTCTTTCTCTTGGTCTATCTCTAACTGTCTGTCCAGTCCATCGAACTTCATTCTCTTTCCAAATCTTTTCTTCATGGTTGTTCCCGGACCTTAGCTGGAACCTCTTCATTAAGTCTTCTTCCGACAAGGCTAATCGTATAGCCTCATTCAAAGTTCTGGGATCCTTCCTCAAGAGAAGCAATCTCATTCCATCCTTATATAAGGCATCAATAAAAATTCCAACCAACTGCCCCTCGATATCTGGACTCCGTATATCTTGTTCCCTAAAAACTTCTTCTGCCAGATTTTTCAATCTGTTGCTGAACAGATGGATTGATTCTCCTGCTTCCTGTCTCACTCTCCTAAGTAATCCCCATAGATAATGTTGATCCGCAGACTCTCCGTAACTGTTTAACAAACTCCTCTTCAGCTCTTCCCAAGTTTCATGAGGTTCCTCTTCAAATCGTCTTCTCAAAAAGTCATTCAACAAATCCTCACTAGTTAGAAAAGCCAACCTTTTTTTTTCTTCTTCGTTTGCCCCTATGGAGTAAGCATATCTTTCTATTTTGGCAATCCATTTTTTACAACCTCCTGCTTCTCCTCTATAGGTCTCGATGTTTTGTCGCAAACCAGTCTGTCTGTTTTCCATGCTCCACCTCTCTAGGGCATTCGTAACATGTAACAAGGCTAGCGTATTTGGATCTAATCCTTGTCCTTCTGCCATTTTCCAACGAAAATATAATCTTCTTACTCTTCTTACTGTTTTGTCGATAATCCTACTTACTAATATTCCTCACTCCACCCTTTGCCTATTAATTGTCGTGAACAATATAATAATTTTCTAAAATACACAATGTTTCACTGAAAGGGAATATTGTTACACAAAAAATTAATTTAACTAATTTATAGTTAACTGGTCAGTCCTTGAGTTAGGCCCTTGCTACCATGTTTTTGAATTCCTTGACTGTCCCTTGATTTGTAGACAGGGTCAACGTTTTCAGGAATTCTTGATTGTAGATGATTCACGTTTCAAGATTCTTGATTGGAGACAGTTTTAAGTTTCAGGCTCTCTTGATTTGTAGACCAATGTCAAGTTTCAGGCTCTCTTGATTGTAGACCAATGTCAAGTTTCAGGCTCTCTTGATTGTAGACAAATGTCAAGTTTCAGGCTCTCTTGATTGTAGACCAATGTTAAGTTTCAGGCTCTCTTGATTGTAGACCAATGTCAAGTTTCAGGCTCTCTTGATTTGTAGACCAATGTCAAACCAATGTCAAGTTTCAGGCTCTCTTGATTGTAGACAAATATCAAGTTTCAGGCTCTCTTGATTGTAGACCAATGTCAAGTTTCAGGCTCTCTTGATTGTAGACCAATGTCAAGTTTCAGGCTCTCTTGATTGTAGACAAATGTCAAGTTTCAGGCTCTCTTTCCTGCTTGTAGACAGTTTCACGTTTCAAGAGTTTTTTTTTTTTGATTGTAGGCAATTTCTCGTTTCAAGAGTCTTTTTGATTCATAATCCTGGCAAACGACGCCAGTTTCATACTCAAGTCACAGCGTGACGTTTACTTCTTGTATCCGCGACAATCCAGATTGATCTGAATCCTGGTCACTGGGACCAGTTCATCACCACCACATGTCACAGCATAAAGTAAATCATCTGTCACCTTCTTGGGCCTTGTCACTAGTGATCGTATAGTGGAGTTTATTTGTTCTCTTTTCCTCTTTTGTGGGTGACAGTGGTGGGTGAATGGGGTTCAAATTCAACACGCCATCAGATTTAAACAATAGAGCAACAATCAAGACCCCAAAACGGAGTCACAATAATGAAGACACGGTCTCTAAAAAGATCCATAGTTCTTTATTTAGCCACAATGCAGGGTTTTAGGTTGACTTACATGATCTGACTTGTTCTTACATCTATAAAACCTCATTCATTTCGGGAGGGGGTCAGTCCCTTCTCGAGATTCTTTGCTGGGCGTCTGTATTAACCATTGACTGGTCTACAGACCATGCCCTATGTCCTTCTTCTGCCCTTACTTTAACGGTCTTCTTTATTGACAGGCTTACCCGTTCTATTCGGTTCTGGGTTGTTTCACGATGTCGACTTCTTACTGTGGGACAGTCCGCCATAACCAGTTCAATTATTATCAAGTTGACCCTTCAGTTCTTCTTTGTTCTTCATCTTCTTTCATTGGAGTGAAATGGAGCATCTTGTGGTTCGGGGGACATATTGTAACCTCTGACGTCATCACCGTTGCTCTGTATGACGTCATTTTTTTAAGATCCATAGTTCCGTAAGCTGCATCGAGATTATTCTCTCCACTTCCTAGTCGGTCCCTTATTCTTTATTATTCCGTCATCTCAACCGTATGCTGCTGCTCCTGTGACACTCCGTCACATGTAAACACACATGAAAGTTGATCATCACAATATTTACTTTTGGCATCAAAGTAAGTACTACCCTGTATCAAAGATAAACACGTGGAAGTTGATCATCACAATATTTACTTTTGGCAGGATCGACATTTAAATGTGCATTACGAAACTTTTTTTTCCATAATACTTAGGTAGAATCTAGTAGAAACTTAGCATTCAGCCATCATTGTGTTCATTGTTTTTTTGGCAAACTTTATCACCATAATGAATTGTATCTGTCAATGATAAACATGCACTAAAGTTGATCACCACAATATTTACTTTTGGCATCAAAGTAGGTGTTTCTGTCTGTGAAAGATAAACATGCATAAAAATTGATCATCGCAATATTTACTTTTGTCATCAATGTAGGTGTTTCTGTCTGTCAAAGATAAACATGCATTAAAGTTGATCACTACAATATTTACTTTTGGCATCATATTAAGTGCCTCCTTCTGTCAAATATAAACACACATGAAATTTGATCATCACAATATTTACTTTTGGCATTGAGATAAGGGCCATCCTCTGTCAAAGATAAACACGTAAAAGTTGATCATCACAATATTTACTTTTATCATCAAGATAAGTGCTTCCCTCTGTCAAAGATAAACACGCATAAAAGTTGATCATCACAATATTTACTTTTGTCATCAAAGTAGGTGGTTCACTCTGTCAAAGATAAACATGCATAAAAGTTGATCATCACAATATTTACATTTGTCATCAAAGTAGGTGTTTCTGTCTGTGAAAGATAAACATGCATAAAAATTGATCACCACAATATTTACTTTTGGCTTCACATTAAGTGCCTCCCTCTGTCAAATATAAACACACATGAAAGTTGATCATCACAATATTTACTTTTGGCATCGAGATAAGTGCCATCCTCTATCAAAGATAAACACATGAAAGTTGATCATCACAGTATTTACTTTTATCCTCAAGATAAGTGCCTCCCTCTGTCAAATATAAACATACATGAAAGTTGATCATTACAATATTTACTTTTGGCATCAAAATAAGTACTTCCCCTATGAAAGATAAACACGTAAAAGTTGATCATCACAATATTTACTTTTTTTATCAAGATAAGTGCTTCCCTCTGTCAAAGATAAACACGCATAAAAGTTGATCATCACAATATTTACTTTTATCATCAAGATAAGTGCTTCTCTCTGTCAAAGATAAACACGCAAAAAAGTTGATCATCACAATATTTACTTTTGTCATCAAAGTAGGTGTTTCTGTCTGTGAAAGATAAACATGCATAAAAATTGATCATCACAATATTTACTTTTGTCATCAATGTAGTTGTTTCTGTCTGTCAAAGATAAATGTGCATTAAAGTTGATCACCACAATATTTACTTTTATCATCAAGATAAGTGCCTACCTCTGTCAAATATAAACACACATGAAAGTTGATCATTACAATATTTACTTTTATCATCACAGTAAGTGCCTCCCTGTCAAATATAAACACATAAAAGTTGATCATCACAATATTTACTTTTATCATCAAGATAAGTGCCTCCATTTGTCACATATAAACACACATGGAAGTTGATCATTACAATATTTACTTTTGGCATCAAAGTAAGTACTTCCCCCTATCAAAGATAAACACGTGAAAGTTGAACATTACAGTATTTACTTTTGGCATCAAAGTAAGTACTTCCCCCTATGAAAGATAAACACGTAAATGTTGATTATCACAATATTTACTTTTATCATCAAGATAAGTGCCTCCCTCTATCAACGATAAACACGCGTAAAAGTAGATCATCACAATATTTAGTTTTGGCATCAGAGTAAGTACTTCCTTCTTTCACAGATAAACACATGGAAGTTGATCATCACAATATTTATTTTTATCATCAAGATAAGTGCCTACCTCTGTCAAATATAAACACTCATGAAAGTTGAACATCACTATTTACTTTTGGCATCGATATAAGTGCCATCCTCTGTCAAATATAAACACACATGAAAGTTGATCATCACAATATTTACTTTTGGCGTCAAGATAAGTGCTTCCTCCTGTCAAATATAAACACTCGTGAAAGTTGATCATCACAATATTTACTTTTGGTATCAAAGTAAGTTCTACCCCCTATCAAAGATAAACACGTAAAAGTTGATTTTCACAATATTTACATTTGGCATCAGAGTAAGTACTTCCTTCTTTCAAAGATAAACACATGGAAGTTGATCATCACAGTATTTACTTTTGGCAGCATCGACATTTAAATGTGCATTACAAAACTTGTTTTTTTCCATATTTCTTAGGTAGAATCTGGTAGAAACTTATCATTTAGCCATCATTGTGTTCATTGTTTTTTTGGCGAACTTTATCACCATAATGAATTGTATCTGTCAATGATAAACATGCATTAAAGTTGATCACCACAATATTTACTTTTGGCATCACAATAAGTGCCTCCCTCTGTCAAATATAAACACACATGAAAGTTGATCATCACAATATTTACTTTTGGCATCAAAGTAAGTACTTCCCCCTATCAAAGATAAACATGTGAAAGTTGATCATCACAATATTTTACTTTTGGCATCAAGATAAGTGCCATCCTCTGTCAAAGATAAACACGTGAAAGTTGATCATCACAATATTTACTTTTATCATCAAGATAAGTGCCTCCCTCTGTCAAATATAAACAAACATGAAAGTTGATCATCACAATATTTACTTTTGGCCTCAGAGTAAGTACTTCCTTCTTTCAAAGATAAACACGTGGAATCTGATCATCACAGTATTTACTTTTAGCAGGATCGACATTTAAATGTGCATTAAGAAACTTTTTTTTCCATATTACTTAGGTAGAATCTGGTAGAAACTTTGCAATTAGCCTTCATTTGGTTCATTGTTTTTTGGCAAACTTTATCACAATAATGAATTGTGTTTTTTTCAGGTCCCAGCAGGTCTTTTCATTCCTAGCATGGCTATTGGAGCAATCATAGGGAGACTGATTGGTGTCGGGTTTGAGCAGTTGGTTGTGTAAGTTTCTTTTATAATTTAATTTTTTTTTATTTGGACTTTCCTAACCTGGCGTCAAAATTATTAAAAAAAATAATAACAATAATAGTAATTTTTTTTTAAACATTTTAACTAACTTTCCTAACCTGACAACGCAAATACTGGATGGTTTGACATGGTGGGAAAATACTGGATGGTTCGACATGGTAGGCAAATACTGGATGGTTTGACATGGTGAGCAAATACTGGATGGTTTGACATGGTGGCATGGAAAGAGGTCAACAACAAAAATGATAAGTAGTACTGGAAACAGGAAGTTGGGGAGAGGCATGACCTTGGTACTTGAAGAAGAGCCTGTTAGCGTCACCTTCATTTAAAATTACAGATACACTGCTGTCTCCTTGTTATCATCATCACCATTTTCCTCTACGCTCCTTATGGAGCATGGAGCCACCACTGCTGCTGGTCCCAGGAAGCCTGCACGAAGCAGTTACAGTGGTGGTTTTTGTGACATTTGTTTTTTATGATGAGGTTGCCAACCTCTTGCACAACCTTGGATTAGTTGTCTTGTACAACATTCCTAAGGGTACAGTAGTTCTATTTTTTCTTTGTCTCTTCAGATTACCCCCCTCCCTTCCCCCTCAGGAGCTATGGGGCTTCTGCTCGGTGTTTAATCACTTGTCTTTTCTAGTTCATTTAATAAATTTGACCTGTTTTTAACCAATACAGGTGTAACCCAATTCATTCTGATTTATTTGTTTAATTAACTCTTGCAGCAATAACCCGACACTTATGCTGTTTGAAAGCATATGTGAATCCCCTGACAAATGTATTGTAACACCTGGACTTTATGCCATGGTTGGGGCAGCAGCTGCACTAGGTGGGGTCACCCGCATGACAGGTGAGCATCTTCCTGCAAGAATGTGTAGTTTTGTGAGGCTGGTTTGTTGTGAATGTGCGTGTGGGTGATTGATGATGTTGTGTCCGTAGTGAACTAAGATCAGCTCTTATTCTGTGAAAAAGATGAATAGGGAAGAGCAGGAAAATGCATTTGTGAGTATATTCAAAGCTAGCCTCATCTTGAGTAGGATAGATTAGAATAGAATGCTCCCAATGTTGAGTAGACCAATAACCAGATTTGTGAAGGATGAGCAGGTTGTTAGAACAAGGTGTGTTGTGTTGAGTAGAATTGTAACCAGTTTTAGTTGAGCAGAACAAGATGTCGGAAGGTTTCAATACTAATGCATGAGTAAAAATATTGTAAAATCCCATACAAATAGACAAATATGGGGGTGTGCACCAATAGTGCTGATCTGGTACTTCGGAAATATATATATACACCGTGAGGCTAAGAAACCCATGACCTTTAAATATTTTTAAAACTCGGCTGAAAATGACCCGATCATTATGAAATTTGGTACAAATGGTGAGAAAATGTTTACCTACATTTTGCCTATTTCAGTTGGGGCTCAAAATGTCTGCTGCCAGCTGCACCACACGCACGATGTTGGGTGCACCACTTTCTCACTGACGCGTCAATTGTGCGCTGTTCTAGCTCATCCCATGCCTGCTTTATCCGCTCTCTTAGCTCATCTACGTTGCCAATTTTCTTTCGGAGACATTCTCTTGCAAATCCCGTAGTCCACAGGGTTAAGATCTGGACTATTTGGTGGCCAAAAATTCGGTTCAATGAATTCAGGTGTCTCCTGAGCGAGCATCGCAACTGTATCCCTAGCATGATGAGCAGGTGCATCGTCTTGCTGGAAGATGAAGAATTCTTACATTTCCCTCATGTCAGGAAGAAGGACTTCATCAACAGTTCGTTGCGGTAGTAACCGCCATCAATCTTGATACCAGGTTGAACAAAATGAATTTCAGTGTGGCCCAGTGATGAGACACCAACAGACACCATTACTGATTTGCTGAACGTTGGTTTTGCTCTCAGCAACCGATTAGCAGATATGTTTCTTTTTCTGGTGACAACCGGTACATACACCTGATCGTTCTGACTATTGGTAGGCCGAGCAACAGTAAAACGTTTTTCATCCGTGAAAAATATGAAACTCACTTTATGCTCTGGGAAGCGACGCAAAAGATGTTGGCACCGGGAAAGCCGTGACTGTTTGTTTTGTTCAGTCAACTCTGTCGCCCGATGTTTCTTCAAACATTTTAACTTAAGTTCCTTTTTGATGATTCTACCCACTGATCTTTGAGAAGCGCCTATCTGTCGAGCAATTTGACTTTGGGAAAGATGTGTTTGCTGATGTCCTTCTTCACTTTGCACAAGCTTGTTAACAGCGTTGATGTTGTCATCGGTGAGCGCAGTGTGTGTTCGGCCAGTGCCTTTATGATGTTCAACAGTGCCGGTTTGGTCTATCTTTTGCAAAAGATATGCCAGTCTGCCTAAAGTCCATCCTTTGTTTGGAAACTCCTTAAGAAGTTGTTTCGCACTATAATTTTTGTTCTGTCGAAGAAATTTGATTGCCGTTTTTTCTTCTTCAGAGAACGCCATTTTGCAGCAGACGAATTATAGTTGTATGCAGCGCGTAAAATTCGTTGCGCGAAATTTGAAATTCAAAATTTGAGACTCGAAATTCGAAAAGGGATATTGTTATCATAATTGTCACCAAATTTCATAATAATCGGGTCATTTTTGGCCGAGTTTTAAAACATATTTAAAGGTCATAGATTTCTTTGCTTTGTGGTGTATATATATGTGTGTGTATATATATAACCTAAAAATGCATGGAGGCATTTCTGGAGTTATCCTTATATGACCACCAGCTACGCACATTGCTCCAATATACATATGTGGAAGTGAACCTCTGCCTGTGAGGCTAATTACACTCTCATTGACTTTTGAAATCATCCACACACTTACAGGGATTCCCCCTGTGGTGAAATTTGTTGAGAACCCAGCATTGCACACTAAGCTTGGAGAAGTCACTTGAGCCCCAGAAGCAATTCTTTGACTTTGACCTCGTTTACTGCAAGCAGAAAGATCTCACTATGAACCCAGTGACAGGCAGGGGGAGCTGAGAAGTGGCTCTGTGCAGGATGTGACAATTCTTTGAGAGAGTCCAGAGCACAGTATTTTAGCTCTGCATAGTTGAAGAGCCCCCTTAATTGGCGGGGAATGCACAGTATGCCACACGCTTCTTACTCCTAGCTTGGGATCAGATGTGATGATCCTTTAAATGCAAGCCGAGCTGGAGAAACTGGAGCTCATGACTTCAACTCAACACATTTTGGAATGGCAGAAAAGCCACAGGAAAAGCCTAGATCTACAGTGTAGATAAAACCAAGGAGTCTTCAACTTGGTATAGGCTGCAAAAGAGCGAGAATTTCAGCAGCCCTAGTTAAACAACAACAACTATAGCCTAAAATATCACCAGAACTGTAATAAGTATGGGGAGAGCAATACACTATGTGCTACCTTTGGTGACAGTCGTGTTGTGGTACACAACCACAACATGACAGTCACCAAAGTTAGCACATCCATGTTCACCACCTAGCGGCTGCTTCACTAATTAACATTCAGGACCACTAATTTTACATATTCCGGTTTTGGACCAAAATTTTGACAATTACAGATTTCATAAATCTGTATATATGATATCTGTTTGTAAGAAGTTTTACTATGTTTGTGTGTGTGTGTGTGTGTGTTCACATTGTCTGAACGGTGGTTAACTTAGATCCATACATCCATCAGGAAAAGATAGAATATTGGATTATAACAAAGAAAGGGGTAATTATTCATTCATTCATCTCTTTTGCTCGAAACCTGGAAGCATCACACTGCAATCACGAAGCTGTAAATGGGTATCTGACTCTGCTCTTGAATTAGGGAAGGCAAAGGCAGTGAAGAAGGAAACTGATCACCCATACATGCCACAAGCTATGGTTTACCCATAATCTGTACAAGGTGTTTGCGTTTTCAGATGTGTACACCCTGTACATAATTTCTGTACAGGTTTTCTAACCCATACCCCTTATTACTGTGTCTCAGAGTTCTTTTATAAGGTCCTATTGAACACAGGATTTCCTTGTCTGTTAGTGATAATTAAGCACAGAAATAGACTAAATGATGACACCATCACATTATTTTTACAGTGTAAAACTCAGACATTTATTGATTGGGTTTTAAAATAAGTGAAGACCTGCTTTAAAAGGCAAAGTCCCTGTGCCTCATTTATAATGCAGCCCACTGTAATTGAAAATATTTTTACACGAATTAACTCTTTTGATATGTTTTTTTTCAGTCTTTGTACAGGTTTTGCTGGTCTTTGTACAGGGTATTGGATTTTTTGTACAGGTTTTTCATCTCCGAGGTGTGGCATGTATGGATCACCCCACCTGATAAAGCTAAGACCTAGAATATAGAAGTCCTGAAGACTTCTATCCCCCATGGCAGTATCTGCTATGGGACTACGAAAAAGAAAAAGGAGCAAGGAGCCACCACTACAGTACCCCCCCCCTCCACCCCCCCCCCCCCCCCCCCCCCCCCCCCCCCCCAGCCCCAAGTTTGCGTCGTAGCACATGCTTGGTTCTGTAGCAGTTTGTTTTACATAATGATTTTACCAGCCTCATGTACAACCTCATATTAGTTGCCTTGTACGACATGCCTGGGTTGCCATCCTCATGTACAACCTCATATTAGTTGCCTTGTACGACATGCCTGGGTTGCCATCCTCATGTACAACCTCATATTAGTTGCCTTGTATGACATGCTCATACATGCCACACTTAAAGGTTTACCCATAATCTGTACGGGGTGTTTGCGTTTTCAGATGTGTACGGGCCGTACACGGGTCTGTACGGGTTTTTTCGCCTAATTATTAAATATACATATAAATCTTGTGCCACTACACAATTTGCGTCATGAGATTCGGCGAGATTTTAAGCCAAGTGGATAAAAAAAAAAAATAACCAATGAAAATCAAGCTGCCTATTTTTCAATTGCCGCGGGATGTGCGTGGCGTGTTCATTCACAATTTTTCGCTAAAGCTAGCACGAGGTTACTGATTATTTGAACGATTACGCAGCACTGAAATCTTTTTTGAGTCGAGCCTATTGTTTAGGATTAATTTCCAGTTTAGTATTGGTAAGTAATTCATTTTAAAAAAAATATTACAATAACATTGTTTAGATGAATTTAGATTTAACTGTCAGATAACTTAGGCCTATGCTTTCTTTTCCCCTAAGGTTTAGCATAATTGATTATTTAATAATAATAATAATAAATTCTTTAAGCACCAAACACGGCGCATAAGGCAGAAACCAGTGCTCTCCAGGTTGTTCGTTGTGACGCCACTCCTCTTAGCTCTTGCACATTATTTAGGCCCAACGTTCTTCCTTCTCTTATTATTGTTCTTCTGAGTGTTTCTTTTGGTCTTCCTTTTTTTCCTCTTACCCTCAGGAACCCAAGTGAGCGCCTGTAGTGGTATTCTGTTGTTTTGCATTCGTAGGACGTGACCGATATATGACCATCGTCTTTTCCTTATATAGTCGGAGACATATTTCTGCCTAGAGTCTTCTCTTATTTGTCGATTAGTCTTGAATTCTTTCCAACTGATGTTCATGAGTTTTCTAAGACATTTGTTCTCGAATGTATTCAGCTTGTTCTCCAATGATTTTGTTATTTTCCAACTCTCACCGCCGTATGTTAACACTGAGATAACATTTGAATTAAACAGACGAAGCTTGGTATGTATATTCAATGATCGTAATTTCCAAATGTTAGATAATCTATTGAAGGCGCTAGCTGCCAAATCAATTCTAGTATGGATTTCTCTTGTTGTGTCACCATCCTGAGTCATTTTACTGCCTAAATAATTGAAACTTTCAACTTTCTGTAGTTTTTTCCCCGTTCAAGATGATATCAAAGGTCTCGTTAGAAAAGTTCATAGCTTTAGTTTTAGAGGCATTTATTTGGAGACCTATTTTAACCGAGAGATGACACAAATTATTTATTGCTTCTTGGGATTGTCTTGGTGTTGAACTTAAGAATGCTACATCATCTGCGAAATCCAGGTCCCCCAGGAATTTTCCATTTGTCCATTTTATACCCAATTGTTCATTGTGGGTATAGTTTCTCATAACCCAATCAATAGCTATTCCAAAAAGTAGTGGTGACATAATACAGCCTTGTTTAACCCCTGTTTCTACTGTAAACCATTCTGTATTCCCTTTATTTGTTCTAACACAACATCTTGCATTGTCATATAGCGCTTTGATTATATTCACATATTTTGTTGGAAAACCATAGATTGTAAGTATCTTCCACAATGATGGGCGGTGTAGACTATCAAAGGCTTTTTGAAAATCGACGAAGGTGATAATAAGTGGCGATTGCCTTTCCACTGATTCTTCTATAATTGTTCTTAGTGTGAATATTTGATCAATACATGATCGTTTCGGCCTGAAACCCGCTTGTTCTTCTCTGATCTTTCCGTCAGCATGCAATTTAAGTCTTTCTAACATCATGCAACATAATAATTTTCCAGGTACTGATAATAGAGATATACCACGCCAGTTATTACAGTCTGATAGATCACCTTTCTTCGGTAACTTTACAATAATACTGTCTTTCCATTGTTGTGGTGGTTGTTCTTCTCTCCATACTTCATTTATAATATCTAAAATTCTCAAGAGGTTGTTGTCATTAACTGCTTTAATCATTTCCCCTGAAATTTCGTCAACTCCAGCAGCTTTAAAATTTTTTAAATCTTTTAACGGCTTGTTTGATCTCGTCCAGCGTGAATTCATCGCAAGTTATTGGCAAGGTGGTTGTGAGTGTTTCATTATTAAAATCAGGTGTTACTGTTGGTGGTGGTCTGTTTAGCACCTCCATGAAGTGCTCAGCCCATCTCTTCATTTGTTCTTTTTCTGTTGGTATTGAATTCCCTAATTTACCTTTAACAGGTGTTTCCATAGCAGTAGGCTGGTGACATAGTTGTTTTGTAATTTGATAAAGGCACCTACTATTACCAGTTCTTGCAGCATTTTCAGCTTCTACGGCCAGTTCATTGATGAAATGTCTTTTATCTCTTCGAGTTTTTGTCTTCACTTCTTTATTTAACAAGTTATAAGATAGTTTGATTATTTACGGCTGGTAAAAAAAAAAAGGCTGATACCACTACATATTATTTTGATTTCACTAAAACTTGTAGAAAGTGCATAAGAAATGTAAATTTGAAAAATAATACAATAGCCTACAAATTATGGGTAGCCTAATAACGTAATGACGGTCGCCGAATGCTCCGCATGTATTTTCGTACCATTTAGAGTTATAATTAGGGTTACAGCTAGGCCTAACCCTAAATCTAAATGGTACGTTTCATTACCAGCTTTAGCAAAAAATTTATTAGATTTTAAATTTAAGATTCCTAACCCATAATGCTTATTACTGGTCTCTTTAGGCCTGTACTTTTATAAGGCACTATAGAAAACACAGCAACTGTTCTTCATTTCAACCATAAATTGTATTAATTTTTTTCCAAGATTCTATTTCATTATATAATATTAAAATTACAAATAATTATATTTTTCAAATTGATTATTAATATTTGTATTTACTTTTTCACATTAATATTTTTTTTTTCTGTCTAGCAGGAAATATTGCATCCATCTAACAGTTAGATATAAGTTCTCAAGTGAGAAATTCATTTTTCAGAGATGTGAGGAACTTTTATGTTGCTGTTGTGAAAAAGATATTGGATAAATTTCCATTTGAGAATGAAGTCCTTAAGGATATCAAAATTCTTGATCCAGCCTTTAAAGACACAGTTCAATATACAGCAATCTGTAAGCTGGCCAACACTTTTGCACCACATTTAGACCAAGAGGTGTTAAAGGATGAATTTGAAGATTATTGTTTGCTGCCTGATGAATGTATTTCAAGATTTGACGCTGGACAAAAAAGAAGCTTTTCTAGGTACTGGCTTGACATAATCAACCTGAAAACTAGCACTGGTCGTACACGATTTCCCAGTCTGGCAGTCATAGTGAAACGCTTATTGACATTGCCTCACAGCAATGCTGACTGTGAGAGGTCTTTCTCTATGATGAAAAAGATTCACACGGACTGCAGAAATAGACTAAATGATGATACAGTCACAGCATTTCTACAATGCAAAATAAATTCTAACTCTTGTTGTTTAGGTTTTAAAGCAAGTGAAGACATGCTTAAAAAGGCAAAGGCCGCATGTCACTATGATGGTGCAGAACCATCTAATTGAATATACTTTTACATGAATAAACTCTTTTGTTACGTTTTTCAGTCTTTGTACAGGTTTTGCGGGTCTTTGTACAGGTTTTGCGGGTCTTTGTACAGGTTTTTTTAATTTTTTGTACAGGTTTTTCATCTCTGAGGTGTGGCATGTATGCATGCTTGGGTTGCCATCCTCATGTACAACCTCATATTAGTTGCCTTGTATGACATGCCTGGGTTGCCATCCTCATGTACAACCTCATATTAGTTGCCTTGTATGACATGCCTGGGTTGCCATCCTCATGTACAACCTCATATTAGTTGCCTTGTACGACATGCCTGGGTTGCCATCCTCATGTACAACCTCATATTAGTTGCCTTGTACGACATGCCTGGGTTGCCATCCTCATGCACAACCTCATATTAGTTGCCTTGTATGACATGCCTGGGTTGCCATCCCCATGCACAACCTCATATTAGTTGCCTTGTATGACATGCCTGGGTTGCCATCCCCATGCACAACCTCATATTAGTTGCCTTGTATGACATGCCTGGGTTGCCATCCTCATGCACAACCTCATATTAGTTGCCTTGTATGACATGCCTGGGTTGCCATCCTCATGTACAACCTCATATTAGTTGCCTTGTACGACATGCCTGGGTTGCCATCCTCATGCACAACCTCATATTAGTTAGTTGCCCTGTACGACATGCCTGAGGAAGTGGTGGTCCCGTTCTTTCTTTGTTTCTTCAGAGACCCCCAGAACTATGCAGGGCTGGAATGTACAGGTATACATCGGAGATATTGCGGGTTCGGTTCCAGACCACCGCAATAAAGTGAATATCGCAATAAAGTGGGTCATACCCATTTTTTTGGGTTTCCCAGTGCATATAAAAGCCTAACATCATGTTTACACTATGTCTGTTAAGTGCGCAATAGCGTTAGGTCTTACAAAAAACTGTATTGTAAAATTTAAAATACTTTATTGCTAAAAAATGCTAATCTTCAGCAAATCATAATCTTTTTGCTGGTGGAGAGACAAAATCTATCGGAAGAAGAAGGCACGTTCTAATAAATAAACATGAATAATTTGAAAAAAAAGCGCAATATCTGCGAAGCGCAATAAAGCGAGGTATACCTGTATATAGGTAAATTAACAGTTATGAATTAGTTTTTTTTTTATTAAACTGAACACAAACTATAGCAGTGTGGCACAGATATATGCTTCACTTTTGTAATGTAAATTATTATTGTAGAACAGAATCGACATCATTGCACTCCGGGCAAACCCATAGGTGCTCATTATATGTCAAAGAGTGTGAATGCTAACAGTTCCTGTAGCTCGCTGGTTGTATACACGACGGATGCATCCTCTCATATGTCCATCTCTGCTAGCCTTACGTTTGATGCCAAATTCCAATTGTAATGTAAATATTCTCCTGCAGTGATTCTTTCCTTCTTTGCATTCACACTTTCTCCCATTTATTTTGCCTGAATTTGGCAGCCCCATACACAAGCTCATATTAATCGTCTTTTATGACACGCATAAGTGAGTAGTAATCCTCTTCTTTGTCTCTTCAGAGACCCCTGGACATATACAGGGCTGGGATTTATATGGGTAAATGAAGAGTTATGAATATGTATTTTCTTTTAAAAAGACTGAACATAAACTATCGCTGCTTATGGCAGCATGACACAGATTTAAACATCACTTTTGTAATGTAAATCTTTTCCTGTAGTCAATCTTTCCTTCCTTGTTCTCCATTTCACTTTCTTCTCCCTCCTCCTTTCACTTTTTTCTCTCCCCTTCTTCCACTTTTTCATTCTTCCTTAGCCTACCATTCTCTCATTCTTTCTGTTTGTTTGTTTTTTATTGCCCTCTTCCCTCGTGTGATGCAGCACAGTTTCTGTCATTGCAGCAAGAGAAAGATTTTACCTTGACTGTCATTCACCTTCTGTTGATTCTCTGTCCCTAGTTTCTCTGGTGGTGATCATGTTTGAGCTGACAGGTGGACTGGAGTACATCATGCCTTTGATGGCTGCAGCCATGACCAGTAAATGGGTTGGAGATGCGCTGGGCCGAGAGGGAATGTATCCTTGCACATAATGTCACCAGTAAACAGTTTCTGAACATCCATATTTATGTTTTTTTTTTTTTTTTAAAACAGTAGGATTAATTTTTTTTAACTGTTCCAATTCATAAATTGATCATTATCTTCTTGCATGTAGGAAGGGGAGTGTCTGTTTGACTAAGTAGTTTAAGCGCTTTCCTCTTGCAGTACAGTTACCAGGTTCCAGGTTCAAAACTGGTTGCGTCATGCTCCAGTGTACCCAGCTGGGTACCTGACTCTTTTCTTGAGTTAGAGAAGGCAAAAGCAGCAAGGATGGAAACTGGTTACCCACAGCTCATTGCTGCTATAAAAATTTTCACATTTGTATATTAAAAACATACATTCGAGAACAAATGTCTTAGAAAACTCATGAACATCAATTGGAAAGAATTCAAGACTAATCGACAAATAAGAGAAGACTCTAGGCAGAAATATGTCTCCGACTACATAAGGAAAAGACGATGGTCATATATCGGTCATGTCCTACGAATGCAAAACAACAGAATACCACTACAGGCGCTCACTTGGGTTCCTGAGGGTAAGAGGAAAAAAGGAAGACCAAAAGAAACACTCAGAAGAACAATAATAAGAGAAGGAAGAACGTTGGGCCTAAATAATGTGCAAGAGCTAAGAGGAGTGGCGTCACAACGAACAACCTGGAGAGCACTGGTTTCTGCCTTATGCGCCGTGTTTGGTGCTTAAAGAATTTATTATTATTATTATATTAAAAACCCATTTTCCTTGTAAAATTGCACATCTGTCATTACTGCTGTAAAAATTTTCACATCTGTATATTAAAAACCCATTTTCCTTGTAATATTGCACATCTTCTGTCATTGCTGTAAAAATTTTCAAGAATTTAGCATATAATGCTTCACATAATCTTTTTTTAATCTCTCTTTCCACAAACAGACACACATTACGATTAGGTTCACATCTGTTATAGACAATTCATTTTGAAGTTCTACCATGCCATTCTTGTTGTTACCAACTTATCCTCTACCATGCATGAAAGATAGAAACTTACCTTAACAACATCAAGATATGATGCTCACATAGCCCTGAATGGGTACCCATACCTGGACTCTAAGGAGGAGTTCACCCATACCACCATAGCAGCGGATGTAATGAGACCACGGTAAGCTGAACAAGCTCTGATCAAACACCTCAACTTCAAGCATTCTTTCACATGGTTCAGTTAAGTCTCCTAGAACCCCATAGCACGTAACACAACACACCATGAAACATTGTGAAGATTTGTGATGCTTGTATGTGATGGAGCAGTGCTTAGTTCACTTGTTCTTCTTCTTTGTTGTGTTCACTTATAGCCATGTCTGTCTCATGCACGGAATGGGCAGTCTTTGAGGCATCTGTTATAGCCTAACAGTTTTGTTTCTCATGGAGGTTGGGGAATAATCTTATTGGGAGATTTCTTTTGTTATGGGGCCATCATTCACAGAGGGCATATTCTGCTGTTTGCTTTTGTTTCCAATATGTACACATACGTTTTTTTTTTTTCATTTGGCATGTTAAGAATGGATGCTATTTCAGTCTTACACTTTGAGGCTTATTTCATTTTGAGATTCAGCTAAAATTTTAGTAAGTTAGGCTCACTGGTCATGCATTATGAATAAATAAAAAATGAAAAAGGGTTCTTGAGATGTAAATGTCATGTCTGAAAAGCCAGCCGCCACCATTTTCAGGTATTTTCTGGCGTATACCCTCTCCATCGCCACCATTTTCTTCTCATCTCTTATTCCACCTGAACTTATCTGGTTCTTTTCATCAGCTCCATATTGGTGATTTTGCTGTACTATTTCAATCCTTCTATTCTACACATGCACCCATTTATAGATTTTGCTGTACTATTTCAATCCTTCTATTCTACACATGCACCCATTTATAGATTTTGTTGTACCATTTCAATCCTTCTATTCTACACAAGCGCCCATTTATCGATCTTACTGTACAATTTCAATCCTTCTGTTCTAAACAAGTGCCCATTTATAGTTCTTGTTGTACCATTTCAATCCTTCTATTCTACACAAGCACCCATTTGTAGATCGTTGTTGTACCATTTCAATCCTTCTATTCTACACAAGGACCCATTTATAAATCTTGTACCATTTCAATCCTTCTATTCTACATAAGCACCCATTAATCGATCTTGTACTGTTTCAATCCTTCTATTCTACATCATCATCTCATCTCAGCCCGTAACCCGTCATGGGTCGTAGGGGTGCCATGGTGGAAGCATCAGCAGACAGGATCCTCCACTGCTCTCTATCCTCAGCAATGCGTACAAGTGTGGAAAAACCGTGTCCTGCCCATTCTTTGATGTTATCAGCCCAGGATTTTCTCTGCCTTCCTCTTCTCCGTTTACCTTCGACTGTCCCCTGAAGGATCGTTTTCGAAAGGGAGTCATGACGAGTTACATGCCCAAACCAGGCAAGCTTTCGATGTTTCACTATTGACAAAAGTGGTTCTTGGTGGCCTGCATAGGTGTTTATCTTCTCTCTAACATAGACATTTGTTTTGTGCTCTTTATAGCAAATGCGCAAAATTCTTCTATAACATTTATGCTCGAAAGCCTGAATCCTTCGCTCCGTATCTGCAGTGAGTGTCCAGCTCTCACACCCATACAAGAGAATAGATAATACAAGTGATTTGTATAATTTGATCTTCACAGGAAAACTGATGTTACTTTTCCAGATCACATTCAACTTTGTCATGGCAGCTGAGGCCATCTCAAGTCTTGTCTTGATTTCTTTACTTGATTTCTATTCTACACAAGCACGCATTTATAGATTGTGTTGTACTACTTCAATCCTTCTATTCTACACAAGCACGCATTTATAGATTGTGTTGTACTACTTCAATCCTTCTATTCTACACAAGCACCCATTTATGAAAGTCCGTAATTTTAAGCTTTTCTGGCTTAAACTTTCTATAGGATGGGGGTAGCCATTTTTTATCACATTCTGGATATTGGCTTTTTTTTTCAAACATCATCAAGTGGCATGCCAGTTGGCATTATACATACAGCACTCTGTGACTTGGACTTGGAGCACAATAATTTGTTCACTGCCATCCTGGCTGTTATCTATGAGTTCTGTTGGTTACTTCCTCCCATGCATGCGTCAGTCTGCTTCATCATCTTTGCATGATTTGTTTCTTTTCACCCAACGTCCCATAGGACCTTATCATTAGATTTCTTGGATGCCCATGGTGTTTCCATTGTCTTGTAAGAGACCATATGTTAGTGGTTTCCAGTGCTTGATCTCATTGACAGAGTACTGGTTCATTGTTGCACTAAGTAGTTCTTTTTCTAACTTGTCATGCGTCCATTTTTTAATCTCTTGGTGATTTCATTTGTTGTTAACCCTTGTAGGTTACTGCTTACCAGATGTCTCAGGGTGCAGTAGCCTATTCTTTCTTTGTTTCCTCACAGACTACTCCCTTCCTCCAGCCTTTCACTGGGAACTGCAAGAGGGGTAATTCACATTTCACTGGGAACTACAAGAGGGGTAATTCACATTTCACTGTGAACTACAAGAGGGGTAATTCACATTTCACTGGGAACTACAAGAGGGGTAATTCACATTTCACTGGGAACTACAAGAGGGGTAATTCACATTTCACTGGAAACTACAAGAGGGTTAATTCACATTTCACTGGGAACTACAAGAGGGGTAATTCACATTTCACTAGGAACTACAAGAATGGTAATTCACATTTCACTGGGAACTACAAAAGGGCTAATTCACATTTCACTGGGAGCTACAGAGAAGGGTAATTCACATTTCACTGGGAACTACAAGAATGGTAATTCACATTTCACTGGGAACTACAAGAGGGCTAATTCACATTTCACTAGGTGCTACAGAGAAGGGTAATTCACATTTCACTGGGAACTACAAGAGGGGTATCTCACATTTCACTGGGAACTACAAAAGGAGTAATTCACATTTCACTGGAAACTACAAGAGGAGTAATTCACATTTCACTGGAAACTACAGCAGGAGTAATTCACATTTGTGGCATAGATATCAAGATTTTGTGTGGTTGTGACATTATGTTCCGTATTATCTGAACTTTGCATTCCCTACTAATTTATGAACTTTGATTTATTTATTATTTTTTGTTTTAAGTATACAGTGCAATCGTGATTTATACGAAGGTTACATTTCAGAGTCATACAAGTAATTTGAGATTTGCATAAATTAACTCTTAAAGGCCGGAACGACGCTGGTAGCGTACATCCGCAAAACCCCTAGAAGCCGAAACGACGTTGGGAACGTCACTTTTGTGTTCTGTGAAATTTGTTCCGTATTTTCGTTATGACTCATAACTGAATACTATATGTAGAATATCACTAAAAATCCTTCATATTCTAATTCTACATTCATTTATTTTTACTGTGATGTATAATATGTGTGTCTTTGTTGTGTAATAACTCAGAAACTTTAGAATTTATAAAGGTACTGCTTTAAGGTACAAAAATAATTCTGGCAAAACTGATGAAAAAATTCCGGCCTGCAAGAGTTAAGATCATTTCCTCCATAGAAATTCAGTTACAATTGGGATGCTTCTGCAAACTAGATTAAAATAAAAGTTTTCATAAAAATCATTAGAAAAAAACATAAAACATAATGCAATGGGCCAGAAAAGTGCCAGTTTACATCGTCACTGCATACAAGAACATCTAAGTAGTTCACGATTCTACATCACCAGGCAGGAAGTCACAAGACACCTGATATTAATACACCCTGAATAATGCCGTTACTGGGCATATAAAAGACTGACCCAGGAGAGGCCAGGGTTGGTTTGCTGAGCGTCACGGTAGACGCAAGATTCAGAAGAAGCCACACAGAAGTGGCAGAAGAGCCTGCAAAGACATGGTGACACGAGCACTGGCTGTGTGTTCGTTTGTTTCTGTTTGTGTATTTGTTCTTTGATGCACTTAATAGAACTGACCGGGTGGTCAGCTTTAAATAAATAACACCCCTGCCTTAACACTCAAGAGTTTTATTAGTGTACGGGCCTGGTGTGTGTGTGAATTGGCCACAAGTCAATAACACAGATTTACATATTTCACCAAATTTTGCCCCACCCTGTCACAATAACAGGTAAAGGTAGCCCCCATAGCAGATACGGCCATAGGGAAGTGAAGTGTTAGAGACTTCACTATACTAGGTCCAGCATCGAGAGGTGGGGGGTGACCAGTTCCATTCCTCGCCACCTTTTCCTTTCCTAACTCAAAAGCAAAGTCAGGTATCCATTTACAGCTGGGTAAACTGGAGCGTGATGATACCGTGAATCAAACCCGGTATCTTTGCCGTGAAAGACCAGCGCTCTAACAACTCTGTCAATCGGACGCCCACCTGTCACAATAAGAATCATAAAATAATAAAGAAATTACGAACTATAATCAGTAGAATATAAAACTACAAGTATTCCTGGAGCATTACTGCCACAGGGGAGTGAAGTGTCAGAGACTTACTCATACTAGGTGCAGCTTTTTTTGTGAGGTGGGGTGAATAGTTCCCTTCCTCACTGCCTTTATCTTTCCTAAACTGAAGAGCACAGTCAGGTACCCATTTATAACTGGGTAGACTGGAGTGTGACGCTACTGGGGATTGTGGGCGATGTTTACACGCAATGTTGATACCATCTATAAACGTTATCTCAGCAGTAGCAATATTTTTCACATTTCACCCCCAGCTCGTGTTATTTCAAATTCACTTAAATTGAGATAGTGTAAATCGCGATCGCACTGTGATTTACTTATTTATTTTTGTGAACTATACATTTTCTAGAAGTTTTTCTCTATAACTTCCATATCATGTTCAAAACGAAAAATCTGTATGTTTTTTTCTTAATGCAATTTGTATATTCTGAACTGTAATTTCCCTATCATTTGTTTGAAACTTTGATTTGTTTTATTTTTTGGAACTCGTGTCTCATTTTCACAGATTGAGTTTCAGGTTTGTGATTTGTTGAATTTTCACATCCCATCTTTTTTACCTATCCCATGTTTTTGATGACACTTTTGAAACTGCTATCAGAATTTATTTTCATCATGCACATTTTGTAAAATGGAATCATCTTAGAACATTGAAGGACACAAATAGGTTAACAGGTTTTCTCTTCCATTTTTGTGTTTTGTCTAACTTTCTTTATTGCTGAATTAAGCACATTCACATTTTAAAAATTATAAGATTATGTGAGTTCAGGTTTATTTTAAAAACACAGAACTAAGTCTATTTATGTTCTTTTTTTGTAAATAATCAAACTGGATAAGTTCACATTTCTTGTAGATAAGTTCACATTTCTAATAGACAAGTCCACATTTCTTATAGACAAGTTCACATTTCTTATAGATAAGTTTACATTTCTTATAGATATGTTCACATTTCTTACAGATAAGTTCACATTTTTAATCACAGGGCTGGACACATTCATATACTTGTCTACAGAGAATGAATGATAAAATTCATATTTTATTATAGATTAGATACATGCAACCAAAACATTGTGGTTCCAGTAAATGAATACATGGATTAGATTTTCTGTTTAAGCCTGAAATGAGTTTCAAATTGTCATGTGATTGCGTTATTTCCGGAAATGCTAGATAGATAAGCAGATTTTACGTGAGAAAAGAAATGATACAAACTTCATTATTCAAATCTAAACCAAAGCTTCGTGTTTCTAATTATTACATTACCTCATTTACATTACATTTTGATTTTAATGTAAACTAACTAATTTTCAATTCTTGAAGAGTAAGTAATCTTTACTGTCCCGCTCACCACATTGTCTTTAGTTACCTGTGTACAAAGTGGCTTTTAACCACCCCCACATCTCCTTTCTCTCTCCCTATGAAGCATGGAGCCACTGCTGCAAATGGTCCCCTTTCCCCCCATCCCCCCTCCCACCACCACCCCATAGGAAGCTACACCAAAGCACAAACTCTGGTGGTTGCTGCGGCAATTTCTTTTTTACATGGTGAAGTTTTCAGCCGCGTGCACAACCTCATATTAGTTGTCTTTTATGACATGCTTGGGAGCCGATGTAGTGCCGTGGTTAATACACTGGCTTCCTAGCTCGGTGGTCCATGGTTCGATCCCAAGTTGATGTGGGATTTTTTAGACCGCAAACAGCTCCGGGGTTGACCCAGCCTCATGAATTGGGTACCAGAGCAACTTCTGGGAAGGTTAAAGATGGCCGGCATGATGCTGACAACATCACCCCTAGTGTGCCCGATGGGCATGTGACAGGAGCCTTTATGCCATGCTTGAGGGAGCAGTGGTTCTATTCTTTGTCTCCTCAGAGACACCCCCCCCCCCCCCCCCCGGGAGCTACATGGGGCAGTCTTTGACTACTTGTAGCTTGTTTTATCTTAGATCACATAAAAGTGATCTCCGGTAGATCACAAATAAGTGATCTCCATTTAGTATTAGCAGAATTGTTTATCACAAGGTAGTTCTTGTTCTGGAATCTCCCAAGTTAAGAAATGGAGACTGAAAAGCACATGGAGAAATGGGGTTGACGACTCGCATGACAGGGGTAAAGAGGATATGTAAAGACCTTGGACATGGAAAGAAAGGATGGGAAGACTTGTCATGGATTTGATGAAGGCCTATGCTCCACAGATATTTTCTACAGACAACTGGCTGATGGCTTAAAAGAACAGTTAGCCAACTGCAGTTGAGGTTCAGAGATGTCTGCAAGAGAGACTTGAAGGCACTGGACATAAATCCATCAACATGGGAGGACAAAGCTGCCGATCACTTCGAGTGGTGTGGCGTCACCTCAGCTTATGGCAAAAAGAAGCTCTCACAACAAGCAGAAGAGGAAAGAACTCGCCGACAGGAACACCAACAAAAAAAATGCAGCTGAGAGCTATCACGTTAGGGGCACATTACCAAGGTCAGTTATGACTGGGGGGGGGGGGAGGGGGGGGGGGGGGGGGGGGGTTGTTATATGCTTATATGCTCTACAGTGAGCGGAAGTGGCATGCAATTTGTATATACTTTTTCAAAAAGACAACCAAATAATTATACAATAATCCCTTTCATTCCCTCCTCCTCCCTTTGCCACCACCACCAGCATTTTTAAAAATTGTGCTCTTGTCTCTGTTTATTTGTCCAGTTAATTCTCTCTATCACTTAATACCCTACATACAATGTATACTTTAATGTTTTTGTGGCAGACATACAGCAAATGCTGACATAAAAATCTAATCATGCATACCCATTTTAAATACCATCCCTCAAAAGCTATTGGCGTTACGGAATCGGAGTGTGAGTCTGTATTCTTAATTTGATGTCCGACTTTTTATCTGTGGATTATGTGTTCATCATTGCTGTTTTTGCTTACTTATTGTTCTATACTAAGAATTGGCTTGTTGATTTCTGGCTTTGACATATTTAGACTTACTGGTTGTAGTTTGTGTGTCAATGTTTCTTTTACGGTTCCTTCATTCAATTTTTTGCATGTTTTTGTGTCTGTAAATCAAGGATTAAAATATGGAGAATGACTGAGTGAAAAAGTGTATGGGTCGACATCTGGGTGGATGAATACGTAAATGAGTGAGAGAAGAAATAATGTTACTTGTTTCATTGTTTTGTTAGTCTTATTAAAGATAGTTGCCAAGGAAATACTGCCATAGGGGAGTGAAGTGTTAGAGACGTCACTGTGCTAGGTCCAGCTTAGAGAGGTGGGGGCGACCAGTTCCCTTCCTCGCTGCCTTTGTTGTCCCTAACTCAGGAACAAAGTTAGGTACCCATTTACAACTGGGTAGACTGGAGCGCCACTGTGGTTCAAACCCAATACCTCTGCCATGAGCTGCTAGGGTTCTAACCACTTTGGATTCTCCTTATTAAAAGTAAGTTATATCATTGTTGCCCCACATTTAGTTCCCAAGGGTCTCTGAGGAGACAAAGAAAGATGAGGATAACTGCTCTGTCAGGGCTGCCGCACAAGTTGACTAATATGGGGTTGTGCTTGGGGCTGGCAACTTCATCATGTTGTTGTTGTTGTTGTTGTTGTTTTTATCTAGAGCTGCTGAGCTTCGTTCTCTTTAGCAGCCAATACCAAGTTGAAGACTTCTTGGTATTATCTACACTGTAGATCTAGGCTTTTCCTGTGGCTTTTTTTATCATTCCGAAATGTGTTGAATTGGAAGTCATGAGTTTCAGTTTCTACAGCTTGGCTTGCACTTAAAGGATCGTCACATCTGGTCCCAAGCTAGGAGTAGGAAGTGTGGGGCATACTGTGCATTCCCTGCCATCCAAGGGGGCTCTCCAACTATGCAGAGTTAAATACTGTGCTCTGGTTCTGGGCTCTCCCAAGGAATTGTCACGTCCTGCACAGAGCCACTTCTCAGCTTCATCTGCCTATAATTGGGTCCATAGTGAGATCCTTCTGCATGCAGACAACCAAGTCAAAGCCAAAGAATTATGACTAGGGCTCAAGTGACTTCTCCAAGCTTAGTGTGCAATGCTTGGTTCTCAACAAGTTTCCCCACAGGGGGAATCCCTGGAAGTGTGTGGATGATTTCAAGGGTCACTGAGGATGTAATTAGCCTCACAGACATAGGTTCACTTCCACGTACATATATTGTAGCATTGTGCATAGCTGGTGGTCATATAAGGATGACTCCAGATATGCCTCCATGCAAACTTCATCGTGTAAAACAAAGTTCTACAGAAACCACAGCTGCAGTCACATGTACTTTGATGCAGGCTTCTTGCAATAAGGAGACTAGCTGCTATGGTGGTTACATACTCCATAAAGCGAAAAAGGAAATGAATGAATGAATGTATCATTGTTATTAGATCACAAAGGCTAGATTAAAAAGTTATGGGCACTGACTTGTTAAGGTTTGACATATAATTTATGTCTGCCAAAGTTACTTGTTTATTGTCTGGGCAGAACTGTCATTTGCTGTGTGTTTGTTTATTTTCATCAGCTTTGTGTGAATATAGTTCGCTTTATTTGGTGTTCACAGTATCTCTGTTGTAAAAATAGTTGGAAATATAGTTGGAAATATAGTTGTAAATATAGTTGTAAAAATTGTTAATAATATATATGTGTGTACTGGAGTAAAACTGTTTGCATTAATGAACTCCTCTATATTGTCTGCTCCCTACCCTGTTCCCGAAGCCTGATCCACATTTCCATTTTAGTGTTTATAAATACATATTATCCCATACATAGCTACATTTTGACTTATGTAAATATATTCTCACTTGGACATTTTAATTGAATCCAGTTATTAAAATAAACACATGGAGACAAAAGAGAACTGGAGACACAACGTGAAAATGATGAGGATGACACGGAAAGACCTGGATCTACCAGCGTAGTACAGTAACGTGTGACATACATTTGTTGAACTCCTATGCTCCTTGGGGAGTTAAAGGGTGTTGATAAATTATTAAAATGTTTGAGTCACAAAATGTTTATAGATTTACAAGCGGACATTCATGCAAGGTATACACTAATTTGTGACATAACAGAAGCTAACACTATCATGCATATCTCCCAGTTTATGGATATTTTAATGTTTTCTTAAATAAATATTGATATGAAGATTTAAAAGAATGTAGGCAGAAAGCATTATAGAATATGACTTAGTTAATTCATGAATGTTAAATTTGATCTTATCCAGCACATTTTACTGCATATTTTCATGTCAGTATTTATTTATTTCCACATTTGTGACAAATGGGGAATTGATGACAAGAACCAGACAAGTGCCAGTGGAACAAGAGTTGAGAAAAAGATGCTGGCCATGGATAGGACACACATTGAGGAAACCTGTTGATAGCATTACAAGGCAGTCCTTGTTCTGGAATCCACAGGGAAAGAGAGGCAGAGGTAGACCAAACAACACATGGAGAAGAGAACTGGAAACAGAGGTGAAAATGATGAGGAAAACATGGAAAGAACTTGAGCGGATGGCACAGGACAGGAAGACTTGGCATGTGTTTGTTGAAGGCCTATGCTCCCCGGGGAGCTAAAGGGTGTTGATTTTTTTATTTCACCCCATGTAGATCCCGGGGGGGTCTCAGAAGAGACAGACAGAATAAGACTACTGCGCCCTGAAGCAGGTTTTGAGAGGCCACTAATATTAGGTTGTGCCCCATCATGTACAACAGAAACCACTGCTGCAAGAGTATATCAATGATTGGTGCAGGCTTCTTGCAGGGGGGGGGGAGACCAGCTGCAGAACTGGTTCTATGCTCCATAGGGTGCCAGAAAAGACAAATGATGATGATATTTTACTTTAGAAAATCCACTTTATGGTTTTTTTTCTTTGTGGTTTTTTTTTTTTAAATATTTACTCCGGTTTTTTGTTTTTTTTTTACTTGCGTTGTACATTTTTGTTACAGGGAAGCCTAGCTTTATTGTGCGTTTACTTTTGTTATTGTCTTTCAGCAGCTTCATATTAATTCTGAGTGGTGGTAATTTGAACACTTTACTCCAGGTGATGGCAAACCCAACAGAGAATAGCTTTCAGAGAATGCCTAAATCATTTGTCACCAGAGAATTCTCTAAGACCAGCCTACATATTTTTAATTACATATTCTGTTTCGACAGAACACAACATGAGCAGCAATTTTGCAGGTTATCCTATGTCAAAGTTTGGTCTCTGATAACTTTTATGTCTAGATCCAAAACCAAGATAAAATCACAACTACTTCTGATAAATTTATCACTCTTTTTGCAGATAAGAAACAGAGTGAGCTTTCGATAGAAGAATACGAAATGTTCAGCAGTGATAGTTTTGTTGTTAGAAAAAAATGGCGTAAAGGAAAAGAAAAATGTATGTGTGTTTATTTTAATGATTCACAGAATGAAAATTGTATCCGTCATTTCTAAATATAACTCAAAAAAGGAGCTTCTAGTATCACTTTTGTACAATAATGCATCATACTAGTAAAATTCCTGTTTTTGCAAGTTTAAAGCATATTTTGCTGCTCCACATTTGAAGTTTTGTTGACTTGTCTTACTGACTTACTTACTTAGTCATTCGTCTTCTACCTTGGGGTTTAGAGGTTGTTTTTTTTGTCGACTTGTCATATTCGCAAATATGGAACAAAGAGAAATCCACTTCAGAATAAAGTATTATGAGCTTCAGATCATAGAAATAATTATCTCCTGCTTTATGTGCCAGAAATATATTCTTATATTACTACATTCAAAGAAAAAGTATAGCTTGGTTAAATAAAGCTACGTCATGAAGGTTAAAATGTCAACAAGCCACTGAGATTGGCTCATGGTATAATGAAGTCCTTATCAGGCCACTGCTAGTGGCTTGGTGGACTTAAAGAGTCAATAAAAGCATGTTTTTAAATGCTTAATGAAAGCATGTTTAAACAATTTTGTAATTCCTTGTTGTGGTAGCTGTTTTGACACAGTGCCTTATTCTGTGATACTGTTCTGTATTTCCAGAATCTTTGTAAGTAAATAAATAAGGGGGCTGCTGTAAAACTGTTAAAGGAAGTAATTTTTTTTTTTAAAGAAAGAAAATTTTTATGGAGTCAGTTTTACAAATGGACGATACACTAAAAACACTGGACGTAACATTACGTGTTGTTTTTTTCTCTTAATCCTGTTTATATTTCTTTTCTTTATCCCTTGTTTAATTGTATCTAGCAAAAGGTTAAACCTGAAACGTTCCATATTTTTAGTGTATTATCCATTCGTGAAACGAACTCCATACCATTTTCTTTTTTTTTAATAATATATTACTTCCGGATACTTTACATAGTTCCTTCTATTCTGTATTCAGACGAAATCCATTGGTAAGGCCTTGCAAGTATCATTACATATTTGTTATGGTTGCACTCAGTTTTGTTAGAATGTTCTTGAGGCAAATTAGTTTGTTTAGTTTTTCTTCTTTGTTTATTTCTAGATAGATGTTAGACAAATTATTGAAAAGCTCATGCTAGTTTACTAGATTTTATTAGCACGTAAGTTAGTTTAATGATTTTTATTAGATAAGTTATAAACTAACATATACTAGCCTAATGAATTTTATTAGTTAAGTTATAAACTAACGTATACAAGTCAAATGAATTTTATTAGATAAGTTATAAACTAACTAGTTTAATGAATTTTATTAGATAAATTATAAACTAACACATACTAGTCTAGTGAATTTTATTAGATAAATTATAAACTAACGTACTAGTCTAGTGAATTTTATTAGATAAGTTATAATGAATTTTATTAGGTAAATTATAAACTAACATATACAGTATGGGTAGGTAATTATTAGGTATGATAGGAAACTCTTTACTACGCATTACAACAGGATGCAATCTGTTCATCAGAATGGTTCCCCCAATCTGACGAATGCTTCGGCCTTTTATCTTCTTTACATTCTAAGGGTGCCCATTGCGGGTGCTCCACAGCCAACAGGGAGACAGGTGGAGTAGATCCCAGTATATCGTTAATTCACAGGGATTATTTGGTAGATCTCTAGGTTCCCACAGGGGATAAGAGAAAGAATTTTAAAGCTTCTCTCTCCCTCCAGCATGTAAAGACATGGTATAACCAGAATTATAGATACTTTTTCCATGTTCCTAGTGAAAACTCGTAATCTAGCTTACATAAATTCACTTTAATTGTGAACTGCGTGAGATGGGAACATTTACATTTTCTTTGAAGTGAATTGAACATTCTGTAAAATATCTTTTAGTTTTTACGGCTCTCTTTATAGAATGGCAGGAAGCGGAACGTCCAAGCAAGAAATAAAGTTACACATAGTTTTCACTTATTCCAAATACTCTGAAACCTAAAAGCAGACATGATTTTATCAAAGTGGATCTTTAGATTGGTCATTGTTTCTAAATTAGATCCCCACAGCTCCAGGGTTGCCTGCCGTTGCTCTAGAGCAGTGCTCCACAACCTGTGTGCAGCGGCACATTGGTTTGCCAGGTGTGCCGTAACAGCACGCAGAATACACCACATAATGGTATAAAAAATTATATATTATAGTAAAATATTTTGTAAGTTTGTTGGTTTTCTTTTTTTAAATAAAATTTTGCCTCGTTTTGGCGAGGCACGTCCTGTTCAACCTTGTCGGTTATTTAGGGCGTATGTCCAAATATGAAAGACCTTTAGGTCTGATAACTTGATGTATTATGTAAGAATCTCACACGTTCAGTTTTACAAATAATAAATTGAGTTATCATTATCCACCAATCCCTCACACTAAAATCCCTCACACTAAAATTAGGCAGTGTTGTCTAAAGATAGCATCAAATCTTTAAATATTTGCCATACTCATCTAAATATTATACTATGCCATGGAATTTTGAAGAGCACTTTAGGTGTGCAGCGAAGTAAAAAAAAGTTGCTCAGGACAGCTCTAGAGCATGGCAGAATCACACAGCAAGTTTGCTGGTTATTCAGTGTCCGCTGTCACACACTCGTCACAACAAGCCTAGAACATTATTTTTTTTCATTCTGTTTCTCTTTAACAGACGCAATGACCCGCCGCTGGCTGTCATAACTCAGGATTCTATGACTGTGGAAGAAGTAGGTAAGTGCACATGTTCTTTATTTTATGTGATATCAGCCATAGAAAGCATTAGCAGTATGAGACTTGATCACAGAACAACTTGCATATTAGGTCTGATATTGTGTTCTGAGTGTATCCAAGTAACACTAGTATACGTTGTTGTTTCTATTTGAAAATTTCACGTGGCATAGGCAACAGCTTAATAAGATGTATGAAGCCACTTACCCTTTCAAAATATTATGTATGAAGAGACGCGTAGTAGATTATCCTAATAATATTTTTTTGTATGTTTTTGCAGGATACCCTAAAATTTTAAGTATACCGGAGGTAGCTCACCTAATTGTTTTTAATTATTTTTTGAAAAGGCTATTATTTCCTTATTGTCAGAAATTTTCTTCATGAACAATTCCTGTCCAGTTGTCTGGCCTGCAAGATCTGAAAATAACTCCAGCAGATCATTTTGTACGGTCATATTTAAAGGACAATGTATATGGTTGGAAACATAAAGCCTCAGGGAATATCAAAACAGCAATAACAGAGGATTCTGAAAGAATTGAAAAAAATATATGTCAAAGAGTTTGTGAAAAGTTTCCAAAAAGGCTGACTTTATGTATAAATTTTCATGGACACTATTTTGAGAGATAAATAACTTAATGATTATTCCCTGGGAATTCCAGAACAAGGCCTGCCTGGTAATGCTATAAGCAGGTGTCCTCAATGTGTCTTGTATCCATTTTTATTATTATTATTATTAAAAATAATGTTAGTGTTCTTTCTATGTTATGGTGTATTTCATTTACACACGTCTTTACATTTTAAAGTCACATATTTTAAGCAAAATGGTAAGGGACTTATGGGGATCCCGTTACATGCCCATTGAGGCATATTGGGAATATGATGTTAGGCCCGTATTTTCTTGACCATCAGCACACTAGGGGTGATGTGGTCATCATCACGCCAGAAGGGACTTATGGCTGACCCTATATTTAACACCCCTCAGCTCCAAGTGGAGTTTTGTGCCATAGGTCAAGGTCACTTTCCATGTCATCATTATGCTCTTCATGTCTGTCTCCAGTTCTCTTCTCCATGTGTTTTTTTGGTCTCCCTCTCCTCCTCTCCTATGTGCATCCTATCCATCTCCATAAATTGACATCTCATATGTATTGATATAAATTGATTTTCCATATATAACAGCTCACCCTATGTATGGGATGTCAGTTAATCATATATATGCTTCAACAGATGTTGTCAGGCTATAACTGCAAGAACAAAATACTATGTACATATTATCTTCTGACGATTATCCTCAGAGAGCTTACTGAAAAACACAGAACACAATGGTTTCCCCGTGGTTGTGTCTCGAGAGTCCCAATACCTAGTCGGCTTTGTCTTACGCAGGGATCTTCTCCTGGCCATTGGTGAGTAGTGCTGTGCTGTAATTTTGAAGACAAGAAAGGAGGAAATATAAGTTGCTCATACAAGATAAACAATGTGTAAATAAAAGAAGGAAAAGCTATTTTAAGCACAGAGGAGTTTCTAAGTTCAGTGAAGGAAGATTTTTTCCCCCCTCAGAATATTGTTATCAGATCTGATCCTACAGGTTTTCTTGTCTTAATGCTTCGGGGGTTCACCTTGTTTAATGCATCGGTGTCTCAGATAGTATGTAGGTTTTGCCCAGGCAAAAATATGAGTGCCAGTTTTTTTTCCCACAAGGGATGTGAAATTGGCTAAGAATATTTAAAATGTTAAGTCTTGTGAAAGTGGGTAAAAAATATTTGGAAGTGTTGAGAGTCTTATGAAGTTGGCTAAAAACATATTTGGAAGAGTTGTTGTTCTTCTTCAAGTACCATGCCTAGTGGCGTAGGAGATCATGTCTCTCTACAACTTCCTGTCTCCAGTACAATTTATCAATTCTGCTGTTGACTTCTTTCCATGCCATGTCAAACTGTCCAGTATTTGCTCTCTTTGTCTTCCCCTATATCTTTCTCCTTCATTCTTACCTGTTGTTATGGTATATTCCAGCTTTCCTCTTCTCATAACATGCCCAAAAAAGTGGATTGCTTCTTTCTAACTTGTGAAATAAGTTTCCTTTGTGCACTGGCCTCTTTCAGGACATCCGCATTACTCTGTTTGGCTGCCCATTGTATGTTAACATTCTTCTGTAAAATCATATCTCTGTGGCCTCTAGTGCCTTCCCTACTTGTTTACTAATTGTCCATGACTCACTTCCATATGTCAGGATTGGTGCTGTATAACACTGAAGAACTCTCTTTCTTACTTCCAATGACAAAGAATTATTGCATAAAATACTCATCATTTTAAAGAATGCTGCTTTTGCCTGAGCTATTCTGCTCTTCACTTCTAAGATGCATCTTCCATCCGTTGTTATTACTATGCCCAGGTATTTGAATTTATTAACCTGTTTTAAAACTGTTCCATTTACTTTGATAGTACATTCTGGTTAAGCCCTTTTCTTTGAGGTGACCATTACTTCTGTCTTTTTGCTATTAAGGCTGAGGCCTTTATTTTCACTTTCTATCACTATTGTATCAACCATTTCCTGCAGCTCCATTTCACTTTTTGCTATTAAGACTGTATCAAAATTGTATCTCAAGTTGTTCATATTATGTCCACCAAATGATATTCCTGGCATGTCCTCTAGAAATCTCATTATATTTTCACTGTAAAGATTGAACAGATCTGGTGACAGCACACATCCCGGCCTAACACCCTTTTTTACTTGCTGAATGTTTCCTATTTAGCTGCTAATTCTTACAGCTGCTGTTTTTGTTGCCAGTACATGTTCTTTATTACTCTTAAGTCTTTACCATCAGTGTTGATCCTTTCTAACATTTTGATAATTTCTTATGTTTCCCTATGTTAGCCTTCTTCACACTGGAGGCGACAATTGCCGCCTGCAGATTCCTATGTTCTCCCAGCTGCAGGCGACTTAAGTCGCCTTGCGTAGATCATCGATTTCTAGCATTAGGAATTGTGTACACGTGATATCACCCCCGGATGTTAAGTTTTAATTTAAGAGAGTAAGCTTCCGTTTCCGATCTTTATTTAGTAATGGGTGTATCTGCGTTTATTTTATGTGAATTTTTTTAATCGAAATCAATCGGCATCGAGCACACGGCCATTTTCGCTCTAATTTCAATGGATTCTGACTCAGATGCGATGGCGAGGAGATTGTTGTCTTTATTAGCGCTGATATCGGTTCTCAGAATATGGGTGAGGGCAGAGATGGAAACGAAAGTAGAATGTCATTGCTAGTATGTCTAATTTTAGGGGTTAGGATTCGGTTTATGGAAAAGATTTAGGGTTACGACCGAAAGTCACTGCTGACGAGGGCGTTTGTTGCTTTGCTACTGATGATGGGTGTAACGAAAAGATCGTCATTTGATTTGTATTGGTCAAATGACTTTCATTGAGATGCAAGGGATAAGGACTCTTCGTTTGTTGGTTATTTTTAAAAAAAAATTATTTTTAATTTTTTTATCGTTTTTTTCATCTTTCCATTCCTCTCTTCCTATCTCATCTAACATGTACACAAACAAAATTTACATCATCAGATTCATCATTCATTTATTTCTATACAGTCCAAAAAAATTAGAGCAATTGACCAAAAAACTATAGAATTTACAAGTCATCCACTATAAAAAAGGGGGTGTTGTGAAAAAGAATGCAGCTGCAGGGCACATTTTCGGGAAAAGAATGCAGCGTGCTAAAGGTTAAATGCCTTAGTGTAATCTATAAAGCACAAGTACAGATCTGTCTTCACCTATATAGCTCTTTCTATTAATGTTCTTTTAAGATATATGAGGGGGAGTCAAAAATAACTTTAATATGGCAATAAAAAGTCCAAATCACGTAGTAGACGGTTGTATTACAGATATGTTATGCCCTCCCGCCTGAGGTACTAGTGCGCGCAGGCCCGTCAACCTGATGGGAAGTATGACGTCAGCAAACCATAGCCAGGATGGCCCGAACTGAAAGAACGTCTTGTGGATGTTTGTGGAACACTGTTACGACGTTATGAAGCTGAAGGAAATGGCTTTCTACACGTATAGTCACTGGTGACACATGCTGGGTCCACAACTTCCATCCGGAGACTAAGCGAGCCAGCATGGAGTGGCAACATTCATCATCGCCGAAAGCAAAGAAGTTCTGTACAACGCGGTCGGCTGACAAATTGATGCTCACGCTCTTCTGGGACTGTAAAGGCCCAATCCTGGAACATTACATGCCCAGGGGACTCACTATCAACAGCGAATCATACTATGATCTGCTTCAGAACCACTTGAAACCTGCAATCAGGTCAAAACGTTGCGGCTTGCTCAGTTCTGGTGTGTTGTTACAGCATGATAACGCGCGGCCGCACACAGCTCGTGCGACAGTAACGAAAATCACGAATCTGCATTTGGAGTGTCTTCCACATCCTGCATATTCACCGGACCTTGCACCGAGTGATTATCATGTGTTTTGACCCTTCAAGGAGGCACTCGGTGGCAAGAAGTTCAATACAGACGATGAGGTGAAAGAGGCGGTGCATACGTGGCTATGCAGTCAGTCAGAAGAGTTTTTTTCTCACGGAATCTCGTGAAGCACTGACACACCTGCATTGAACAAGGTGGGGACTATGTTGAAAAGTGATTAAGTGCTTTCATTCCTGTTTGTGCGTATTCTGGTAATAAAAAAAATGTTAAGGTTACTTTTTGACTCCTCCTCGTATATATAGCATTGTTTGTGCCTTTACCTTCTACAAATCCTGACTGTTATCATCACTGATTTCTGGTTTAATTTTATTTCTCACTCTTCTCAGGATAATTCATAATGATATTTTGGTCACATGACTCATCAGACTAATGGTGCTCTGTTCTTCACATTCCATGGCTGCAGGTTTCTTTGGCAAAGCTATGAGTATATGAAGAGTTGTTAGACTTGTGAAATTGGCCAAAGAATATTTGAAAGTGTAAGTCTTATTAGGTACAGATGAAGGTAGTCGCATAGCACATACTGCCAAAGGGGAGTGAAGTGTTAGAGACTTCACTATACTAGATCCAGCTTCAAGAGGTTGGGGTGACCAGTTCCCTTCCTCGCTGCCTTTGCCTTCCCTAGCTCAAGAGCAGAGTCAGGTATTCATTTACAGCTGGGTAGACTGAAGCGTGATACAACTATTTTGAACCTGGCGTCTTTGCTGTGAGAAGCCAGCATTCTAACCACTATGCCAGTCGGATGCCCTATAAGTCTTATATGCAGCAATTAATGTTGTTTTGTATTGTGGGAAGCGCAGATGTAAGATAGTTTGACCATACCCAAACAGGCATACCAGGCATCATATTGGAGAATAATGTACTATATCGTGGCATATCACTCGGCTTGTGAGGTTAAAAAGTGTTAAAGTAACAAGACCACAGTGTTGTGTTTTGTGAGGCAGGTATGATAAATAAAATTAAACCTATTTGTTCCATTCAGAGTTTGACCAACTTCTCAGCCACTTTTAGATGAAATATTTTTCTTTTCCCAGCCAATGCATGTAAAACATCTGAGGGCGTGGTGAGCAACTCAGTTATCTACTTTGCAAGTCATGTTCCAGTCAACCCCAATGGCCCAGCTCCATTAAAGCTGCGGAAGATTCTTGATATGGTAAGTATGCAGGTTGAGTTAGGAAACACAGTTTGCACCCCATAAGAAAGATTTGCTGCTTACAGAGCACAGTTTAGATGATTCATCATCAGCTGCCGTCTCCATGATGAAGGTCAGCTGCAGTCGATCTCCAACGTTTTCTGTCTCTTGTCTTGATGGTGCACTCTGATTGACTCTTTCCTGTCCATCTCTTGTCTTGATGGTGCACTCTGATTGACTCTTTCCTGTCCATTTCTTGTCTTGATGGTGCACTCTGATTGACTCTTTCCTGTCCATCTCTTGTCTTGATGGTGCACTCTGATTGACTCTTTCCTGTCCATCTCTTGTCTTGATGGTGCACTCTGATTGACTCTTTCCTGTCCATCTCTTGTCTTGATGGTGCACTCTGATTGACTCTTTCCTGTCCATCTCTTGTCTTGATGGTGCACTCTGATAGACTCTTTCCTGTCCATCTCTTGATGTTATCTTCCCACTTAAAGTGCTGTCTTCCTGTTGCACGATTGCCTTCTGTTATGGTCTTCAGTAAGGTGTAATGTCTTTTTACCTGGGCAAAATATTTTAGCTGTCTACTTTTGATCTTCATTGATCTCCTTCATTGATCTCCTTCATTAATCTCCTTCATTAATCTCCTTCCTTAATTCTCTTTTCATTCCTAGGTTTTCTATGGCCTCTTTATTTGTTTTTTTCTCTTACCATGACATGCTGCCCATTCTTCCATATATCCACATCTCAAAGGCCTCAATTCTTTCTTCCAATGGCTTGTTCATTGTCCATGTTTCTACACCATAGAGTAATGAAGAATATATATATAAGATTTGATGATTCTCAGTTTGAATTTGTGAGTTAGTTGTTTAGATGTTAGTGTCTGTCTCATGTTGTTGAATGTAGCTTTGGCCATTACTGTTCTATTCTTCACTTCTGTTTTACATCTGCCATCTTCTGTTATTATGTGGCCAGGATATGAGAAACCAGTTTAGATTACATATAGGTCAGTACTGTGGTAAAATGAGAGGTTATTGGTGTTACTCAACTAAGTGTACACAGAGTGAGGTCAAGCTGTGTAAGTCCCTGAGTCTAATTGTTGATGATGTTGTATTCTCAGGGTACCTATCCACTACCTCTCTGAGATCTCACTCTGGGAAATATTTTCTGGGTATGTTATATGGCTACGTGTCTAGGGTAATGTAGGTATAGTGATGTGTCAATAAAACAAACACAACTGTAACTCAATATAATTGAATTAAGTAAGACTGTGTGTAAATTTATATATTTATATTACAATTTTTATTATTCCTGAACCTCAATTTTCTGGAACAGGAATTTTCAACTCAAAAAAGAAATGTTTCTTTATTTACAAGTTTTAAATAAATAGGGTGGACATCCTGTCCATAAAATGATAAGTCTAAAATATCACTAGGTTTGTACTCCCTACGGGATTATGTTAACACTGGATAAGAATTCTGTCACTGATTTGAGGGTTTGTGTGTTTCATCATGCCCCCCTTTAATTTCTTGTATTTTTGTGGAATGATAAGGATGAGTCCTCAAGTGCCAATTCTAATGGACTTATCTTAAAAGCCTGCCTGTGGTGGTGTCTTGAGAATCTTCAAGAACAACAAGTATTTCAGAGTTCCCCTGGATGCTGATGTGGCAGGAAGCTTGCAGTTATATAAGAAGCTCTCTCTGTGCCCACAGGATCTGACTTTCCAGGAGTTATGTCACTTTTCAATTTGGCAATTCAACCCTGAAATAAGAAGGTTATGTTCCCCTCTTTATATCATATCTATAATATCATTCCACAATTTTATCAATAATACATTCAAAAGGAGGGTCAGCTACGCGTGCCAACCAATTGCACCAAACCCTATTTTTGTTTGACCATTTTTTCTTCCAGTGTTTTCATACTGTTCCCATATGGCTGCAACGCTACTGACCCCTTAAGCATTGATTTTCTTCCATAGAATCAGATGGGGTATACCATGTTCTTCTTGTGACCTGTTAAATATTTTGTGCAAACATCCTATGTAGGTTTTCATGTGTTATTTGAACACTAATGCACTGCAGAAAACTGCTAGTAGCTTCTGGACTTACAGTCGTAATATTTTATGGCAATATTCAAACATTTTTACACATTTTATTTCACTTTCCAAATAAATCTGCTTTAGGCACATTCCTACTTGGTTGTCGTAATCTCTTCCAACTGGCAATGTCGAACAACAATTTTGGTGCACAACTGTGGCCTGTACATGCTAATGAAATATCAATAAACTTATTTATCTTACCGCAAGTAAAGAATAAATCACACAATCACAAGATTGACTGGCGGTTAATGGTTCAAGTTCAGACCGCTATCGTCCAGATGGCAAAGGCATTCAACATCAATGCTTTGCATCTGCTCTCAATCTGTCTGTGTGTTAGTTTTTTCTCAAATGGCGCACTATGCCGGCAGATTGTTAATTTTATCGCCCCATCCTAAACTACAATTAACCAATCAGAAACACGTTAAGAAAATTTAACTTTTCAGAAGGCTATCAAATTGAGCAGTTCAGAAGTGTGTTTGTTCGTCTGTCTCAATTTTATTTATACAATATCTTTGTTATTAATGGGTCGATTTTTAATATTGAAAGTGATTATTAAACAGACAACTGTCCTCTATCTTCCTATATAGGTTTCTTTTAATTATTTGTCCCCGTTTTCATATGGGTAATTTTTAAGTAATTATTTGCTCCATTCACTGAACTAAAATATTAATAAAATAATTTTCTAATGCCAGATAATTTATTACAAGGGAAAATTTTATGATATGTATGAACCAATATTAGCACCACCCGTCAAGACATCCCTGTTATTTATAAAGAAATAAATCATCTAAGTTTCTTTTCAAACGCACAAGTTAGGCTTGATTTCCATTGTAATCCACCTTCTCTCTCCCCTATAAAACGAGGTAACCAGTTGGTTCATTGCCAAGCTTTACGGCTTTCGTCATAAATATTGGGAAGGGTCGAGCGTGTGTGTTTGGGGAAGGGGGGGTATTTTTACGCTTGACGTTAGAAAATTCAAATTCTTTATTTTAAATGTTAACGGTTTGATTTGATGATGGCCTTGAGACCAAGGTCAAACATGGAATTTATTTATAGATTTTTAACTGTAATAGTGGAAAATTCAAATTATTTTGTCCAATTTTTAGCGGTAGGTTTGACCTAGCCCTTGATAATTTTTCAAATATAGTAGTAGTGGTTTATAGGTTGTGAATTTACGTTACTAGATTTTTGAATCTGGGAAATTTGAGCGGGGTGTCACACAGAGTACTTTACTACAAGTACAGACTCTACCCCATGTAGTTCCTGGGGGCCCCTAAAGAGACGAAGAATGAACAGGACATCTGCTTCCTTATGCATGTCATTTGAGGTGACTAATATGAGATTGTGCATGCGGACAACCTCATCGTGTACAACAGATTGATGCAGAAATCACCATTGCAAGAGGACATGAATGCTTTGGTCCTAGCTTCCTGCAAGGGGACCAACAGCAGAGGCTTCATGCTCCATAGGGAGGGAAAAGGGAAATGAATGAATAAATACAGACTGTTAAACGTGGGATGGTGGGATTCCAAAAATGTGATGTGTTGTTCTTCACTACTGGCAGTGACCCATCATAAATGGTGATGGAAGCATATAAAATTATTTTAAATTCCTCATCACATTGTGCACATCTTACATTTGTATAGTGCTAAACTGCAGGTGATCAATGTGAGGATGTGCATTGGGCTGGTGACCTCATCATATAAAACAGACTACAAGAGCACATGAATGATTAGTGCAGGCCTCCTGCAAAGAGACCAGCAGCAGTGATGGCACTGTGCTCCTGTTAGCAACAACAAGGGGAAACTTGGCAGCTAATGTGGTTTATTGTTGGAAGCAACTCACAGATCAACTAATTTACGTGATTAACATATGAATGCAGTTATGTACCTTTTTTGTGCTTGATGGTGAAAGCGTTACACCCAACACTCACTCATTCCCAGCTGTAAATTATGGGAGTTGAAGGCACATAGATCGGCTACCACAACAAGCATGGGAAACTAAGAGCCATGGATCCAGACCTCCAGAACGACCCATAAGTCCACTGGGAGGAACAAGTCATTCCTCTTCTACCATGAGGTGTAGAGGTTTGGAAGAGAGAGTGCCATACTATCCTATCGGGTGTCTTCATCCGGGCCTGGTTCCATTCTAGTCCTCAGTCATTCAGAGATTGTCTAATGTTGTCCTCCCAGCGGACTCTGGGTTGTCCTGGAGATCTGAATCCCTGGCTCTTAGCCTCCCATACCTGCCGTGGCAGCTGATTTTTTCCCATTCTGCAAACATGGCCAAACCATCGTAGTTGGGACTGTGCTACTTGGGTCTGCAGGGGTTTAGTTTTTAGGCCTTGACATATCCTCTGGTTGCGGACCATGTCTTTTCTTGTTACTGCAACCACCTTTCTCAGGTTCCTCATTTCTGAGCTTTGGACCTGAAGCCTGAACACACTGGATGTTGTTGTTTAACTAGGGCTGCTGAGCTTCTCACTCTTTAGCAGCCAATATCAAGTTGAAGACTCCTTGGTATTATCTACACTGTAGATCTAGGCTTTTCCTGTGGCTTTTCTGCCATTCCGAAATGTGTTGAGTTGAAGTCATGAGCTCCAGTTTCTCCAGCTTGGCTTGCATTTAAAGGGTCGTCACATCTGGTCCCAAGCTAGAAGTAAGAAGTGTGGGGCATACTGTGCATTCCCCACCATCCAAGGGGGCAGTCCAACTATGCAGAGCTAACATACTGTACTCTGGTTCTGGGCTCTCCCAAGGAATTGTCACATCCTGCACAGAGCCACTTCTCAGCTTCCCCTGCCTATCACTGGGTCCATAGTGAGGTCCTTCTGCATGCAGTCAACCAAGTCAAAGCCAAAGAATTACGCCTGGGGCTCAAGTGACTTCTCCAAGCTTAGTGTGCAATGCTGGGTTCTCAACAAGTTTCACCACAGGGGAAATCCTTTGAAGTGTGTGGATGATTTCAAGAGTCAATGAGGATGTAATTAGCCTCACAGACATAGGTTCACATCCACATACATATATTGTAGCATTGTGCATGTGGTCATATAAGGATGACTGCAGATATGCCTCCATGCATGAACACACTGGATATAACTCTACACGTTTTAATCAACCTTGTTATTAGAAGCAGAAAAAAGGAAGAGGAAGTTAGTATGAGTGCAAGTAACTCTAGTAGGAAACTAAGTAACAGTGGAGACATATATACAAACGACCCCATCAACAACTGTTTTATCTACTTTGTTACTAGAACTTGTTCACACAGCCAATATTGTAATAAAGCCATGTAGAAACTGTCAGTGTTATCTACTTTTTTAGACACTATCCTATGCTACCTGTTTACTGTGTTACGAAGACATGTTTCTTGCCTAATGTGATATCTGTTGTTCTATCAACAGGCCCCAGTGACCATCACTGATCAGACACCCATGGAGACTGTAGTAGAGATGTTTAGAAAACTGGGTCTTAGGCAGACATTGGTCACACACAACGGGTAAGTCAACATACATGCTGACAGACACAGGCAGTACTTCATAAACTAATATGTAGGGTAGCATGGTACTCAAAAAATTAACATTGGCCAACAGAAACTGAATTCGGTGAACTCTGACTAAACAGTTTGATGATCTAGATTTTGCTGGTCACTAGATCTTCTGGTCCAAAACTGTAATCAGATGCAAGATAAAATGAAAATACTTGATGAAAGGTCAGAGCAAGTTGGTCTTAAAATACACAGGGAAAAGACAAAGATGATGAGAATAAGTGCCGGGAATAATAATAAGATTGCACTTGAAGAAACTTCCCTACAAGATATAGAATCATATATGTATCTTGGCAAATAAATATTAGAAAAACAACAGACGTGAGTGGCTTACCCAGGACTCGAACCCAGGACCTTCTGTGCGACAACCCCGCCTAGCTATGCAAGCGAATCACACTATCCTCCCTGCCATCTAGGCATCACCAAAAAATGATGCTTCGATGATGGGTCATTAGTGCGACCCGCAACACATAACGCTGGAAATTTAACATGGGCAGTCCAGTCTATTAATGACGCAATCACTTCTGTTGTTACCCTATTATACAGTATAGGTCAGACTACACAAGACAAAGACCTTAATACTGTGTCTAGTAAATGATAGAAGACTAAGAACAGTAAGTACAGGACAGAGGGTAGGTTTTGGTATTGTATAAACATTTATAACACATAACATTTATAACACACGGGTTTCCCTTCCTTATGTGTTATAAATGTTTCTTGGCAGCGGTGCTGCAATAGTCTTGAAGGGAGGCATCAAATAAAAGTTGGCTACCCGAAGAGCAGCATCGAAGAGATTTGTCCATGTCATAAACTGAGGATTTCCCCAGCAAACGAAAAATTGACAAGAAGACTAAGGTGGCTGTATACCACTCTCTATGCCCCAGTATTGACTTATAGATGCTAGTCATGGGTGATGACTGCAATCCACAAAAGACAGCTTCAAATCTCAAAAATGAGGTATTTAAGGAAGATGTAAGAAGGGACAGGGTCCGCAGCCAGGCAGTACGTCATAGCCTTGAAACCCAGCCCCTGCAGACCTGAGTGGAACAGTCCAGTTGCACTGGTTTAGCTATGTGTGCAGAATGGGAGAAGACCAGCTACCATGGCAAACGTGGGAAACCAAGAGCCAAAGATCCAGGCCTCCATGATGGCCCAGAGTCGGCAGAGAGGATAACATCAGACAAACTCTGAAGAACTGAGAACTGAACTGGAACCTGGCCAAAAGGAAGACAGCAGACGATAGGATAGCATGGAGCTGTCTTTGGCTAACCTCTATACCCCAAGGTAGAAAAGGAATGACTAAGTAAATAGGTATCTAGGCAACAATATAGTCAAAGTTGGAGTGAGCAGACGGTCGTATCAAAACAAGGATACAGAAGGCAAGAAGAGCTTTCATCGCATTGGGAAATAAATAGAAATCAAAAGAAGTCCAACACACAGATGAGAATCTTCAGTTCAAATATTAAGTCAGTCCTATTGTATGGACTTGCAAACAAGGACAGCAACAAAAACCAAGAAGTTCCTGACTTTTATAAATGGGTGTTTGTGTGGAATAGAAGGATTGAAATGGTACAACAAAGCAGAAACACCACTGCAGCTGGTCACCTTTCAGAAAGCCTTCATCAGAGCATTTCATGTGCTCTAACAACAATGGTCACCTGTAGCAATTTGTTTTACATGATAATTATGCCAGCCCCATGCACAGTCTTATATTAGTAGCCTCGTATGACATGCCTGAGGTAGAAGTAGCCTTAATCTTGTTTTGTTTTTTTGTATCTTTAGAGGCCCCTGGGAACCAAACGGGGGGCCCACAAAATTATATTACTTCTTATCTGTGACCTTCACCTTGTATAGATAAGTTAGAACAGTTATTCTGCCGAGTTCAGGGGATGTCTTTGTTTTCTTTTGGTAGCAGAGTGCACTGAAAACTCCAACTCCACTAGACATGTCATAAGATGTGACTAAATATGAGATTGAGCTTGAGGCTGGCATCCTCACCATGTAAAATAAATTGTTACAGAAATCATTGCTGCATGATAACATAAAGCTCTTTGATGCAAGCTTTCTACAATGGACAGGTGGCAGTGATGATCACGCATTCTCCTTAAGGAGTGAAAACTCAGAAAGAAGAAAAATGAAGCACATAGAAAATTTAACCTGTAAATGTCAGATGTAACTGTCTGTGGCTCCTGAGATATATGACAGGTTTAACTGTCTGTGATGCCTAAGATATATGTCAGATGTAACTGTCTGTGACTCCTGAGATATATGTCAGGTTTAACTGGCTGTGACTCCTGAGATATGTGTCAGGTTTAACTGTCTGTGACTCCTGAGATATATGTCAGATGTAACTGTCTGTGACTCCTGAGATATATGTCAGGTTTAACTGTCTGTGACTCCTGAGATATGTGTCAGGTTTAACTGTCTGTGACTCCTGAGATGTATGTCAGGTTTAACTGTCTGTGACTCCTGAGATATGTCAGGTTTAACTGTTTGTGACTCCTGAGATATATGTCAGGTTTAACTGTCTGTGACTCCTGAGATATATGTCAGATGTAACTGTCTGTGACATATATGTCAGATTTAACAGTCTGTGACTTCTGAGATAAATGTCAGATGTAACTGTCTGTGAAAGGTAAAGGGTAAAGGATCCCATTACACGCCCATTGAGGCATATTGGGAATATGGTGTTAGGCCCATATTTTCTTGACCATCGGCACACTAGGGGTGATGTGGTCAGCATCACACCGGCCGCCTTAACCTTCCCAGAGTTGCTCTGGTACCCATTTGGGGCTGGGTCGACACAGGAGCCATTTGTGGACAAAAAAAAAATCCCACCTCATCTGGGGATCGAACCATAGACCACTGCACTAGGAAGCCAGTGCACTAACCACTATGCTACCACGGCTCCTGAGATATATGTCAGATGTAACTGTCTGTGACTCCTGAGATATGTGTCAGGTTTAACTGTCTGTGACTCCTGAGATTTATGTCAGGTTTAACTGTCTGTGACTCCTGAGCTATGTCAGGTTTAACTGTTTGTGACTCCTGAGATATATGTCAGGTTTAACTGTCTGTGACTCCTGAGATATACGTCACATGAAACTGTCTGTGACATATATGTCAGATGTAACTGTCTGTGACTCCTGAGATATATGTCAGATGTAACTGTCTGTGACTCCTGAGATTTATGTCAGGTTTAACTGTCTGTGACTCCTGAGATATATGTCAGGTTTAACTGTGACTCCTGAGATATATGTCAGATTTAACTGTCTGTGACTCCTGAGATGTATGTCAGATTTAACTGTCTGTGACTCCTGAGATATATATCAGATGTGACTGTCTGTGACTCCTGAGATATATGTCAGATTCAACATAATCATCCTTCTCTCTGTGGCTCCTGAGATGTGGAAGTCACAAATAACATAATCATCCTTCTCTTTTTGAGAAATACAAGTCAGATGTAACATAATCATCCTTTTCTCTGTGAATGAAATATACAAGTCAGATGTAACATAATCATCCTTCTCTCTGTGACTCCTGAAATATGCAAGTCAGGTATAACAGCCATCCTTTTTTGAGACACAGAAAAACAAGCCACTAAACATTGATATTGTCCTAAGTGGATTTGAGAGTGAAAATCAAAAAAGTATTAAAACTGATTAAAAAATGATTGTCTTGATAACAATCAGAGAGGCATAGATGGGGAAGAAATTTAAGTTAGGAAAGACCAGAAGTGGATAGTGTTGGTTGAAAAATTAATTCTACAGATCTGAGAGAATCAAACAAGTCTTTAAATAAACAAGAAAACGTTTTGGCATCAATGACATCTTTGATTAAATCACTAAGAGATGATGGCAATGACTTACTTACTTACTACTTACTTACTTACTACTTACTTACTTACTTACTACTTACTTACTTACTTACTTACTACTTACTTACTACTTACTTACTTACTTACTGCTTACTTACTTAGTCATTCCCCTTCTACTGTGAGGTGTAGAGGTTTGGAAGAGAGAGTGCCAGACTATCCTATTGGCTGTCTTCCTCCCAGACTGGTTCCATTCTATTCCTCAGTCCTTCAAAGATTATCTAATGTTGTCCTCCCAGCGGACTCTGGGTTGTCCTGGGGGTTTGGATCCCTGGCTCTTTGTTTCCCATGCTTGGGCAATGACTAGGATGTATAATAAATGCATGAGACCATGCTTTCTTTCTTGGGCATTAGATAGAATCCAACAGTGACAAAAAAATTGAGTGTTTAGAGAACAAGCAGAGAACTGTAAATATGGAAGAGAATTCAGTTAGGAAAGACCAGGAATACTTGTAATATACATTTTACATAATTTCATTTTTTGGATTGCTTTTTTTTTTATTATCTAGAGCTATTCTGTTCTTTGTTTAAGAATTGCAACTTTAATTCAGTATTGTTAATTTTCTCAGATATTTTATCGCTAATAAGACATTATTTCTAAGTGTTCACACACACTCTAAAGACATAAAACATTTCTCTTTACATTGATGAATTGACATAAAATAATTGAATAAATCTACAATCCTCGTAAGCTGTATCAATAAAGCCTTTGAAAATTGTTTTTTTTTTTTTTTTGGGTATTAGCTGCTGAGCTGTTTATCATGTTGCCTTTTTGGTCTTTCTCCCTTTCACAGACGTCTGCTGGGCATCATCACCAAGAAGGATGTTCTGAGACACATAGCTCAGTTACGGAACCAAGATCCAGAGTCGATTCTTTTCAATTAGGATGAAGTATGCCATCAGCTCACAAAAGCTGATTGTGTCTGTCTTCTCTGCCTCTCACAGAGACAGAGAGAGAGAAATCATCTTTTGTGATCTGCACAAACATGTGTGGCATCCATTTCATCATCCAGGAGATGTGTTTGCTCAAACCTTTTCCTACGGAGATTCCGATTTACATCAACTACCAGTTCATCGACTGGGGGGGCTTATGTAAATGCTCCTGGATTCTTAGCCTTTATTTTGACTTGCATTGACGCTGTGTTATTTGTTAAGACTTATTTGAAAATGTACGTGTTAAATCTGCATTTTATTTTCAAGCTAAGCTTATGTAATAAATAATAACTAGTCATAATTAAGGAGGGCTTGAAAGACGTGCTAAACGATGATACAGGGGGTGTAGATGTTACATAATTGTGTAGGGATAAATAAGGACGGGTTCATGTTGTCTGAAAAGTATACTGCTGTGAAGTAAAATGAATGCATTCTGGTATAGTTATAATTATCACTACAAAAATTATACAACTTGTCTGCTGGTTTTGTTTGACAATAGACATGGCTCATTTATGTACTTGCATCTGGATACAGTAAATATGGAAGAGAGTTTATGTACAGGGTGTCCCAAAAACCCGTTCTCATAGGGAATATTCATTCATAACCCTCCACTCCCAAAGGAGCATAGGCCTTCAACAAACACATGCCAAGTCCTCCTGTCACGTGCCATCATCTCAAGTTCTTTCCATGTTCTCCTCATCATCATTTTCACCTCTGTTTCCAACTCTCTTCTCCATGTACTTCTTGGTCTTCCTCTGCCTCTCTTGCCCTGGGGGTTCCAGAACAAGGACTGCCTTGTAATGCTATCAACAGGTTTCCTCAGTGTGTGTCCTATCCATCGCCATCGTCTTCTTCTCATCTCTTGTTCCACTGGCACTTGTCCAGTTCTTGTCATCAGTTCCACATTGGTAACCTTGTCATACCATTTTAATCCCTCTATTCTACGCAAGCACCCATTTATGAAAGTCTGTAGCTTTTTGGTTGTTGTCTTTGTTGTTCTCCATGTCTCCGAGCCATACAATAGGACTGACTTCACATTTGAGTTGAAGATTCTTATTTTCGTGTTGGATCCTATTTCTCTTGATCTCCATATATTTCCAATGCAATGAAAGCTCCTCTTGCTTTTTGTATTCTTATTTTGATATCGCTGTCTGTCCCTCCAACTTTGTCTATATTACTCATTTTTACTGCCAAGATATGTGTACGATTCTACATCTTGTATTGGCTTTTCTTCAAGTTCAACCCTGTTTTCATTACCTGCATTTATTCTCATTATTTTTGTCTTTTCCCTGTGTATTTTCAGACCCAATTGCTGTGACCTCTCATCGAGTGTTTTCAATTTGTCCTGCATCTGATTACGGTTATGGGACAGGAGAGCCAAATCATCAGCAAAATCCAGATCATCCAACTGCTTAGTCAGAGTCCACTGGATTCCATTTCTGTTGTGTGTTGTCGATGATCTCATAACCCAATCTATTGCCAGCAAGAAAAGAAATGGAGACAAGAGGCATCCCTGTCGCACTCCTGTTCTTATCCCAAATGGTTCTGTAAGCTGTCCTTCATGAAGAACTCTGCACGTCATGTCTTCATAGGTTTTTCTTTATTAAATTAATGATTTTCAGGGGAACTCCATAATGCCTCATCAATTTCCAAAGTGATTCTCTGTCCACACTGTCAAATGCTTTTTCGTAGTCCACAAATCCGATGTATAGTGGTGAATTCCATTCCAGACTTTGTTCAACTATTATTCTCAAAGTGGCTATCTGGTCTGTACATGATCTGTTTTGTCGAAAACCTGCTTGTTCATCTCTCAATTTCTTGTCTATGGACTCCTTTAATCTCTCAAGGATAATCCTGTTCAATACCTTTCCTGGCACTGATAGTAACATTATTCCTCTATAATTTGTGCACTCTTGTAGATTTCCCTTCTTAGGCAACTTAACCAGATATCCTTCCTTCCATTCTGCTGGTATCTCTTCTTTTTCCCAGACTTTACCAAGTAATTTATATAACATCTCTGTAGCCGTGTCGATATCTGCTTTGATGGCCTCTGCTGGAATGCTATCAGGTCCAGACGCTTTTCCATCTCTTAGAAGCTTTATGGCTTTCTTTATTTCTTCCTTCGTTGGTCTTTCACCGTTAATTTGTAGCTCTTCTGCTGGCTGGATGTCCGGCGGGTTTTGTGGAGCTGGTCTATTGAGAAGGTCCCCAAAATATTCTGTCCACCTCTTCATTTGCTCTTGTATATTGCTGAGCAGTTTCCCATTCTTATCTTTTATGAGGCAACTTGTTTGCTTGTATTTCCCTGTTAGCTTCTTTGTGCTGCTATACAGTTCTCTCATATTTCCTTTGGCTGCAGCATCTTCTGCCTCTCTTGCCAACTCCTCAATATACTTCCTCTTGTCTCTTTTGATACTTCTTTTTACTTCTTTGTTTGCTTCTGTGTACACTTCTTGAGCCTTGGCTTTGGAACTTCTGGTTTTGCTTGTGTTTAACTCTGCTTTCTTGTTTTTTCTATCTTTTATCTTATTGATGGTTTCTGTTGTTATCCATGCTTTTTGTTGTCTTTCCCTTTTCCCCAGTATTTCTTCACATGTCTCCTTCCATACCGTTTTGACCTGCTGCCAATAGTCTTCTGTATTCTCTACATCTTCCAACTGTTGGAGCACTTGGAATTTGTTGGATACTGTGACCGCAAATTTGTCTCTTGTTTCTTGATTTCTTAGCTGTCCTACATTAAACTGTTGTCTATAATTTTGCATTGTTGCATATCTCTTGAGTTTCATTTTTACTTTGGCTATCAGAAGATGGTGATCTGATGCCACATCTGCTCCTCTATATACCTTTACATCCTGCAATGATGATCTAAACTTCTTCTTTATGCATATATGATCGATCTGATTTTCTGTTCTATGGTCTGGTGATATCCATGTTGCCTGTGTATTCTCTTATGTGGAAACATGCTTCCTCCTATAGCCAGTTGATTTGAAGCACAGAAGTTTGCGAATAGTTCTCCATTTTCATTCATTACTCCTAGCCCATGTTTTCCCATGACTTCTTCAAATCCAGTATTGACTGTACCTATCTTTGCATTCATGTCACCCATCAAAATTGTGATGTCTCTTCTTTTTACTTTATCCATAATTTCCTGTAGTTTAGTATAAAATGCTTCTTTCACAGACTCTTCTTTGTCATTAGTTGGTGCATAACATTGGATGACATTGACATGAATTTTCTTTTTAGCTGTTTTGAAAATAGCTGTTATTATTCTGGGTCCCACAGCTTCCCATTCAATGAGTGCTTTCTGTGCTTCTTTAGATAACATAAGAGCTACCCCTTCACTGTGGTGTGAACTTTCGTCTTCGTGTCCTGAGGACAGCACCAATTCACCTGTGATGAGTTTCTTCCTGTCTACCCCCTTCTACTTTGTTTCACACATTCCCAGAACCTCGATTTTGTATTCCCTCATTTCTGCTGCTACTTGTGCCACTTTCCCTTGTTCGTTCAATGTCCGAACATTCCAGGTGCCAAATCTGGAAGTTCTCCTAGAAGAAAGAAGGTTAGTCAGCAACACAGACTCCTTTCGGCTTTCTCTGTGTTGCATCATACGCCTCCCCGCGAGAGGACCTTCCCCTGTCTTGGATGGCTGTGTTTTATTTTCTTTATTTGACTTGTCCATATTTGTTGAAGTTTTTTGTGGTTTAAATTTTTTTTACAGGATGGGGTAACCGGCCCCATGCCCAACCCTCCTTAGTCGCCTTCTACGACATGCTTGGCAGGGGACAGTGTTACTATTCTTTGCTCCATAGGGAATATTGCTTTAATATTAATATCATAAATAATTGTCATTATTATTACATATTATTTTTAATTTGCAGAAATTGAGAAATGTGTGGCTAGACTCCACAAGAGAAGATGGCTGTGTGTATGAATGCACATGAAGCTAAATTTTAACATCTGTATAATCAGCGTTAAATAAATGTTGTTTTTTTTAACCTATGAGAACAGACTTTTGTAACATCCTGTATATGGATGCCTGCTAACATTTATATGAGATAAATGTTTGAAGCTTGGGTTTTGTCGCTGTTCAGTTTCATTATGTGAGACTACAGCATTGGGACTTTAAACCAAGAATATAGCTTATCCTAGAACAGGGGTAGGCAACCCAGGACCTGTGGGTATCTACTTTAGAAGCACCGAGATTTCCAGATATCTTTCTTGATAAAACCAAGTCTGCAGAGTCTGGTGTAATTTCAGTTTCAGTTGTAAAATTAACCTTTTTTTAAATTGTCTCTCAGCATTACCTTCTTGACAAATGTGATAGCTGCCTCATACCTTTAAATCCTTGGGATACCGCACTCATACATGCCACACCCTAGAGATGAAAAACCTGTACAAAAAATATGTACATATTACGGGTAACCCATACTACTTGGCATGTATGACTGCACTATGAAATGCCAGTGGGAAAGGGTTAGTTCAAACTTTCCCTAGCTTAAAAATAAAATTCTTTCTTTTTTTCCCTCCTCTGTCAGCTAAAGAATGACAGAATCCTCCCCTGTGATCTACCAATAGATCCCGATCGACCGGTTGCCAACCCCTGTTTTAAAAAATGTACAGTTTCTGCATGGAGTGAAAACCTTGCCGAAGAGATGGTTACATAAATTGAGTGGCTCGGACATAAAATGAAGAAAATCTCTCTTGAGCTTAATGTATCGGATGCCTTCAGGAAAGTAAGAGAAGAGGAAGACCTATGGACTGGGAGGAATTTTGGGATGGTAAATATACCTGGGGAGAACACAGAACACAGCAGAAAGATGAGGTGAAAGGCAGTATATGACCTTTGACCTATGGAATTAAGGTGGCAAAGGGCATTCATTCATTAATGGACAGTTACTGAACACAATAGATGTAGGAATATACGTGTCTGCGGAAAGGCACAGAAGACGCTGAAATGAATAGGACTACACGTTGATAGTATTACAAGGCAGTCCTTATTCTAGAATCCCCAGTGTAAGAGAGGTAGAAGGAGATGTGGAGAAGGGAACCGGAGACAGAAATGAAAGGGATAAGAAATACGTGATGAGCTGATGGCACAAGACAGGAGGACTTGACATACAATTTTTGAAGATCTGCTCCTTTGGGGAGTTGAAGAGAAATGTTAGTGTATGTAGATAAGAAAAACCCACTGCAGACACAAGAAGTGTTGTATTGTTTGTGTGTGCTGTATTATTTAAGATACCATCTATTACATCCCTGACATGCTCTTGTGTATTATCATAGTATATCAGACTCTATGTGTATCATTATGTTGACTTTCATAACTGTGTTTTTCATTCCCAGAAGCAATCAGCATCGTTAAAAGTTAAATAATAAACTAAAGACAGGTGAGGTACTTGTAAATAATTGTGCATTGTGTCCGCACAAGAAATAGTCTCTTATCTGAGGCACCAGGCATGAAGACAATCATTAACAGAAAAAAGAATTTGAACCTTAAAAAAAAATTGATTTTTGAAATGTGTTAGAAGATTCAATTTTTTTCTGCAGTAGTTTATCATGTAGTTTATATACACTGTGATTTGTACAAAACTTTTTTTGTGTATGGTGGAAAGAAACTGAAAATTTAAAAATTGAGAAAATGCATAACTTCACATCAAAGACAGACTTTTGTACTGGCAACGTTTTCTGCCTTCACCTTTTAGGTTTTTTCTTGCCATATATAATGGTTAAAGAAGCTGTCAGTAATGGAAACATGTTGCCAGTAATGGATCCACATATGTCACCAGTAATAGAAAGAAACCACCAGTAATGGAACTATATGTCGCCATAAATGGAAACATATGTCACCAGCAATATCTGGGGCATGTTATACAAGACAGACTACAGGTCTGTATTCTTTTATCTGAAAACTGAAGTATTCTGAAAATTAAAAGTGTTGGGGGGGGGGGGGGGTGGGGTGGGGGGGGGGGCTTCTTTTTTGTCACAATTTGGCCAATTTCTGACTATTTTGGACTATTCTTTCGACCACATTTTGGGTGACATCTGGAAACTTAAAAAATATCAGTTTCGGGAACAAGGCTGTCCTTGAAGATTTATGATAAAAGGAAACAGACCTGTAATATGAGGTTGAGCATGGGGGAATGACAACCTCATCCTGTGAAACAAGTTGCCACAGAAAATGTCCCTGCAGGAGCATGTAGCTGTGTATTGCTGGCTTCCTGCAAGGCTACCAGCTGCAGTTGTGACTCCATGCTTCGTAAGGAGGTCAGTGGAAAATTTTGATGAATATCTTGGACATAGACTGTGAGATGACAGTAAAACATTCCATATTGTTTCATATTTATAAGTGCTTTTGTTATTATTATAATTTTTTTTTTTTGGGTCAGTCTGAAAGATGCCTCGTGTTAAAGGCATGGCCAGTGCTAAGTTTGTCATAGTGTTCCAAAAAAAAGTAGTTGTACATTTGATTTGAAAAGTACATGATATAATTGCCTGTTATATAGCTGGAAAGAGCTCCCTTCTGTGGCTGAATTAAAGGCCAGATGGACCAAATACTGTAACCTTAATGAACCCAAGTTGTGCTATATTAGAAGTGATGTACACTGCATGTACAATTTTAACCCTTTATTACATGCCAGAATTTTGGGCTAACTCTAGAAGTCAACATATTTATGTAACGGTTTTTTTGTAAGTTTTTAATTTTATATTATAATATTTTAAAAAATTACTTACAATTTCTGTAATATTACTGTTCTGAAGTTGCATGTTTGTATTTGTGTACAATTTTAAAAGTGTACTCAGATCTTCACCCCTTCAGTTTATTCATAATAGAGACTGCCCCTACTAACATGAAAAAGTCAAAAATTAGAGGAAAGTTGAACTTATTATGAAGGTCGGGGAAAAATTATTAAAATTAAGCATGTTGTTGTGTTATCACGCAGCAGACATGAAGTTGTATCAACAACTGTTATTTATTGACATCGTGGCTGTGTATGTCCTCTGTCCAAGTCAAGCAAAGCAGTTTCTGTGCATGTATATGTGTTCATGCACACACACTAGTACTGGCAAATTACTTTACTCATTTCTTTTTATGGAAAGGTCATGACAAAAAACATTTTTTTCAAATAATTATCATGACGTTTTTTAATCACCTGGTTAATCAGAGATGGTTAAAGTCAAGAATAGCCCTTGTGTCTGTAGATCAGTACTACTTAAGGTTGTTCCCTGTGAACACAATTCTATGTACATTCTCTGTTATTGATTATCATGCAACTTTATCCTGCCGGTTATTGTTATTGGTTATGGTTACCACTGGATTTTTTAAACTAAGATTTAAATTTTAACAATCTTCTAATCCTGTAAGATTAATCCTAAGATTAATGTCCAGTGCTTCTGATGGGGCTGACAGTCTCAGCATGTGGAAAACATTGCTACAGAAACCACAAGACAAAAGCACATTATTGCTTAGGTGCAAGTTTCATGCAAAGGGGCCAGCGGCAGATGTGGCTTCATACTCCACAGGGAGCGAAAAGGGAAATTATGATATTCTGGTTCAGAGAAAAGTGTCTTACTCTGCCAGAAGTGCCAGACCCTAAGACAGATGTCTTACACTGAAAGACATGTCATTCTGATAGAAATGTGCAATCCTTAGATAACAATTTTACCCTGAAAGAAGTGCCAGACCCTAAGACAGATGTCATACACTGAAAGACATATGTAATCCTTTGATAATCACCTTACACTGAGAGACATGTCATTCTGATTTTTTTTTTTTTTTCTTAACCAGCGGCACTTGGGGTTTCAGCCCTTCAGCCCAATGATGTCATTGTAAAGCTGGGGAGCCTGTGGACTTTTCCTTCCAACCCGGTCAGGAGCTTCGCTCCTTCACATCCACAGAGGGTTTATCTCAGGAGCCGTTCAGGTTATTCAGTCAAAATCCCGGTCGATGACACTCCTACAAATGCCCACGTCCGGGCTTGAACCTTGAAAACCTGATCTCTAGCGCAGTGTGCTAACCATTACACCAGCGTGGCTCCCATGTCATTCTGATAGAAATGTGTAATCCTCAAGTAACCGTCTTGCGCTGAAATAAGTTCTAGACCCGAAGACAGATGTCATACACTGAAAGACATGTCATTCTGATAGAAATGTGTAATCCTTAGATAACCATTTTACCCTGAAAGAAGTGCCAGACCCTAAGACAGATGTCATACACTGAAAGACACATGTCATTCTGATAGAAATGTGTAATCCTTAGATAACCATTTTACCCTGTAACCACTTTGTGACTTGGGCTGACAACCTCATCAAGTAAAACAGATTGCTAGAGAAACTACTGCTGCGGGAGTTTATGCTTTGGTGTAGGCTTCCTCAGGAGGGCTATCAGCAGTGATGGCTCCATAAGGAGTAAAAGGAGATGATAATAAAAATTAATGTATTTTTTTTTTAACTGGTAAAGGTAGTCCCATAACAGATACTGCCAGAGGGGAGTGAAGTGTTGGAGACTTCATCATACTAGATTGAGCTTTTTATGAGATGGGGTGACCAGATTCCTTCCTTGCTGCTTTTGCCTTCCCAAGTTCAAGAGCAAAGTCAGGTACCCATTTACAGCTGCATAGACTGAAGCGTGACTCTTATCAGGTTTAAACCCCAGAGCCCTGTAACTGCCCCCCGCGAGAGGAAAACACATGAACCGCTTAGCCAAACTGGCGCTCACCTTTGTATACCACACAAATATTTTCATTCCTTTGTTAAATTATTCTTGTATGTCATACATTTTTGATGTTTCTGAAAGTATTATTGTTAAATATATTTCTTGATGTTTATAAAAATATCACTGTGTTTCTCAGAGAACCAAGTAGTCTGCCTGAAGTTTGTGTTTTTTACAAGCTAAAATGGTCAGTATATTCGTTAACTGTTTTTTTTTTTTTTTTTATAATTCACATATTTTTAAAGTTGTGATTTATTGACTACAGGTCTACAATCTTTCATCCAAACACCCAAAAACCGAAATATTCTGAAAATTTGAAGTTTTTTGGGCTACTTTTCGATCACATCTTGGGCAGCATCTGAAAACTGAAAAAAATTTGATCTCTGAAACAAAGCTGTTCCTGGGGATTTTGGATGCGGGGTTGCAGACCTGTATAATGTTTGAATGAAGATTGAGAAGTATTACAGATTTGCACTTCAGAAATGAATATTTATATCACTGCGGAAGGGACACAGAAAAATGTATGAATACTTTCATCACTGGTCAAGAAACGTATTCTTCTTTGTTAGAGCTGTGTATTTCTTCTCATATTAGGCCAAACTTGATACACTAGAATTCAAAGTTCATATGTACGCACGTGTATACATAAGGTCACCATGATAAAAGACACATAAGTATGTTTTGTACATTTGTGACCTGGATTATTGCATAGTTTAAAAAAATGGTTCACCATGATAAAAGACACATAAGTATGTTTTGTACATTTGTGACCTGGATTATTGCATAGTTTAAAAAAAAATGGTTCACCATGATAAAAGACACATAAGTATGTTTTGTACATTTGTGACCTGGATTATTGCATAGTTTAAAAAAATGGTTCACCATGATAAAAGACACATAAGTATGTTTTGTACATTTGTGACCTGGATTATTGCATAGTTTAAAAAAATGGTAAAGACAGTCCCATAGCAAATACTGCCATAGGGGAGTAAAGTGTTAGTGAGTTCATTATACTAACTTTATGAGGGGGTGTGACTTGTTCCCTTTCTCACTGCCTTTGCCTTCTGTAACTCAGGAGCAAAGTTGATACCAATTTACAGCTGGATAGAATGGAGCATGACAATTCAGCCCACAAGAAGAACTACTAAGAATTATAAAAATTCTTAGAATATATCCGTACATTTACAGAAAATGTTGTGATAAAAGAAGTGTTCATTTATTAGTCAAATTTCATTTCATTGAATCAGTTTCACTTCTCCCCGTGACATTTCTGAAGGGTTGCTCCGTGGCCAATGGATCCTCATAAGTTTGACTAGTAGTCGCCCCAGCCCCCTTCAGTCATAACTGACTATGGGAATTAGTCCCTGCGGTGATAGCCCTCAGCTATTTTTTTTGCCTGATGTTCCCTTTGGCGTGTTCTTTTCTTTTCTGCTTGTTGTGAGAGCTTCTTTTTTTTTCCCCAATATGATGTGGTGCTGTAGGGAGCATCACCACATGGTGATCAGCAACTATCATCCTCCCAGGTTGCTGGATTCATGTCTCTCTTGCACGCATCTTTGAACCTCAGCTGCGATCACCTGACTGTTCTTTTGCTATCTCCCAGTTGTCCGTAGGAAATATATTTGGGAGTGCGATCATTTTCCATGTGGCAGACTTGGCCAAGCCAGCTTGGTCAGCACTGTCTAAACAGTGTATACATGCTTTGAAGGCCAGCACAAGTTTGGCTACAAAGATCCCATAAAAGTGAAAGGGGATTGAAAGGAATGAAATAACCAGAGGAGAAATAGTACCATCTTCTGGACGTTATATTTTTTATCAGGTTACTTGCTCATTAAAATTGATGGAACTCTTAAACAATGAAGGGGTTTTCCCATATTTGACGTAAGAAATTTGTAGTTGTTATGATTTTTCATAACGTATTAAAGTTAAAGAGTTTGTTCTTTCCAAATGGTTTTAAAGTACAGCAATGTTATACATAGTTGTAAAGGAAATTGAATGCAGATTAATAAACTATAACATTGGGACAAAACGAAACAAAAACGTAGCCCAAATATACCAGTCCTGAAAAATGGCTTAACAATCATGATGATTGTCTGAGAAAACTATCCCCGAATACTAGCCCCTCATACTTTAAGAGTTAACAAGTCATCACAACATCTGTCAAGATTGCCTGGGAAAACTACCCCTGAATACTGGCCCCTCATACTTTAAGAGTTAACAAGTCATCATAACATCTGATAGAGATATTAAAATTTCAGCATGAAGATTTATAAATGGCTGATTGTTAAGAAAACTGTATGCACAAGTTAATTATGTGTTCCCTCTTGATTTCATAGTAGTTTTTCCTTGCCACGTTTGTTCCATAGCCATGACATTATAATTGTGAACATAGTGTCTCTTTCTTAAGTACTTCATTCAACTTGCTATTTACAAACTTCTCTTGTAACTGTGTACAGATTGTTATAGCTGACAGCTCATGTTAAAGTACTATAGTTGTGTACTTTCATCTAAATGTTTATTCCCTCATGTGCTTAAATATCTATACTTAGAAATGCATTATTTGCAGTTGTAAACCCATCCCATGTTTTAATATACATATTGAATGTGGCATAATGATTATCCAATGCTTTGGATGTATTCCACATAAATTATGTCATAATCTTTGAGTCTTTGCGCATGTGTTTTATGTTACAGTGTGAGTACTAATTTTGCGAAAATTACAAGAAATGTGTCTGTAACAGGCACATATTCATAGTTTGCTATTTTAAAATTATGTCCTGTGATATTAAACTCAACTGAAGCACACATACGTCGTATTTGTATAAGTGATGTTTTTTTTTTTTTCAGTGTGGCAAGAACTTTATTGTCTTTTTTATTGTTTAATAGGCTCTTTTTACAGTTGTATACACCAAGACTCTTAGGAGGTGTTACACCTGTTTTTGCACACCATAATGCGTCCATTTTATTGGAAATTTATAGTGCTCAAAAGAAGGTTGCTAATTGGTTTACGACGCGTATTAAATTATGACGTGAGTGTGCATGCAAGAGAACAGCATTCATTCTCTGTGTATATTACCGGCCATAATGGCTGTGTCTTATATGGGCTTCGATAAATGTCGTAAGTGTCTGGAGTATGTTCACTATGGGAAAGCACCAGTTGCTTAGATGTATACATGATTATTTGAGGTATTCAAGGAGAGTATTTATTGTAATTTTAAATGAAGTCTAACCAATGACTGTATTGCGACGGACGTTATTGAATGTCAGAAGTACCATGACTTCGAATTGTTAACGGACACACAGAAAAAATGGCCCAGTGATTTGGCCCTGTGGACTGAATGTTAATATGGATTACATTATGTTATAAATATGGATCCTCAATTGTCAAGATGGAATAAGTGAATAAACCATATTGTGCTGGTGACAAGCAGTTATTTGAATTTATTTCAAGATGTTGCGTGGTTGTATTTATATTACTTTAACATCAGCCTTGGTAGAGATTGCAGAGCTTGGGCCGGTGGGTGAGCGGAGCTGGAGATTGATCAGCTTATGAATGATAGTGCTGGAGATAATGATGCGATTGTGTGCACTGATGGGTCTGTAATCTGTGGTAATAAATCAGGGTGGGGCTTCTCTGTTAGAGTAAAAGGCAGAACCGTCGCTGAACATAGCGGGGCTTACATGATAACAACCTCCAGCATGAGAATGGAGGTAGAGGCAGTTACTTAAGATGGCTGTCTGAGACTTTGTTAACAAAGGCAGTTAGTGTATCACAATCCATGCTTCGAAAGGTCCAAAATGGTTGGCTTCGACATGAATGGAAAACCTGCATAGAAGCAACGTGGCAATGAAAGAGCTGACAGACTAGCTTCAAGAGCACCCATAAAAGGTGCATTAGCCATGGATATGGAAGAAATACTGAGGGCAGTTCATGTTCGTCTATTAGAGAATGACACTGCAATCGATGAATCATCAAGGTTAAGACTGCTGGAATTTGGCATCAAACATAAGACCAGCAGGGATGGACGTATGAGAGGACACATCCGCCATGTATACAACCTATATGCAACCGGAACAATTAGCATTCATACCCTTTGACATTTACTGAGGGAGACTGAGCACCTATGGGTTTGCCCAGAGTGCAATGACGTCGATTCTGATTAACATTAACAACACTTTAATTTCCTAGACGGCTTCTTAATACTAACAGTCATAACGATGTCACCTTGGTCACAAAATACACCGCAGCAGGGGGATTTATATTAATGATTTGTTTTAGAACTATATATACCTTATTTTTTTCAGACCATAAAACACACTAAAATATCAGAAGGCAGTTACAGGGAGAAAAAAAATCTTTGATTCACATTATAAGAAATTATTATGACAAGAGCACTAATGTTGAACTGATGACATCAACTAGACGAGTGTCAGTGGAACAATATATAAGAAGACAACGGTGGTGATGTAGAGGACACAATGAAGGACACCTGACAGCATTACAAGCCGTCCTTCAGGAATCCCCCAGGGTAAGAAAGGTAGAGAGAGACAGAAGAACATATGGAGAAGAGAACTGGAGACAGACATGAAAGGAATTAACTCTTAAACAATGAAGGGGTTTTCCCCATATTTAAAGAGTTTGTTCTTTCCAAATGGTTTTAAAGTACAGCAATGTTATACATGGTTGTAAAGGAAATTGAATGCAGATTAATAAACTATAACATTGGGACAATGGCACGGGAAAGGGAGACTTGGCATACGTTTCTTGGAGACTTGGCATACGTTTCTTGGTGGTCTGTGCTCTTTGGGGAGCTGAAGAGTAATGATCATCTTTATCTTAGTTCTTATTTTCTTTCTTGACTGTCTTCAACCGTTTGTCCTGATGAAGACCTTGTGACCATAACGTAGGAAATTTTCTTTGTCCTATTAAGCTGCATTACCAATTTTTGTTTACTCAAAAATTTAATACACAAGTAAGATCTCTGATTTCTCCATCCATATATAATTTGTTTCTGTATTAAAACACAGATGGAAGTAGCTTTTTCAATGACCTGTTACTTATTCTTCCTTATGTGTTATTTCATTTAATTTGAAACTTACGGTGTACGAAATCCACTTTTGTTTACTTTACATTAGAATAAAATTTTGTTTGATAAAAAAATAAAAAAAACAGTAACAACATAGCAAATTCTGCCTTAGGGGAGTGAAGTGTGGTAGACTTCATTATACTAGGTCCAGCATCGAGAGAGGGGTGACCAGTGCCCTTCCTTGCTGCCTTCGCCTTCTCTAACACAGAGTCGGGTACCCATTTGCATCGGGTTAGACTGGAATGTATTGATATCAGGTTTCAAAACCCAATAACTTTGCCACGGGAAGCAAACACTCTAACCACTCTGCCAATTGAACACTTTTTTAATGTTTTATAAGATTCAGTGCAGTCCGGATAAGTAGAAGTCGCTGGGACCATCTAAAATACTTCTACTTATCCGAATTTTGCTCAAAGATGCCCGCTCTCCACCCATCACCGCTTCAAAACAACAACAACATGAGAAGATGACATGAAAATAGAAACTCTGAATCACAAGAGACAGTAAACATTCAGTTCACTTGAAAATAGAAACTCTGAATCACAAGAGACAGTAAACATTCAGTTCACATGAAAATAGAAACTCTTAATCACAAGAGACAGTAAACATTCAGTTCACGTGAAAATAGAAACTCTGAATCACAAGAGACAGTAAACATTCAGTTCACATCAAATAGAAACTCTTAATCACAAGAGACAGTAAACATTCAGTTCCCACAAAAATAGAAACTCTGAATCACAAGAGACAGTAAACATTCAATTCACGTGAAAATAGAAACTCTGCATCACAAGAGACAGTAAACATTCAGTTCACGTGAAAATAAAAACTCTGAATCACAAGAGACAGTAAACATTCGGTTCACATGAAAATAGAAACTCTGAATCACAAGAGACAGTAAACATTCAGATCACATGAAAATAGAAACTCAGAATCACAAGAGACAGTAAACATTTAGATCACATGAAAATAGAAACTCTTAATCACAAGAGACATTAAACATTCATTTCGACGTATAAAATGGGCACATGAGAAATGGCGTGACGAATTTTTACCCCAACACCAATTGGCAAATGACCAATCTGGGAGATTGACTTCTGTTCTGGCTTTTCCCTTTGAGATCTAGTATAAATGAAATCTTTAAATCTTCAAACACACACACACCCCTACCCCTTTCTCCACGGCAGTATCTGTCATTGGACTACCGTTACTTTTTTTTTTTTCAGGACTTGGTCTTCTGAGAGGGGTAAAGTCAAAGATAGAACTTCTGCTTAACTTAAGCGAGACAAAATTTTGAGACTGAAAAATTTCTTCAACTTATCTGAAAATTCTAGTTATCAGAGGTCGATTTAACTGGAGTTTTAAACAAAGCCAAAGAAGATTTTTGGCCGGGACCTGCAAAATTGCAACAACTTAACCGAATTCCACTTAAGTGGACTTCTTCTTCTCTTCTTTGATCCTTAGTCGCTGACCGTCAAAGCAGTCAGTGGCCATCACGCCTAGTGGCGTCTTGTAGGGCAACAACAAATTGATTCCACTTTGCTCGGTCGGCAGCCATCCTTCGAACAGTGCCCCAACTCTGGTTCATTCTTTGCATCTCAGCCTCCACAGTCCTCCGCCAGGTTGTTTTTGATCGTCCTCTCTTTCGTTTTCCTTCAGGGGTCCAAAGCATAGCTGTTCTTGTGATGGCATCGGGGTCTCTTCTGAGGACATGGCCAACCCAGCTCCAGCGTCTGCCAGCTATGATGGTGTGTATGTCCTCTTGCTTGCCCCGAGTAAGCAGATCTTGGTTGGTGATGGTATTTGGCCAAAAGATTCGGTGAATTTTTTTTAGGCATGTTGTGTGAAAAGAGGACAATTTCGACATTTCTTTCTCTGTAACTCTCCAGCATTCCGCACCATAGAGAAGCACAGAAAGCACACAGCTCTGATATAATCTTAATTTTGTGCTTGTGCTGTATTGAGAGGACTTCCAGATGCTGTTTAGGCTAAAAAAGGCTGTTCTTGCCTTATTCATTCTGATGTTGATGTATTTGCCTGCCCCGCCGTCTGGTGTTACTATGCATCCTAGGTATGTGAAGGTGTCTGTCTGTACCAGTTGCTGATTCCTTACTGATATGGGCTCAGGGCTGCTCACATTGAGCGTCATGACCTCTGACTTCTTTAAATTTATGTTCAAGCCCACCTGCTGGCTAAACCTATTAAGTCTATCCGTTTTTTCCTGGATGTGTTAATGTGAATGTGTTAGTAGTGCAATGTCATCTGCATATTCCAGATCTTCCAATGTAGAAAATGTAGTCCATCTTATTCCTCTTGGACTGCCCTCTGTTGTCTGGCGCATCACCCAATCTATGACTATTAAAAATAGAGTGGTTGCTAAGGGGCATCCCTGTCGTACTCCTGTCTTCACCTCAAAGGTTAGGTTGCTCTGCCCAACACTTCACGTAAAGTTGGCATAGAGGCTTTTTATGATTGACACTATGCAGCTTGGAATTCCATAAGCCCTCAGTATTTTCCATAAACTGTCCTTATGTATGCTGTCAAAAGCCTTTTCAAAATCAACGAAATTAATGTACAGCTGTCTTTAAAGGCCATTCTGAGCACTGCTCTATAACGTTCCTGAGAGTGAATATATGATCTACACATCTTCTGTTCTTTCTAAATCCTGCCTGTTCTTTCCTCAGTTTGTGGTCTACTGCTTTTGAAATTCTCTGTATAATTATCCTGCCTAGTGTTTTGCTGGGAACTGAGAGAAGAGTGATTCCTCTCCAATTATTGCAGTCTGCAAGATCTCTTTTCTTGAGCAATTTGACAATTATTCCTTTGTTCCACTCTGATGGTGTTGTCCCCGTTTTCCAGACTTGTGCAAATAGTGGTTCTAATAGTTCTGCTGCTAGCTCAGGGTCTGTCTTAAATAGCTCTTTATTTAAGTTATCATGGCCAGGAGCTTTTCCGTTCTTTAACCCTTTGATTGCTGTGATGATTTCGTGGAATGTCTGTATTTACATCTAGATCGTTTTCAGCCTCAGGAACATTCAATTGTGTCTCTGGTGGTTCCTTGTTCAGAGTTTCTCTGAAGTGCTCTGCCCATCTTGTTTCCTGTCCCTCTGCTGTCGTGATGAGATTTCCTTGCTTATCTCTTACTAATGTAATATTTTTTGCACCTCGTTTTCCGCTGATGAATTTAGTTATTTTGTATACTGTGCTTTGTTCATTTCTCAGTGCTGCCTCTTCTGCCTGTCTTGCAAAATCGTCTAGGAAATTCCTTTTGTTGGCTCGGGTTTGGCGTTTAACTTCCTTGTCCAGCTGACTGTACTGTTCGCTATATAGTTGCTTTAACCTGGGGGACTTCGCTTCTGTTTTCTTTCTTTTCATTTCCTTTCTCAGTGTTTCTGGTGTTATCTATTCTTGCTTCTTCCTTTCCTGGAATCCCAAGCATGATTTGCTGCTTTCCTTATATATTGATGAAATGGTGTTGAATTTCTGGTCTATATCATCAGTCAATGTCTTTTCCTGACTTTTGGCAAATTGATATCGTTTCTTTATGTCAGCCGCAAAAGCTTTTCTGGTAAGGGGGTCCTTCAATTTGCTGATGTCAAACCTTTTCTGTGTAGTTACAGGTTGTCCAGCCCTTCTTAGTTTCACTTTCAGTTTTGCTACTACTAAATGGTGATCACTTCCCCCATCTGCACCTCTTCTTACCTTCACATCTTGTAATGCATGTCTCCATCTACCGTTAATCATGATGTGGTCTATCTGGTTTCTGTCCCGACCATTTGGTGATTCCCATGTTAATTTGTGAATTTCTTTATGTGGGAAAAGTGTTCTTAAGTGGACTGCGCTGTAGTTATTGTTGACTACTCCTGGGAAATGCACGCTTCTAAACAACTAATGTAAGAACAAAGCTTCTTTTCTTTTATCTCATCGTTTCTCTCTCCTGCAAACATCATTTGGAACATAAGGTAGAGTTGAAATTTAAACAGAATTTTTCAGGACTAATGTTTCTTATGGTCTGAAAAATGGAGTCGTTCAGAAGACCACAAAGAAATTTTTAAAAAATAAATAAAATGTTGGCAAGGTGCGCTCCGTTCAATCTAGATACAAAGTATCGTAGGTTGTATTAGGGCGCATGTTCAAATATAAAAGACCTTGTGGTCTGTTTGTGACTGCTTTGGATAAGATTCCTCTAGCCGCTGACAGAATGTAGTAGAATTACAACAACAAAAATAGTATTAGCTTAAGCTTTGACTATAAATTATATGTTCTAAGATATAACTAATTGGACGAGTGGTTAGAGCACTTGCCTCTAGCGGCGAAGGTGCACGGGTTCGAAACACGTTAGCGTCACACTCAAATCTACCCAGCTGCAAATAGGTACCTGACTTTGCTCGTGAGTTAGGTAAGGAAAAGGCGACGAGAAAGGGAACCGGTCACCCCACTTCTCGATGCTGGATCTGGTAAAATGAAGTATATCACACTTCACTCCTCTACGGCAGTATGTGCTAATGGGACTACCTTTATCTTTAAGACATAACAGTGGGGCAGTTTTGAGTGATGTCAAACATTTCTATCGTCACAATGAAACAAAGTAGGTGTAATATTGTTAAGGTGGGATTTACGTTATGTTATGTAGGAACGTAACAATATCTTTTCTGTGTACTGTTGTAGTCAGTCCTACCTGGGCCAAACAGCTTTGTTATGCATGAATAGCTCACCAGGCGTTGAGGCGCTAACAGGGTGTCATGTTGACATCCGAACATCAATATGTGGTAATAATTAGGAACGTCAAACATCATCAGTTTTGTATAGCTCGTAGGTATGCTGCTAATAACGCTGGCTTGACAACATATTCTTTTCCTACCGTAGCTCAGGGCCCCTGACTGAACGCGTCAGGTAGTCCTTTAACAAATATAGTTGCTTAATATAGAAGTCTGGGAACTTGTTAATAAAGTCAAGACTTCACCTGGCTTCACCCGCCAGGCACTTCTTCTTCTGCTCAAAGTTATAGGCCGTAATGACGGGCCTTATAATGGTTGATAAATAACTGTACATTTTTTCCATAGGCATGTATTATCTTCCATGCTGAAACGTACCGCCATCATGCGGGTTTCATATCAATATACGTTCATTGTGCTTCTGTAAAGTACTTCAACGAATAGACCTAATTGGCTACGTCAAGCACACATAATGGACTCTGGATCACAAGAACTGTGAGCGCTACTCACAGGTTCATACTAAATGTTCTGCAAACTTTGCATAATAATTAAGTTATTTTACCTTGGACAGATTTCCAAGAAATACACAAATAACACCTGTCGTCATACTAGACGAACAGAATAACTCTGGGGAAAATCACTAACATCACAAGACTATCTTTTCCCCAGATAATGCAGAGAAGAACAACGGACATCTTCGTCCGGCAGAAACCAGCTCATCACTCCCAGACGGAAGTCTGCTCGGTTCGCGCTAAAAGCTAGCGCATGCATAGACAGAACAGATCTGAGAACAGCTAACTATCCCGTCTTAAGAAAGAATAAACACATGGAAGGTAACCCCTAATCAACCTGTGTCAGGGAGTTAACATACAGTTCTGTACCTTCGATTATCAAAAGTATTAAATAGATTTACATCTTCTGGAACCGTCAAAAATGACGGCAGCAAATATCTACATTCAAACTGTTCTTGCTTCCTTTAACATCCGCGCTACAACTTCCTAAGTTCCCAGGTCTCCAAGGAGAAAAGGAAAGTATATGACTAATGCTCCCTCGGGCCCATCTTAAAAGCCAACTAATACCAGGTTGTGCACGAGGCTGGCAACCTCACCACGTAAAATATACTGGTACGGAAAATGCTGCAAGAGCACACGAGGGCTTTCGTGCGAGCTTCCTATAAGGGCTGCAAATGAGCGTTTGACTAGGGCGCCAAATAACCTGGAGTCGACCCTTCTACCAAGCATGCATGAAAGCTTAGAAGACAACGATTAAAAATAGTTCTGGAGTCAGTTTTATAAATAAATAAAACACGAGACAAAGGGGGAGCTTTGGAATTGCCTGCGTCACACATACATAAACAGGTAACAAGGCCGATAACTTTAGAAAAGCTGAGAGAATAAAGGCCAAGCAGACTTGTGCTAAAAAGAAAATAGTATTTAATTAAGACATAGAAATACAACAGCTTGATCTCCATATAACTGTACCAAAGTTCGTGCCATGGAGAGGCCTCAGATTGGGCGAAAAGATCTCACTACAAGCAGAAGAGAAAAGGATACACCACACAGAATACCAGGAAAAAGCAGCTGATGGCTATCCCCGCAGGAGCGCATTCCCATAGCGAGTCATGACTGAAGGGGGCTAATACTTACTTACTTACTTAGTCGTTCCCCTTCTACCGTGAGGTGTAGAGGTTTGGAAGAGAGAGCGCCAGACTATCCCATCGGCTGTCTTCCTCCTGGCCCGGCTCCACTCTAGTCCTCGATCGAGGGGCTAATACTAACAATACTAAACACGACAGAATTATCAACGCAGTGCAACTAACTATAACACAGCAAAGATGATCAAATCAAATAAATGAATGAAAAGAATTCCCTTCGGTAATAGTAACGCACTGCAATGAGCCTATGGCGTTTCAAAAGTTAGCCACTGGGAACAGGAATTCCGAGCATAAATGAAATTTGTTTAGTGGGTGTGAATGCAAACTCGTTCTCTGAATGGGCTTTATCCAACTACAGTCCACTCTGTGTTACGAGACAGTTAAACGTACTTGAAATTATCAAATACATAATTAACAGAATAATAACGGGTGAAGGAACAGTAGCGTAGAATAAACATCTAATTGGAAGACGTAAGCTGTTCAACGCTCTAACAAGAACATGTCAAATATAACCAGTTGCGTTTTTTTCTACGCAGCGGGAAAAACCTCGCCCTGGTGCAGACGAGCGTTTTCTTGCTGCGCGTATCTCGCGCGTGGAAAATGAAACAGCAGGGATTTAGAGAAAGCAGACAGACGATCGAGCGAGGTTTTTCCCGCTGCGTAGAAAAAAAAAACGCAACTGGTTCCATTTTCTTCGCGTATCGCCGGCGTTTTTGGCTAACCTTGAACTTTATCACGTGACCAAGTATGTTAGCGACGAACTTGCGTTGTACACTGTCGTGGCATTTCTATTCTGAATTTGGATTTATCAAGAACATTTGCATGAAAATGAGTTATGTCGAATCCGTTACTTACTTTAGGCGGATCGTGATTACGCAGTAACATTAGTGGTGCTCGAGTTTTTAACATTTAATTGTGTGATGGGGTTCCGTTTGGTTCCATTCGTCTTCTCCTTCTTTTTCTTCTTCTTCTGCTCCTCACCTCTTCTTCATTGGTCTTCTTCTTCTTGTGCATCATCTTCTTCTTCTCCTTCTTCTTCATCTCCTTCTTCTTCTTTTCCTCCTTCTTTATCTACTTCTTCTCCTTCTTCTTCATCATCTTCTTCTCCTTCATTTTCTTCTTCTCCTCTTTCTCGTATTTGTCCTTCTACTTCTTTTATACTTCTCTCTCTCCTTATTCCAACTTATTCTCCTATTCCTCTTTTTTGTTCTTTTTCATTTTCATCTGCTTCTCTTCATCCTTCTTCTATATTTTCTTCTTCTTATATTTTTTCTTCTTTTTCTTCTTCTCTCTGATATTTCTCCTCCTTCTTATTCAGTTTTCTTTTTTCTCCCTAACCTTCTTCTCTTTATCCTCTTCCTTCTTTTCATCCTCTTTTTCTTTTCCTTTTCCTCCCCCTCCTTCTCCTACTCCTTCTTCTTCTTTTTCACTCCTTTTTCTTCTCCTCCTTCTGCTTCTTCTTCTTCTATTCCACCTTCTTTTTCCTTTCTTCTTCTTCCTCTTTTTCTTCTTTTTCTTCTCATTCTTTTTTCTTCGACTTCGTCATATTCTTTTTCTGCTCTTCCTTCTTCTCCTGCATCTCCTTTTCTTTTTTTTCTTCTTCTCCTTCTTTTTTCCCCTCCTCTTTCTTCTTCGTTTTCTCTTTCTCTTCTTCCTTCTTCATCTTGCAAGGGTTCCCTGAGACCTGAAAATTATTTCAAGGGTTCCTCCAGGGTAAAAAAGGTTAAGAAAAGCTGATTTAGGGAATCAAACATTCCCAGCAATAAGAAACTAGACTCCAACGGGGAATGAACTATTTTAGAACCGAAGAATCCTACGGCACAGAATTTCTACAAGACAATATAAATCATTTACTATACAGCGCGCATTATACAGTAAAATCTAAATTAAACGCCGATTAAAATAACACGCAGGCCTTTGACTTTTTTCGTGGTGCATTGACCACCAGTCATGATAAGTTTGAAATCAAAGATCTAGTGAAGTTGAAATGGAATGGGAAAAAATGGAATGACCACAGGAGAATTAGTGTCGTCAATAGAACATGTAGCAGAATGATCACAAAATTATTATTTGCCGTCATATTTTGCTGGTTACTAGGCTGTGGGTGCCGTTCGGAAGATCCTGGTTCGATTCCTGGTAAACCTATCACTTCTGTTATTTTTCTGTTGTCTAGTCTTCTACTTCTTTATTTCTCACTGAGTGCCTGATAACATAACTTTGTGAGTTGTTTGTTTATTTATTTACAGTTTACAGACCTCAGGTTTCCCCTCTTTTTTATGTTTATATGGTTAGGCCTACTTGTTCGTCTGGAAATAAATTACGTAGTAACACGGGGGCCTGTGCGCGCGGGAGTTTATAATAAAACAAAGAATTAAGATGACTATAGGATACCTAGCAAAAATCGTGCAAAATATTTGTCGTCAAGATTACACTAACAAGACAAAAGTATTTGATTATTTTACGTTCACAAAAATTACAATTTATAAGAACTTTATAATTACACGAAGTTAATTACCTGTTATACAGTGCCGTTCTTTGGTGGTGCAAACAGTGCGGTCGCATTGGGTGGCGTCTTGCTGGTGGCGTAGAAATTTATAAAACAAATACACAAATAAAAATTAAGAACACATGAAACTAGAAAATTCCAAATACAAAAAAAAAAAAAATACTTTTCTGAAGCTGAAGCAGTGTCGTGGAAGAAACAAGAAATCATTTTTTTAAAAGAGAGAGATCGGCACTGATATGAGTTAATCAACGTACTTGGAGACGTGGCTCGAAAGAACATTTTATCAAAGGTAAAAGTAGCCAAATACTTCATTGTCATACGATACCGTACTCCTGACAGATAGGATGGCGCTCTTTCTGGAAAACCACTACACCCCAGGAACGATTAAGTAAGTAGTATGTATGTTAGCTTCTCAAGTTTCTTTAAATCTCTGTCCATTATTGACGTAGATGGCGAGTACTTTTCAGGACAAGTCCTTGTCAGGACTTTATGCTAGCAAGTGGAAAATATTAGTCCTTTTCAGGACTTGGTATCTATCAACGCTGGTCGGGCTAGCAGTCTTTAAGTGGTTGCACTTAAAATTTCACTACATTCGGTGTTCCCTGAACACTGAGGAAGAACAGGCAGCGTTTTCGTAGCTGGCAGTCCTTAAGCCCTTTTCAGGCTTAGTAAAGCTAGCAGATTAGATAATGTTAGCCCTATTCAGGACTTAGTATCTATCAACGCTGATCGGGCTAGTAGTCCTTGTCACGGGATTTGCCTCCCCTTTGCTCTGCAGTAGTGGTCCACTAGTTGCCAAACTCAAGAGTATCTAAAATGGGTCTTCAAAGGTGGTCTACCTTCGCACAAGATTACTCTTGGCAGAGTTGTAAATATAAGGATAATGACGCTTCAATCTCAAGGGTGATTTCACAAGATAATTCAGAATTCAAGAACAATGCTGCATAGGGCAGAGCACTATTAACTTATATCTGATTCGGCATCTTTTGTGAAGTTTTAAGCAATGGTTTGGCTTGTTCGAGCCCCCAGCTGGTTGAATCCAGCGAAATTCCTTTTATAAGTAGTTTTGGCTCTATGGCTGTTGTCATAGGAGAAACATTCACTAAATTTTAGAGGGGTCACACTGGAGTGTGACAATACCCGGCCAGCCGGTTTTGGCTAGTGGGATGCCGGAAGAATCGTTTTTTGGCGCAAAGGGAGTCGAGATATGTCTGCCGGTCTAAGCGGTCGTTGTTTGGCCTTTGTCAGCAGTTTTGCTGGGATATCATATGGATGCCAGTTTTGTGGTCATACTTCTTGCTTTTCATGTGATCGGGAGTAGTTGGTTTGTTACTTCATAGATATTATGGAATCTAGTGACTTTCTCCTGGATAATGCTTATAATAATATTAGCGCAGTTATGTATTGCGTTGTTTGTTCAGAAATGATTATAGTGTAGCCACTGATTGTGTCGTGTTAATGGCATTTTGACATTATGTGGTGCTACGGTGTTTTGGCAAGTTATTAGGCATCCTTCATTGCATTGTCATGCGTATTGTTTTGTGTGTGTACAGTTTTCATTAAAGAGGATCAGTACCTGTAGCCAGTGTCATGGTATGTTTGTGTCAGCCAGTGTAGTGTGGTCGTACCTCTAGCATTGAGCCTTGCTATTGTTGTTGGTGATACATTAATATGATGATGATAAATCCACGTTACACTAGTAGTTCTTCTGACATCTGAGGTCTCGTCCGATTTTGTGGTGGACCTGTGGGCCATGGGGCCAGTTATTTTCTAGTATTTGGCTCATATTTATTGCAGACTATTCTTTGGCCATGGAGGCCAGTATGTTATAGCGTTTTCCCAGCTAGCTGGCATCAGTGATTCTATATTATTTGATATTAAGGCATTATAGCCTGTGGGGCAGTAATTATGCCATTATTTATTGTGCACACACAGTGTTAAAAGGCTTGTAACGCCACTGTCTGGCCGCCTTCATATTTTCCGTCAATTCACGGGTGTGAGTTGTTTACGTTTCAGTGTCCAGTTGAAGTTAATGTGTGTGTCGATCTATTAGTGTCCTGTTTACGGTCGCTTGACCTGACCTCGTTCTCAAGCGCTGACCTACTTGTTGCATTGTAGTTCGCTATGGTTATTTTCTGTAAGTTGTCAGTTTATCGCAGGTGGAATAGTGTGTAAGTAAGTTTCAAGTTGTTTGTTAGGGCATGGTTGCAGGGCTGTTTACAGTGGTTGAAGTGTTAAGCTGTTGTTACAGTGGGGGTCAAACGGGTCAGTTTGACACATTTCTGAGTCTTTTTGCTTGTGGGCGACAGTGATCCAGTCGGAGCAGCGGAGTGACAGGTGTTGTTAGAGGGGTTATGTAGGATGTAGAGGAAACCAGGTGGCTATTTTCTTTGGTGTAGTTGGGCCCGAGTGATAGACTGTGGTGTCATCAGGAGGGAGATTTTGTCAATATTGGTGTGCTCAGGGCCCGAGTGGTAGACTGTGGTGTCATCAGGAGGGAGATTTTGTCGTTAGAGACCAGTGTTCCTGCAAAGTGATGCCATCATCTTACTACCCAGATGTGCCCACCCAGGGGTTAAAATCTCGTGCATTGACCTCCCTAAGTCGACGCCTGTGACATTGCCTAACAACACAGAAGTGCCTGACCAGGGGCGTATTTCGTCTACAGACGGTCTTACCGACGTGTTGGAGTCCAGTGGATATTACCTTACAGTCTGCTGGGATCCTTGGACCATTCTACGTCTTTATAGACTGGTCGTGTGCTACATATGTGACAGTACCAAGGATCTTACACGTGTACCTGTCGGGTAGACTATTGATTGTAACTGTGTAGCTGAACTTTGCAGAAGTGAACATTTCCAATGATAATATTGACAGTGCTGTGTGAGCATCGTGGAATATAGTGCGGTCATCATACAAGAAATTACGGGACAGTGACACTCAGATTTGACAGTTATTCCTGGACTTATATTCGTTTGGATTACGTGTTTTCAAGTGTGGAGTCCTGTTTGTTCTGTTCATCATCTTCGTCAGTGCGGAGGATTCTGCTTACTCAAGCGCCATTGGAGCTTCAGTTAAGTTGTTGTTTGTTTGTTTATGTATTATGTACTATATCGATATTTTGTTGTTTTTTCTGAGTATTTAATCTTCTAGTCTGTCTTTCTTACTGATTCTATTTATCAGTTACTTTGATTTGTTGAAGAGTGTATGCTATTTTCTTTGTCTGCTTCTTAACTTGTTATTGTTTTCTTTCCTTTTGTTTTGTCTTTTCTCAGTGTACAAGTATGATTTAGTTTGTTTGATTGTATATTGTTTGTTAGTTAAGTCTGATCTTACTTTATTACCTTAGTAGTTTGCTTATATTTGCATTATATATACATATAGTTGTGGCATTATAGTATATTATTACTGATAGGTTACTTAGTTTATTATCTCTGAAGTGAAGATAGGGCTTGGTGGAAGAGTTACCTTCTAGCACCTCATTGTTGAGTGTGGTTTTTGTAGAGTCTTTGGTGTTATAGTGTATTGGTGTGTGAGTGTAATCCAGTTTTGGCCTTTCGTGGAAAGGATTGGATTAGACCAATTCTATTAAGTTGTGGCTGTGTTTGTTCTGTGGCGGAGTCTGGCAGACGAATTTCCTGCAACTGCCCTGCATAACATTCCGAGCTAGGTTGGTGTTAGCTGTAGTTGTGAAGTGTGTATTTATATTGTCGTGTACATTCAGTATTTCTTGTGTTCTGTTTAAGTGGCGTTTTCTCTTGTCCCATCTTACTATCTTGTAAATACGTTTACAGGTATCCCGTGTTTTCGTTCGTGCTCAGTCACGCATTGTAGATATTAATCTGCGTCTTCTCTTTGTGGTCTATCGTCCGGTTCCTCGTGACTGGAATTTTGTTTTCGTGGTGTGATGTGTGTGGTTACTTCATCTGTGTAGTCCTCATTTGTGTTCTTTTTGCCACAGTACTTGCATAACAGAGATTATTCAGTGTAATATTAACAGGAGTGTTATTGGATTATAGCACCAGTGTGGGTGCCAGGATAGAAGTGTGGAAGTAATACCTATTTTGAACCAAGTTGACATTAGTGTCAAGATATCAGAAAGTTGTGAGTATACAACTATTGATTATCGTAAGTTGATACATTGTTGTCAAGGTATCAGGAAGCTGGTATTAGACAGCTATTGACTATAGAATAAGGGGTCAGAAAGACCTAATTTTTCATAACTGTTGATAACATAGTCAAAGAGGCTAAGTGTGACTTTATTGATATTATAAGAGGTAAAGGTTAATGATATATTTACACTGAGACTTGAGGTGACATATACTTACATGCATATATATAGATATATGTATATTGAGAAGAGATATTTATATTTATCATATTTACTGCACCATTGTAACCAGAGAGTTTTCTACTGATATAAGTGAAGAGGTAACAGTACATACAACTGAGTGATTTGATAGTAAATATATTGTAAGAAATAATACTGAGCATTCTAAGTGTACATCATGGACATTGATACTTGCATGCGGATTGGCCAAGCAGCCGGGTACACAGGAAAAGAATTAGTGGAGTTTGCTAAGGCAGAATTCAATTCAATAGAGAATCAAAAAGATTTGAAAGAGAAAGCAGCAAAGGAGGAAAATGACAGAAAAGAGAAGGAAGAGAGGGAGAGAATTGAGAAACAAAATGCTCTAAGAGATGCTCGAGCTGAAGAGTTAGAGCTAAAAAGAAAAGAATACGAGTTACAAGAAAGGAAGATGAAAGAAGATAAGGAGTTACAAGAAAGGAAGATGAAAGAAGAAAGTGAGTGGAAGCAGAGAGAATTCGAGTTACAAGAAAGGAAGATGAAAGAAGAGAGAGAGTTACAAGAAAGGAAGATGAAGGAAGATAGAGAGTTACAGTTGGAGAAGGAGAGGATGAGAATAGCTCTGGAAGAGAAAATGATGGAGAAGGAGATACAATTAAAGAAGTTAGAAGTGGGTGCGAGTGGTCAGAACTCAACTTCTGGTGGGGCCCATCGTCCTTTTAGACTGCGGCTACCAAATTTAAATGAGAAAATTGATAGTTTAGACTTCTTCTTAGAAAGATTTGAGGCCGAATGTGTGGCCTACAAGGCTGATAGGGATCAGTGGCCATCTCTTCTATCAACACTGCTAGTGGGGCCCGCGATGGAGACTTTTTATAGCCTCCCTGTAGAGGAAAGGGCTGATTATGACAAAGTGAAGGAAAGATTGCTCCGGAGGTTCCGTCTGACTGCTGACGGCTACCGGACGCGTTTTAAGAACGCGATGCCTAGTTCAGACCAGGACTTTGAGGATTTTATCTCAAAGATCAAACTTCTGCTGAATAGGTGGATCGAAATGGAGGGAATAACAAAGGACTTTAATGGCTTGTTGGACTTAATATTACGAGACAAAGTGTTGTCCTCATGCTCTAGTGAGTTGGTGGCGTTCTTCCAGGAACGTCAACCAAAGGACATTGAGTCCATGGCCCAGTTGGGGCACCATTATGTCCTGGCCCATCCGGGCAAACCTATTCAGGAGTCGGGTCTGACAGAAGACATAGTTGCCAGTGTGGGCAAAGTTCAACGCCAAACTAGGCAAAATCAGTCAGATAAGGCAGACAGGGGTCAAGAACAGAGTTATGAGAGGCCCTCCAGTCCTTATCGGCCATATAGAGGTACTAATACGAATTTTCGTTCCCATAGGAACAGTTGGCCGAGGTGGCAGAGCCAACGTTATGATAGTTATAGCAACGGAGGGGATCGTCAAGCGCGAAAGCAGGTACGATTCGAGGACTCGCGTGACGAAGACCGATTTTGGTATAAAACCAAACATCATAAGCAGAGGAGTGCGTCCTCAGAGAGTCGGTCTTCTGACTCTGATGCGGGGTCTTCGTCATCGAAGGGCTCCAGCAAAGGTACACGCGAGGAGAAAAAGAAAGAGCGCGTGTGTACCAATTGCGGTGGCAGGGGTCATAGTGCTGATAGCTGCACTACTCCGATTGAACACGCAAATTCCGCGGTTGTGTTGGACACAATGAACAGCGAGGACTGTGCGGGGTGCCGCCCTCTGTTCAATGCAAACGAGAGATTAGTGCTACAGTGTGGGCATGCGGCACCATGTCTATCGGCAGTGCATGAGACTGGCAAGGTGATCCTCCACGAAGGAAAGGTGGAGAATAGACCAGTCCGGGTGTTGAGAGACACCGGATGCACAACAATTGGGGTGCGTCGATCGTGCATCGACGACTCATGCCTGACAGGCAAAACGGTAAAATGCACCACGTTCGGGGGCAAAGTTGAGACTTACCCCCAGGCGTGCATTAGTGTGGACACACCATTCATTACGGGTAGAGTCTACGCGTTGGTCCTGGAGGATCCGATTGCCGATTTAACCGTCGGTAATGTACGCGGGGTGCATAGTGCCACAGGTGTAGCTGATGCAGAGGCTCAGCATCACCAAACTTCCAAGATTGATAAACAAAAGGTACATCGGAAGCGTAGTTCGCGGCATGTACCGAAGGACATGACTAGGAGCAGTGGGAACTTATATTCAAGTCCGAAAGTTAGTGATCGCACAGTTTTGGTGCGTAATGTGCCACTGAGTGCTAGTTGGCGCACACTCAGACGAGTGTTTGATGAGGTTGCGCCGGTTAAGTTTGTAGAAGTATTGTCGCTACGCGACAATACCAAAATGGCACGTGTTACTTTTGTAAATAGTTGGGGTGCGCGTAGGGCAGTTAGGCAGAAGCATATGTCTTTGCTTCGAAACCATCTGCTAATAGTTCAGCGTTAGCTAGAGCTAGATTTTCGGGTTCGTTTTAGTAAGATCTTTCGGTTGACGCGAACCGAACCTGATAGGCTCTGACCCGCGCCCCCAGTTCTACTATTATATCAATATGAGGATGTTGTAAATGTAGTAACAGATGTCTTGTCCAAGTTGTCAAATAATTGAACAGTTATAGTTTCTGTGAAAACATACATCTAAAAAAAGAGTATTTATTGGAATTTATGTAAGTAAGGCATTATGACTATCTCAGTTGATTTTTCATGATGATGTATTTTAATATTCAATGTATGGTATATGCTGCCATAAAGACAAGATCTAGTAGGTGTACTCTATGTGTGGACATACCATATTATATTATGCCTATAACTATGTTGTGACATGATGATTGTGTTACGAGAACTTAGGGTTTGATTGGTGACAATCAGGTATTTGGATTTTGGGTAACGTGCATTTTGCGTAAGCGACGCCAGGGTTAGTCAGTCGTTGTTATTTTTCACGACTGTCAATACCTGGTGTGGATGTGTACATGTTTTGTGTATTTAGTATAGTGAGTGAGAAGACATGCAGAACAATAGTAGTGATTAACTCTGGCATGCTGTATCTACAAAAGGAGGCGCTATCTTGGTATTTTGGTTCACCCGTACTCTAGTGGGTATTGGGCGTGACTCCTCCAATGGAAGAAAACTGCGTTTTCTTTCTTAAAGGGGGGGTGGATGTCATAGGAGAAACATTCACTAAATTTTAGAGGGGTCACACTGGAGTGTGACAATACCCGGCCAGCCGGTTTTGGCTAGTGGGATGCCGGAAGAATCGTTTTTTGGCGCAAAGGGAGTCGAGATATGTCTGCCGGCCTAAGCGGTCGTTGTTTGGCCTTTGTCAGCAGTTTTGCTGGGATATCATATGGATGCCAGTTTTGTGGTCATACTTCTTGCTTTTCATGTGATCGGGAGTAGTTGGTTTGTTACTTCATAGATATTGTGGAATCTAGTGACTTTCTCCTGGATAATGCTTATAATAATATTAGCGCAGTTATGTATTGCGTTGTTTGTTCAGAAATGATTATAGTGTAGCCACTGATTGTGTCGTGTTAATGGCATTTTGACATTATGTGGTGCTACGGTGTTTTGGCAAGTTATTAGGCATCCTTCATTGCATTGTCATGCGTATTGTTTTGTGTGTGTACAGTTTTCATTAAAGAGGATCAGTACCTGTAGCCAGTGTCATGGTATGTTTGTGTCAGCCAGTGTAGTGTGGTCGTACCTCTAGCATTGAGCCTTGCTATTGTTGTTGGTGATACATTAATATGATGATGATGATGATAAATCCACGTTACACTAGTAGTTCTTCTGACAGCTGTAAATATATGTATATATATATATTAAAGATTTTCGATCATACATGCGCTCTCTTATTTATAAGAACTGAATCAACTATGAATTTGTAAAAATAACATATAACAAATTTAATAATCAATTAGACTTTAACAAATTTAAATAAATATGGATGAAAGTGACTTGAGAGGTTTGTAGCGTTGTTATATATATATATATATATATATATATATATATATATATATATATATATATACTGTTCTTGTTGTGTAAGGTACTGTTAAATTTCATGCATCATGCTGGCAACACGAATGGATACGGGTATGGTCATTACAGGACATAACTGGCCGAAGAACATAAGACATCTGGTAGTGCGTCCACGATACGATTCGTATAACATTTATTTAGTTCAGGCAAATGGCAAAATTGGAGAATCTTGAAACTTCAGTCTCCTCAAAATACAAGTGCATGGTCAGTCCATAAGTACATAAGCATTCATAGTGGTATAGCATCAATGTATTGTCTCAACTATTCAGTTCTGGCCGCTGTACTAATAGGTGCATGTCAGCCATCGACACCCAAGTAATATGGACCGAAAACGTGAATGTAAAATGCTTGGATAAATACTTCTCTACAAGGTGCGAAACGTCTTCACAAGTTCGGAATCATCTTAGAAACAAGTGGCGGCCTTCGAAGTTAATTTAATGCCACATAAAATACAATATTCCTCCACGATTCTGGGAAAAACACGTCTTGCTTTGACGACTAGAAGTCTACGAAAGGCCACGAATATTAGCCCTTAGAATAAATTAGCGCAAACGCGTAACGTCATTGACAACCGGTGACGTATTAAATATGCAGCGTTCAATACGTTAAAAAGCGTGCAAAAACATGAGTTACCACAAGTAGACATATTTCTTCAATAACAATGGCTATACGCCTGTGTGTGGCAATATACCATGACATATTAACGTTTGTTCTTTAACAAGGTTTTTAAAGTTTGTCTTCACTGAGACTTAATTGGGGACTGATGGTTATTATTGTCCGTTGCGTGCGCCTGTTACAAAAAGACTTAACTGGCGGAGTACTGCGATGGGTTGTTGACAGGTCGTTTGTGATGAGGACTCTTCTCTAGAGGCGTCTAGATGAACTTCACTCCTAATGTCAAGGTAGGTGTCTTCACAACGTGTCCACTGTAGATAGTTGGTGTCGAACCCAGCTCTTTGAATCACAAGATAGAGGCGAAGATTCTTACTTCAGACTGGTCTGGTATTAAGAACCGTCTTGTAGCTTCGAACCACGAACTTTAGGAAAAACAAAAGAACAAATGCCTCTGTTAAGTACATTTGTGGGCTGCATTGTTTCGTTATCCACCCACCAATGTTAGCCTCTCTGAATAATTATTCTCCCTTAATATACATAGGATAACTCAGGGAATATTATTAGAAATCACCGTTATTCTTCTGGTTACTTAAATGGGGTAAATATGTCTGGACAGCGCGAGTGCAATAGCTTGCCTGAATTAACCTTATTGTTAATCGTATATAAGCTTCTTTGTTGAATTCCACCAGAGTTAAATAACTCAAACCCAGTGTTAAATAAAGGGTATCGCTGTAAAGATATTTCTGGTCACTGTGATAGATCGGTGTTGTTTGCTCCACTGTAGTGTACACAAACTAGTGCTACAATCCCAGCAATCAGTGGTGTTAATGATGGGTGTTGTAGGCAGGTGAAGACTGGGTGTGTGTTGGAAGACAAAGGTCAACTCGACCTACGCAGGGTAGTGTAAACATTGAAGTGAGATTATAATACGCGAATGATGAAAGAGTTCGAAGAGTTGATAAATGTTCTTTTTCTCACTCATGTATGGCTGGAAGTCATCGACGCCAACTGCTGTGTACTTTTTTTGTTACAGTTTAATTGGACGTACACATTCGACAGCACGGATAGTGACAAATCACAGGTTGGCATAATACATCATGGTACAATTGATAAATAGTCTTGCAATGATACATGGGCACTCATGTTGACTAATAGCACAATGGAATGTCAGTAGACAAGCACTCAGTATTGCCCATATATATATCATCTGAGTTTACTGACAAAGCACGTCAGTTTATAAACAATATTCAAGATGGCTTCTAGACCTAACCTCGTCTAGCGAAGATTCCTTTAAATAATATTCAGCACATATTTTCATATAATCATATTGAACCGCTAGTAATGGGTTCTCATCTGTAGCAGTGATCTCTGGACTCATCAAGCGATAATACGGGGCATCCCTTTTCTCTTCTTGAAAGTCACAAAATATTTGGATACAAGATGGCTTCTCTCGTGAGCTGTCACTCACTTTCTTTTTTTGATACAAACTAGGCAGCTGTATCAAAGCTGGTCATTCATTAAATGTCCTTATGGCTTTGTAGATTCTATCATTGATACAATTAGCTTCATCATATAATCTAGTGCTGCTAGAAATGACTGTCGTTTTCATCTAGTTAAATATTTCCTCAGACGTACAAATCGTGCGTCTGCCTATCGAAAAACGATGGCTTCGTAAGAAAGTTCATAAGGAGTATCTTTTGTTACCTTGGTATCAGAAATATGATTCTGCCATTCCTTGGCAATAAGAATAAACACTGGGGTAAAGCATACACGATAGGTCTAGACGACTATCACTTTCCCCATAAATATTGAGATCACTTTTCCCGGCGACAAGCCGATACAGAAAAATCACAGCCCCCATCAGGGCGAAGCCAAATCACACCTCTCTAGCGACACATCCGCCGAACAGCCCTTTGACCTTTCTAGCGACAAAAGAACATATAGTTCGACTTAGATATGTAAAGATATACAGATATAAGACAGACTCGTCCTACCTAGACAAACAATACACATAAATTCAGGCCATAGATATTCTGAAGCAAGAACAATCTATTTCTACCCAAACAAAGAATAAATCGCAGTAAAACTGGATTCATCCGCGGAGTTCGATCGAAAGTGGCGAAACTCCTTTCAAGGGGAAATAACTCAATAATGACTTTTCCTTAAGCACTAAAAAGTATCTATTTTGTTTACAAAATATTTGCGAACATAACAAGCATACAAATGTATAATATTGCAAGATATCAAAGACTGCACGTAACAGTCTTACCACACCTCCCGGGAAAAAAAATGGAACATTTTTTTTTTTTTTGAAATACATCTAGGAGCAACGTACAATAGGCTCACAACGCATGAATAATGCGCAGATGAAAATATCAGGAATAAATACAACGCCTAATATGAGGCTAAGTCGACTTATGAAGCGACTGGTGAGAATATATCTCATAATCTGAGAGAAATTGTTTCTCTACGAATAAATGTTTCCAGGAAGGTGTCATCAAAGTATAATACAATTCTGGCAATTACACAATGCATACAAAAATTCATACCATAATTTCGTATTAGATATCTTAAATTTATGATTTATAAGACAAATCATTAAAGAACAGCGGTGAATAAACCTCACTAAACCGCTAAGTAGTGATACCATCATTATATTATTAAATTACAAATGTGTATCTATCTTGATATAGAAAAGGAACTACTATAGAACTAGACATATCAAGAAGTCTAAGACCTAATAGTTATGTGGAATCATGTGGGCATCTTGACAGAATGTCTGCCATCACATTATCTGATCCACGAATAGCTCGCACAGAGAAATGAAAGGGTTGAAGAGCAATTGCATATCGAGTAGACCTCGAGCTCTTCAAATTCTTACTCTGTATAGCAGTAAGAGCTTTTTGGTCGGTTTCTACTATGAAATGTGCGCCTAGAAGGAATCTTTGTAGTTTGAGAATTTGTCGTAGATTTTAGATAGGAGAATTAAGACTTGGGTTAGGTCCCTTCTGAATAGCTTAGAATGAGTGATGGATACAGTGAGAGCTGGAGAAAAGCAATAGAATTTCCACACGTGAGATGATAGAATGTGATATAGAGGCTGTCTTTGAGAATCGAGATAATCTTCTCTCTCTCACCTATCATCTACGACCGCTTTTAAAGTGTCTGACAGTCTAAACCACAGATATATATTACATAAATCTCTATCTACTCACGGGCACGCACATACACGTGACGACAGGTAAACACACCGAGGTGGGAAAACTATAACAATGATATACAGATAATTGGGATCGAGCTGACCAACGCACTGATTTTTTTTTTTTTGTTCAAGAGAGATATTTTAATTATCATATCAAAATTTCTCACAACACCAAAAATTACATCAAGGAAAAAACATATACAAATAGTCATAAAATTTAAGAAAATGCTACAAGGATGATAGCCCCGTTATGATCTTAGCTCTAGGTTTAGCCCACAGCCCCGTTAAGAGAACAGATGATGGCCCAAAGAGTTATAGATACGTAGGGTTTAGGCTAAGAGTTTTTCTTCTTTTCTCGTAAATGTATGCACAGAGTTGAATAATCTGATTTAGCCTAAGAAGTAAAGAAACTCTAGCAAATAGTAACAAATTCTGCAGGTTAAACAAAAAGAATTAAGACAGTAAATGGATGACAATATACAACTGTAAAATAACACTCTGATCTGCGTACACTCATTCATTCAGCCATGGCCATGGGTACACAGTTATATACTCACAACTTTGCTCGCTGCCTCTGGGAACATAATAATTCTAGGACCTTCACACAGACCCGAAAATGCAGTCCTTGACCAAGAAATCCCCAGTTCCAAAAGACGTACTAAACTCTCAGGGAACGATTCCTTGGGTGTTCTAATTTTTTGAATGTCTGATTAAGTCACATAAAATATTGTCCAGGCACAAAAGTTAGCAGAGCACAATGTCATTTAGCTTTGGTTTCTAGAATTTAAGGAATGTCAGATCGGTGTCTACTTTCAGGAAGTTACTATATTTGGTCACCACAGTACTAGTCAAAACTCTGTCGGAATGTTTCTGATCTTTGCTTGCCACAACGGGCTGAATTGTACTGAAGAGTTATTCTGGAAGAATTAATTCTGGCGCGAAGGCCTCTTACTTCATTTAACTGTTACAGTTCAGGTAATGAAAGTGATTTGTTTCTTCCCAAATAATGTTCACGTACTAGAACGCTGGTAAAGTTGGGTACCACCGTTTCACTATATAAAAGAAAGAACACATATCAAATAATTTACATATATGTACTCAATATAACTTACATTTTAATAGCAAGCCTACAGCTTGACTTATATTTAAAACTTCCCGTAAAATAAGTTATATTAAATAAATCAAACATCATGAATTATAAAATACATACGTATTTCGTCAACACTCAATGATGTATCTAGCGTTATAAGTTTAGTTTTTAAAATACATTCTCTCGTCTGATTATTTAGAAGTTAAATTAAATTTCTTTATTCTTCTTCTTCTTCTTCCATCCTTAGCCACCAACCGGCAAAGCAGTATGTGGCCAGTACGCCTAGTGGCGTCTTAGGGCAACAACAAATTGATCAATCTGTCGCTGTTTCCACCACGCCTAGTGGCGTCTTTGTGGAACAGAAACAGACCAAACAATCTATCGTTGTTTCCGTAATCAGATTGGTTGGCAAGCAGGTGATCAGCCCACTGTGCAAATTTCTTTATTAGCCGACTGAATTTAAGCAAGAAATATAATTTCTGTTTTCCACTGAAACGCGTCACTAGAAAATAATACAGACTATATAGATTAAGCACTCTGTTCAAAAGAACTAGTTTAAAATTAAATCGGCGATTTAACACTTAATCACTTCACAAAATTCTAGAGAACTACTATATAATATTTACCTCAAAACACAGCACTACAGGATATCGCACAATTAAGAATTTTTACGCTCATATTTATGAAAGTCTAGAAGTTCGACAAATTGTCGCAACAAACTAAGAAACTTCGCTTATACAGCTCTACTCTTCGCGAACCACCTGTCTACTGCGATTTATTGAGAAGAATGAAAATAAAGTTTCAAACTAGGTTAATATTTTAAAATCAGACAAAGGATGAACTATTTCTCCCGCCCCGATCTCTCCCCCTTCTCATAACAGCTACGTTACACTTAGAAGCATGTCGTAACTGTCACCGGTGCGATTTCGCACCTTCGTTAACAAACTGACCGAGATGTACGCGTGTCAGCTTCAAATCCCAGACAGCCTGTCTGCGGTGCGGAACGATTTTTCACGCCACGCCAGGTTTTTCTAACGAAAACCTCATGCGTTTCTGCAAACTGTAGACAGCTGTCTCGTTCCTGCACTGTGAGGATGCCGGGTTTGACACCTCACGCGAGTGTCAGGTGAAAAATGGTAGACCAAAAGTCTGCTCTAGTCTGGGTATGAAACATAATCACACCTTTCGTCTACTGACATCTATGTAATCAAGTTTCCGTCAGCATGAGAAAGAAAGACGGTAAACTATCGAATGGGAAAAGAAAATATTATTCGCAAGCTAACGAATGCGAAAAAATTATATATAAGAAAAAGGGTAAAGAGTGACAGAAAAAATTAGAGGACCCGAGTGGAAGAAAGAGGAAGATGTAGACAATTTATAGAACATAACTCCCTATGTGACAGGACGTCCCCCTTTAAGATATGGAAGCACTCCATGTCTACGTTATGGAAATAAATTTCCTATTTCCGTAGCTTCAGGGTGTCTGTCCTCTTCCCTCTCATCTCCCCCCTCCATCTCTGTGCAAGTCCTACTCATGAAGTCTGCCCCAACGTTTTGTTTCCCTGGAATGTATTCGACTTTAAAGGAATATACACTTAGCAGCAATGCCCAGCGCATTATTTTCGTATTAAATTCCTTATTAGCCCCGAGAAACGCCAGTGGGGCATGGTCAGTCTGCACCGTGAATGACACTCCGTAAAGGTATTCGTGGTGCCTTCTTATGCCATGAACTAATGCCAGACATTCTCTTTCCACTGTGGAGTAGTTTTGCTCTGCCTTATTCAATTTACGACTGCCGTATGCCACTGGGAATAGCTGGTTGGGATCGTCGTCGCCAGCCTGAAGCAGAGTTGACCCGATGCCTTGCCCCGATGCGTCAACGCGCAATACGAAGGGTTTGGTAATATCCGGCAGTCGCAGAATTGGATATTCAGACAACTGTTTCTTGAGCGTGGCGTAAGCGTCTTCGCACTTAGGATCCCAGATAACTTTCTCCGGTTGCCCCTTTTTCGTAAGGTCCGTAAGGGGTGCTGTTAAACCGTTGAAGTTTTTGATGAATTTCTGGTAGTAAGCACATAGCGATAGGAACGATCGTGTTTCTTTCTTCGTCCTTGGCCTCTTCGCTGCACGTATCTTCTCTACGTTTTTAGCAACTGGCCACATAGCACCGTGAGCAATGGTGTGCCCCAGGAAGTCAAGTTTTTCAAAGCCGATTAAACATTTGCTAGGTCTAGCTGTGAGTCCAGTTTCCTGTAGTCTCCTGAGGAGCATCTCAACCGTAGCAATGTGTTCTTCGTAGGTGTCAGTTGCAATTAGTATATCATCCATAAAATTGTGGATATGTGAACTGTGCAATGGCTCTAACAGCTTTCTCATCATCCTTGTGAACACTCCTGGTGCGTTGTGTAAACCGAATGGCATCACGTTAAACGTATAGTGTCCTTCGCTGGTGCTGAAAGCCAGCAAAGGCTTAGTTTCCTCTTTGACTGGTATCTGATAGTAGCCCTTACTCAAGTCAATCTTTGAGAAAATCCGTGCCTTGCTTAGCTTGCTAAACAGCTCAGAAGCGCTTTGGAGTGGTTCCGGCTGAAATTCCGTTACTGTGTTAAGTAGCCGGTAATCGATGCACAGCCGAACTTCCTTATTGGGCTTCTATAGCAGCACTACGCTCGCACTATAGGGAGACGTGGACTCACTAATAATTCCTGTTTTACGTAGCTTGTCTATCTCTGCGCGTAGCGTATCAGCTTTTGCATACGGAATAGGGTAAACTCTGGTTCGAACAGGTGTCTCATTTGTAAGTTTCATCTCGAACTCTACATGATGTGTTCGTCCAGGTACATCCGTTAGCACCGCTGTGTACTGGTTCAGTAAAGCCTTCGTTTCTGTCTGTTGTGCTTCAGAGAGAGTGTCTCCAAATTTTACATTTTCTACAGATTCAGTTTGTTGCAATGGATATTCCATGCAACTATCGTCATCTTCCACATCCTCTGTAGCTATGGCGATCGCCAGGAGATGTTCGGGGGATGGTACCGGTCTTTCCAAGTATTTCTTTAACAGATTAACATGGTAAACCTTCTCCTTTCCTTTTATAGAGATCTGATAGTTGGTTCTCGAGATCTTTTTCAGGACGGTGAACGGCCCTTGCCACCCGATGCGTAGCTTGTTGCTTCCTGTTGGCAGTAACAACAAGACTTTATCTCCTGGTTGTAATTCTCTCTCCTTTGCTGCTTGATTGTATCGTCTAGCGTGCTTTGCGCGAGCTTTCTTAAGGTTTGCTGTTGCTAGATCCCATCCTAGCTGTAGCCTTTCCTTCAATTCCGATACATATCTACTGGCTGAGACGACTGTCTCATCCGCCTTCTGGTCTGTCAGGGACCGAAGTAATGCTTCAAGCGGCCCCTTTATAGGTCTGCCAAATAAAAGCGTAGCTGGAGGGAAACCCGTAGAGGCCTGGGGAACTTCCCTATAAGCGAATAGGGCTGCAGGAATGAAAAGGTCCCAGTCCTCCGGCTTTTCTTGTGCCAGCTTGCGTAGCATGGTAGTGAGGCTGCCATTGAAACGTTCCACGAGCCCATTTCCGGCCGGATGGTACGGGCTGGTGTGGATGTGTTTGGCCCTCAAGATCTTAAAGATCTCCTCCATTAACAGGCTACGGAATTGGGATCCATTGTCCGTCAAAACTTGTTGAGGGAATCCCAACCGTGTAAAAATCTGCACTAGGGCTTCTGCGACATGCTTCGAATCTGTGCATGTTAGCGGTATAGCTTCAGCCCACATAGTGCATGTGTCGACTAAGGTCAGGATAAACCTGTGCCTTCGTTTGGTCCTTTCTAGGGGTCCAACAATGTCGACAGCAACCCGTTCAAAGGGAGTCCCCACAATTGGCGTTTGCCCCAGGGGAACTGGGGCAGTCCAGTGCTTGGGTGCTACCCGTTGACACTGGGCACAGGATTTCACATATCTGAGTATATCAGTGTTCATCCCTGGCCACCAATAGTGAGTCTGTATACGTTGCTGTGTGGCGTTCTGTCCCATATGTCCGCTAAACGGGAGAGAGTGCCCCATTTCTAGGATTTGACTTCTGTACTTTTTCGGTACTAGGAGCTGATTAGAACCTTGTTCAGGCTTACCCGTTCTCCGATAAAGCACGCCATCCTTAGAAAAGATGTCCCCGTGTTGTCTAGGGTCTTTGGCCATGGGCAGTTTCCTAAAGCAGGGTTCCAAAGAAGCGTCCTTTTGTTGCGCTTCTTTAAGTTCCATAGGTAACAAATTTGGCGCAGGCTCCCGTTCCTTCTTGGCTTGCCCTCTTGTGGTCACTGTTGCCACTATTGGCTCTTCAGGTTTCCCAATAAACACATATCTACAGCCAAGTATGACTGGGTAGATGGGGTCATCCATAACAGCCGCTTTGATCACGCCTCTGACAAAGTCAGAGTGGATCTCCACCAATGCAATGGGAAGCGTTGTTGGTGCGTCACTCCTAAGAACTCCACACAGTTTAACGGTCTCTTCTGTCTCTTGACCGGGTTTGACCAGGTGCCTGGCAACAATGCAATCGAAAGAAAGCCCCGTGTCAAACAAACAATACGTTGAAGTCCCGTTTAGAACAACCGTACCTCGTGTAGAGGGCCTCTCTCCCTCCGGTTGAGAATCACTGACAATAATTCTTTCCTGCGAGTCTGTTGTTTGTAAGCATCCGATGCGCTTCGGCTCGGTGTGCTTGCTCTGATCCTTAGTCCCGTGCGCAGGGGTTTTCCCTTTTTCACCTTGACCTTTCTGGCCACGCTGCCATGAAGGACGGTCGGGTTGATCAGACTGTTTGGGGTGGTTGGGGTACTTGTTCTTGTAGAACTTGGATTTTTCAGGAGGGGGGTTTTGAGGTCCAGTTTCTCTGTGGTTATTTTGGTTAGAAGCCTGAGAAGATTGCTCTAGGTTATGTTTTCGAAAATGCTCCTCTGTCGGTTTCCGCTTAGTGGCCGGTAGTTCAGCCAGCGCATTTTGATAACGCTCAGACTTCTCTAAGATGTCTTCAAGTTTTTCTGCCCCCTGCTCAGCTAGAAATCTCCGGGTATCAGCAGACAATGTGTTCTTTATTTGTTCTGTTAAAACAAATTCCTCAAGACCTTCATAGGTAGAGGGGAGCTGCGAGAGCTCTAGGCACTTTGTCAGATAACCCTTCAAACGAGACGAGAACTGCTGAAAAGTTTCAGAATTCTCTTTCCGGCTGTTGCGAAACAGTTGCAAAAATTTGCAAGCGTTCATTTCAAAGCGCTCCAGCAACGCTTTCTTCAACAGATCATAGTTGTCTTGTTGGCTGCTTTCCAGTTTGGCGTAAACATCATACGCAGAACTTTTCAAAGCCCGGGAAAGCTTCATGTTCCAACGCGACCTCTCTAAACCGTACAGAGTTGCAATTTTCTCAAACTTTTCTAGCCAAGTGTCAATCTTCTCATTTGGACAAGGGATAGATTCAAGCGGAAAAGACATAGCAGTGAGATGGGTAGATTGAGTGTTAGAAGGATCAGTTAAGGAAGAATGAGGAGAAGACTCTCCATTGCTGGAGGTAGAGGCTGCGCCACGACTTTGCACTTCTAGAGCTTTAAGAGCCAACTCATGTTGTCGCTCCTTCTCTCTTTCCTCATGCTGTCTCTCCTTCTCTCTTTCCTCATGCTGTCTCTCCTTCTCTCTTTCCTCATGCTGTCTCTCCTTCTCTCTTTCCTCTCTGTCCTCCCTCTCCTTCTCATGCTGTCTCTCCTTCTCTCTTTCTCTCTCCCTGCGGATTTCCATTTCTTCGTCCATCTTCTTCTGCTCTTTAGCTTCAGCTGCTTTCCTCTCCGCATCATATCTCTCAAGTTCGTCTCTGACAAATGCTTTCGCTTCCTCTCCTTCCAGTCCCTCCTCTCTCGCTTCGTCCCTGAGTAGTTGTCTAAGCTTTGCCCTCTCGGCCATATTATGTCAGTGACTGAGACTAGTGGAGAAAGAAAATAGGAAAAAGGATACACTGACTCTTACCACTTACGAGAAAAAAAAATACCAAAAATTCAAAAGATGATATCCTTAACCCTGGGATACCTCCTCCAAAATAAAATCTAACTATCGCTGCTATTATCGGCAATAAAGCACTTAATGCAAAACACGACTACGCCAACTAAATGGTAGTTAGGATTAATCCCTGAAAAATAAGTTGCTACAGTGGAAAACACAATGATTATAGCAAAAATTAAAGAGAAAAATAATCCCTTAATTTTTAAATCCACTATAAGTTTACCCCTGAAGACAGTTAGGGTGAGGGAGGCAATTAATCTGGACAAATAGTCCGAAACGCACTCCTTAACTTTAGTTCAAACACCTTCCTGCTTCAGAACCCTTGTGAATGTTATACACTCACAAAACTTTACCAGCGTTTAGTATTACAAAATCATTAATTAACATGTATTCCGACAAAATCAACCTGTAAACCAAATGTATAATGCTTCTTAATGCTGTGGAAAAAACTTATCAGTTTGTGTGGTCAGCACGCCCGTAAACAGATCGTTAGTCTAGGGGATAAATTATTTTTAAAAGATACAAAACTCACAAGACATCACACTCTTACTCTATTTCAGAATAAAGAATCTTAAGTTCAAAATCCAGATAGACGAGTCCACCTTTGTCGTACTCGTCTTCCTATTCTAAATTCAAAAATCCGTCGGGCGAGACCACATTTGTCGTATCGCCTTAGGATTTTGGGTTCAATTCCCGGTAACGAGCGACCATTTGTCGTAGATTTTAGATAGGAGAATTAAGACTTGGGTTAGGTCCCTTCTGAATAGCTTAGAATGAGTGATGGATACAGTGAGAGCTGGAGAAAAGCAATAGAATTTCCACACGTGAGATGATAGAATGTGATATAGAGGCTGTCTTTGAGAATCGAGATAATCTTCTCTCTCTCACCTATCATCTACGACCGCTTTTAAAGTGTCTGACAGTCTAAACCACAGATATATATTACATAAATCTCTATCTACTCACGGGCACGCACATACACGTGACGACAGGTAAACACACCGAGGTGGGAAAACTATAACAATGATATACAGATAATTGGGATCGAGCTGACCAACGCACTGATTTTTTTTTGTTCAAGAGAGATATTTTAATTATCATATCAAAATTTCTCACAACACCAAAAATTACATCAAGGAAAAACATATACAAATAGTCATAAAATTTAAGAAAATGCTACAAGGATGATAGCCCCGTTATGATCTTAGCTCTAGGTTTAGCCCACAGCCCCGTTAAGAGAACAGATGATGGCCCAAAGAGTTATAGATACGTAGGGTTTAGGCTAAGAGTTTTTCTTCTTTTCTCGTAAATGTATGCACAGAGTTGAATAATCTGATTTAGCCTAAGAAGTAAAGAAACTCTAGCAAATAGTAACAAATTCTGCAGGTTAAACAAAAAGAATTAAGACAGTAAATGGATGACAATATACAACTGTAAAATAACACTCTGATCTGCGTACACTCATTCATTCAGCCATGGCCATGGGTACACAGTTATACTCACAACTTTGCTCGCTGCCTCTGGGAACATAATAATTCTAGGACCTTCACACAGACCCGAAAATGCAGTCCTTGACCAAGAAATCCCCAGTTCCAAAAGACGTACTAAACTCTCAGGGAACGATTCCTTGGGTGTTCTAATTTTTCGAATGTCTGATTAAGTCACATAAAATATTGTCCAGGCACAAAAGTTAGCAGAGCACAATGTCATTTAGCTTTGGTTTCTAGAATTTAAGGAATGTCAGATCGGTGTCTACTTTCAGGAAGTTACTATATTTGGTCACCACAGTACTAGTCAAAACTCTGTCGGAATGTTTCTGATCTTTGCTTGCCACAACGGGCTGAATTGTACTGAAGAGTTATTCTGGAAGAATTAATTCTGGCGCGAAGGCCTCTTACTTCATTTAACTGTTACAGTTCAGGTAATGAAAGTGATTTGTTTCTTCCCAAATAATGTTCACGTACTAGAACGCTGGTAAAGTTGGGTACCACCGTTTCACTATATAAAAGAAAGAACACATATCAAATAATTTACATATATGTACTCAATATAACTTACATTTTAATAGCAAGCCTACAGCTTGACTTATATTTAAAACTTCCCGTAAAATAAGTTATATTAAATAAATCAAACATCATGAATTAGAAAATACATACGTATTTCGTCAACACTCAATGATGTATCTAGCGTTATAAGTTTAGTTTTTAAAATATATTCTCTCGTCTGATTATTTAGAAGTTAAATTAAATTTCTTTATTAGCCGACTGAATTTAAGCAAGAAATATAATTTCTGTTTTCCACTGAAACGCGTCACTAGAAAATAATACAGACTATATAGATTAAGCCCTCTGTTCAAAAGAACTAGTTTAAAATTAAATCGGCGATTTAACACTTAATCACTTCACAAAATTCTAGAGAACTACTATATAATATTTACCTCAAAACACAGCACTACAGGATATCGCACAATTAAGAATTTTTTACGCTCATATTTATGGAAGTCTAGAAGTTCGACAAATTGTCGCAACAAACTAAGAAACTTCGCTTATACAGCTCTACTCTTCGCGAACCACCTGTCTACTGCGATTTATTGAGAAGAATGAAAATAAAGTTTCAAACTAGGTTAATATTTTAAAATCAGACAAAGGATGAACTATTTCCCCCGCCCCGATCTCTCCCCCTTCTCATAACAGCTACGTTACACTTAGAAGCATGTCGTAACTGTCACCGGTGCGATTTCGCACCTTCGTTAACAAACTGACCGAGATGTACGCGTGTCAGCTTCAAATCCCAGACAGCCTGTCTGCGGTGCGGAACGATTTTTCACGCCACGCCAGGTTTTTCTAACGAAAACCTCATGCGTTTCTGCAAACTGTAGACAGCTGTCTCGTTCCTGCACTGTGAGGATGCCGGGTTTGACACCTCACGCGAGTGTCAGGTGAAAAATGGTAGACCAAAAGTCTGCTCTAGTCTGGGTATGAAACATAATCACACCTTTCGTCTACTGACATCTACGTAATCGAGTTTCCGTCAGCATGAGAAAGAAAGACGGTAAACTATCGAATGGGAAAAGAAAATATTATTCGCAAGCTAACGAATGCGAAAAAATTATATATAAGAAAAAGGGTAAAGAGTGACAGAAAAAATTAGAGGACCCGAGTGGAAGAAAGAGGAAGATGTAGACAATTTATAGAACATAACTCCCTATGTGACAGAATTGACCAAACCATAGCTAATAGCTCACGGTCTAAAACCGAATAATTCCTTTCTGCAGCATTAAGTTTTCTGGAAATATACATTACAGGATGCAGAGTTCCAGAGTACTCTTGCATTAGTGCCGCTCCAATCCCAGTGGATGAAGCGTCACTACGAAGAACGAATGTCTTATCTTTAGTAGGTAACACTAAAATAGGTGGTGTTGAAAACAATGTTTTAATCTTATCCAAAGAGAATTGGCATTCCTGAGACCAGTGGACCATATTAGGCGAACCTTTCTTTAGAAGTGTAGAAAGAGGTGCCATGATAGAGGATAGATTCTGAATGAATCTGCCATAAAATTGAATAAGACCTAACAGACTTCTCACCTGTTTTTTAGTCTTAGGGATAGAGATGTTAAGTATCTTACTAGTATTATGGTCCTCTGTCTTTAGGAAACCATGACCAACTCGGTGGCCTAGGAAAGAAATTTCGCTAAAACCAATATAGGCTTTAGAGGGTTTCGCTGTCAGGTTGTGCTCGCGCAAAGTAGACAGCAATTCATCTAACCCTGAATAGCGATCTTCCCAAGTATCGCTGAAAAGACAGATGTCGTCTAGGTATGCAATGACATCTGACCGATAAGATAGGATTCGGCGCATCATGCGTACGAATGTAGCTGGTGCGTTCATAAGACCGAAAGGCATAAAATTCCATTGGAACAAACCTCTAGGTGTTGAAAAAGCCGTAAGAGGTTTGGCGCGTTCAGATAAAGGTACTTGCCAATATCCTTTAGACAAATCAAGTTTTGTGAAAAAATGAGATTTGGAAAGTCGAGTAAGTAGCTCTTCCAGTAAAGGCATAGGTTCAGCATCGAACTTCGTTACTTGATTCAATTTGCGATAGTCAACGCAAAGACGTATGTTATTGTCTTTTTTCCGGACAATAACCATCGGCGAAGAATATGCAGAGGTGGATGGTTCGATTATTTTCAAATCTATCATCTCATCCAACTCTTTCTCGACCTGTGCTTGAAAATGTATAGGGATAGGATAAGGTCTAACCCTAATAGGAGTATGGTCAGTTAGAACAATGTCATGTTCAATGACATGAGTTTGTCCAGGGATGTCAGTAAGTACATCCTGAAATGTTTGCAACATAGTTGAAACTTGTCGCTGTTCTCCTAGAGACAAATCAGGAGAGACAGTAACGTTCTTCCATGATTCACTAGAATGAAGTGGGATCATTGGAAGAGGAAGATTTACATCTGAAAAACTCGTTTCCTCATCCTGTATCACGGACAGTGATGAGTAATGACCATGTTGTACTGGAGAATCGTCCGTTGCTTGGAAAATGGGCTGTAAATAATCCGGACGTTCATGGAATTCCGTAAGCATATTGATGTGGAAGGTTTTATGTTTCCCATCAATATCGACAATATAGTCGACATCGGAAATTTTCGATATTATATCGTACGGACCTTTCCAAGAAATAAGTAGTCTGTTTTCCCTACAAGGTAGTAATACAAATGCTTTGTCACCAGGACAAAGTTGTCATAAGCATCTCTTCTTATTGGCAAATTGCCTTGCCTTCTGTTTCGCAAATTCGGAAGAAGAAGTTGCTAATTTGCATGCTTCGATAATCTTTTGTCTCAACGCGATGACATATTCGTAGGATGACTTTGTGTCATCGTCAATATTGTCAGATGTTATGAGATCATGAAGCAACGACATAGGGCCGCGCGGACGCGCGCCAAAGACAAGTTCAAAGGGAGAAAATCCTGTATGTTCATTGGGGACCTCTCTGTAAGCGAAGAGGGCCGCAGGTAAGACTCTGTCCCAGTCTTGAGGATGATCTTCAGTTATCTTCCCTAGTAAGTTTTTAAGTGTTCTATTAAGGCGTTCGACCATCCCATTAGACATTGGATGGTAAATACTACTTAAAGATCTATCTATCTGCAGAGTAGACATTACTTGAGACATGGTATCTGATATTAGTTGGGTGCCATGGTCTGATAATATCTCTCCGGGGAAACCCAGACGAGAGAATATAAGCCAAAGAGCATCTGCAATGTCAGCAGTAGTAATGCTCTTCAGAGGAATAGCCTCTGGCCAACGTGTGCACATATCAACACACGTCAAGATAAACTGATGTCCTCTGGCAGACTTGATCTTAAATGGACCAATAATGTCTATGGCCATTTTTTGAAACGGCCGAATAGGAATGTCTGCAGCCTGAATGGGTGCAGCATGGCGTGGACCTTTGGATTTAACTTCCTGACATACTTTACAAGATCGACAATAAATTCGTATGTCCTTGTTTACCAATGGCCAAAAGAAAGCCGCAAGAACTCTTGACTTAGTACGGGAAAAACCCATGTGTCCAGCACACTGAGAGTCGTGAGCGTGCTGCAAAATTTTAACTCTCAAATTCTTGGGAACCAGGATTTGAGAATGACTTGACGTAATGGAGTCTTGAACCATACGTACAAGTACGCCATTCTTCTTTGTAATCCAAGATTTACGACTTGTGTCTTTATTCGGATCACCTTTAGTAGCAAGAATGAAGAATTTCTTCAGAGTGGGATCATCTTCTTGCTGTTTTATAAACGAGTCACGAGAAATTACCAAGGGATCATCTTGGTTATGCACTTCATTATCTTCAGTAGATGAAGTTTGAGGCATATTAAGAGCCTGAGCTCTGGTGACTACAGCGTTAGCAATCTGCATGTTTTGCTTTTCCCAGGCGGAAATTTGTTGCGGAGTGCATTCTTTGACTCCATGAATGCGACCGATGATAAGGTCAGCGATCGGATTTGGAAGAAGACATGCGTGTACATCTCCTGTAAAGAAAGGAGTAGCAATCCTAATGATAGCAGTAGAGTATTTCTCTAATGTGCCGCCAAATGTTACACATTTGACTACTTGTCCAGTGGCACGGGAAGGATCTACGAGTGACTGCCTAACACCAATTGTGGTGCATCCAGAATCAAATAGAACGGAGACTGGATTGTTATGTACTAAACCCTTATGTAGGACAAGAGAACCTCTTCCATCATGCGCGACTGATGCAGGAAGAGCAGGAAGAGGATGGCCACAGCTTAAAGTAGACACTGTGGTTGGCTCAAATAATGTTTTGCATTGGGGGCACTGAGATGCTCTCCCAAAATCAAAAGCGGAACATGCCATATTACTAGCATCATTATTATCTTTACTCTGTTTATAGGCTTCATGAGACTCTTGCTGTGCAGAGTTTGCCTGAAAATGTGGTTTATGTCTTCTGTTTTGAGATCTACCTCGGTTATTATTACCTCTGTAGTTATTGTTACCTCTATTGTAACCCCTATTTGGGTTTGAGTCATAGTTCTCTTGGTTACCATTATCATATTCATTATAATGAGTATCTCTGTAATTATGATCTTGTTGACTCCAAGACGGATAACTCGGATAGTTTCTATAATTACTTCCTCTACGGAAATTCCTATAATTATGACCACCCCTGTGTCGAGAGCTATCAGCTCGTCTCCAGTTCTTCGACGAAGAACCCTGAAATGATTGGTTACCTTGGTTTTGATAACTATTATGGTTACCTTTTTTATCAAATCTGTTTTGGGGTCCCTGAAATCTGTGTGAATAATTGGGATTGTATGGTGTTGCTGAAGCAACTGGCATACTCTCCTTAATCTTAGTGTTGCCAAAAGTCACGTCGGGGTGTGCAGTGACATATTGGGAACAATATTCTTCCATTTCCTTTAGTGATTTGGGTTTACGCTCATGTATAAATTCAAGGAATGGTTTGTTAACACATGACATAATCTTATCTCTGAGCAACAAATCTATAAGTCCTTCATAAGTTTTTTCTGTCTTGGAAAGCTCAATCCAACGATCAAATGTGAGACGTGCCTTTGCAGTGAATTCTGAGAATTCTACACCTGTCTCAGGCACCATCGTCTTAAACAAAAGGCGATAGCCTTCCTCACTTAGCTGGTATTTTTTTTATCAAAGCCGCCCTAATGACATCATAATTATCCTTATCTGCTTCTCCTACAAGGCATAATCTAGTCAAAGATTCACCTTTCAAGTTTTCTGCTAATTGATTAGCGTATTGTGATTTATCCACATTATGTGTACGACAAGAACGTTCAAATCTATCCAGCCAGAATGTAATATCGTCACTGGACTGATTGAACGGTGGAACCTTAACCTTGTAAGTAGAAGGTTTACCATTACCACTAGATGCCTGATTAACATTACTCATACTTGTCAATCTTAATTTCTCTAACTCAAATTCATGTTCTCTTATTGCTTTTCTCTCTTCAGCAGCAGCTTTTCTCTCTTCTGCAGCAGCAGCAGCTTTTCTCTCTTCAGCAGCAGCTTTTCTCTCTTCAGCAGCAGCAGCAGCTTTTCTCTCTTCTGCAGCAGCTTCATCTTTTCTTTTTTCTTTTTCCATTTCCATCTGGAATCTTTTTTCTTCAGTCTGTATCTGCAATTTCTTTTGTTCAGCTTCTCTTTCTAATCTTTTCTCTTCAGCTGCTAATTTTTTCTCTTCAGCTGCTATTTTTTTCTCTTCAGCTGCTAATGTCTTGTCATATTGAGCAACTGTCCATTCTTCTAATTGTTGACCAGTCTTATCAAGGGATTTCCCTTGTGCAATGAAGTATTCTAATGTAGACATGATGTCTAACAATAATACTAATTACCTGAAACAATAATAATACCACAAGTTCTTAATGACTTGATTAATCAGTACACTATCTCAATCTCAGTGGGTCACAAGCCTTAATAAGGTCTTGTATAATTTCTTGTATACCAGCAATAATAATGAAGTACTGGTTTATACCCTAATCCAAGTGCAGTGCACAAGCAATAGTGTCTTATGAAATATACCTATATAAAACATATGTCAACCAACAGCATACATAAAGCACAAATAAGACTGACAATACGAAAACGTTTGCAGAAATCAAATAAATCAAATAGGGAAATCAATGAAAATAATCACTGAATCTGCAAGGAATAACAACACAAATGACGTCACAGTATATGAATATAAATTGTGAATAGAACTGAAAGATAGAAAAGGGTAGACCAACAAATTACAAACAAATCAAAACAAAACTAAGGAACAAAGAAATATTACAAAAATAACAATAATTACAGTCTTCACAGCTAACACTAATAGCAACAGTTGTCGCAGCAAATTCTCCAATTAAGGAAATTGCACCTATAGAAAACCCCCACAACGGACCCTCTATGACGTGGGATATTCTGTTGTGAGGACACCGCCCAACCTAAACACAACCCGCTGACATATAAACTAACATACTATACAAACAAATAACATGTAAACATAAATATATAAATTATGTGTATGATAGTATGTGTTGCAAAATAGGCTCAGTTTTACTGTAATGGCAAAGTTATTCTTATGAAAATAAACAAACTGCCACTTTATTGAATTACAAATTCTGGCCTTAAATATTAAAGTTCAACACAATAGCAGAACATAAGAAGGTCCATCGATGAAATTTACGCACTTATGTTCAACAATACTGCAACAATAGAACAGTTTATGGCCTTCAAAGTATCCTCTCTGTACTGTGACACTCTGTAATGTCTAAGCGTAAAAATGTCAACAACGCTGACCTAGATATTGCATTCACTTGATAGGTCACGTGACAAAGTGTTGGTAAAGAGGAAACTAATACTGCAAGTGTGTCGTATCAGCCACAGGAAACGGTCTGGTATCGGTAGTCTGTTGACTTCTCAACTTCTGCGAGGTCAAACCCAGAAAGCTGGCTCACCAGTGTTAATTGTATATAAGCTTCTTTGTTGAATTCCACCAGAGTTAAATAACTCAAACCCAGTGTTAAACAAAGGGTATCGCTGTAAAGATATTTCTGGTCACTGTGATAGATCGGTGTTGTTTGCTCCACTGTAGTGTACACAAACTAGTGCTACAATCCCAGCAATCAGTGGTGTTAATGATGGGTGTTGTAGGCAGGTGAAGACTGGGTGTGTGTTGGAAGACAAAGGTCAACTCGACCTACGCAGGGTAGTGTAAACATTGAAGTGAGATTATAATACGCGAATGATGAAAGAGTTCGAAGAGTTGATAAATGTTCTTTTTCTCACTCATGTATGGCTGGAAGTCATCGACGCCAACTGCTGTGTACTTTTTTTTGTTACAGTTTAATTGGACGTACACATTCGACAGCACGGATAGTGACAAATCACAGGTTGGCATAATACATCATGGTACAATTGATAAATAGTCTTGCAATGATACATGGGCACTCATGTTGACTAATAGCACAATGGAATGTCAGTAGACAAGCACTCAGTATTGCTCATATATATATATCATCTGAGTTTACTGACAAAGCACGTCAGTTTATAAACAATATTCAAGATGGCTTCTAGACCTAACCTCGTCTAGCGAAGATTCCTTTAAATAATATTCAGCACATATTTTCATATAATCATATTGAACCGCTAGTAATGGGTTCTCATCTGTAGCAGTGATCTCTGGACTCATCAAGCGATAATACGGGGCATCCCTTTTCTCTTCTTGAAAGTCACAAAATATTTGGATACAAGATGGCTTCTCTCGTGAGCTGTCACTCACTTTCTTTTTTTTGATACAAACTAGGCAGCTGTATCAAAGCTGGTCATTCATTAAATGTCCTTATGGCTTTGTAGATTCTATCATTGATACAATTAGCTTCATCATATAATCTAGTGCTGCTAGAGATGACTGTCGTTTTCATCTAGTTAAATATTTCCTCAGACGTACAAATCGTGCGTCTGCCTATCGAAAAACGATGGCTTCGTAAGAAAGTTCATAAGGAGTATCTTTTGTTACCTTGGTATCAGAAATATGATTCTGCCATTCCTTGGCAATAAGAATAAACACTGGGGTAAAGCATACACGATAGGTCTAGACGACTATCACTTTCCCCATAAATATTGAGATCACTTTTCCCGGCGACAAGCCGATACAGAAAAATCACAGCCCCCATCAGGGCGAAGCCAAATCACACCTCTCTAGCGACACATCCGCCGAACAGCCCTTTGACCTTTCTAGCGACAAAAGAACATATAGTTCGACTTAGATATGTAAAGATATACAGATATAAGACAGACTCGTCCTACCTAGACAAACAATACACATAAATTCAGGCCATAGATATTCTGAAGCAAGAACAATCTATTTCTACCCAAACAAAGAATAAATCGCAGTAAAACTGGATTCATCCGCGGAGTTCGATCGAAAGTGGCGAAACTCCTTTCAAGGGGAAATAACTCAATAATGACTTTTCCTTAAGCACTAAAAAGTATCTATTTTGTTTACAAAATATTTGCGAACATAACAAGCATACAAATGTATAATATTGCAAGATATCAAAGACTGCACGTAACACTTATCAAGTTACATATTCTCACAAAATGATACTATACACTCTGTGCACATGTGATGTAATCATCACTCACTTACTCACTGCTCCATTCGGAGTCTGCGGCCACCTCTACTGTCGGTTTTCTGTACGACTAGCAAGAAGCAATCACTAGCGCTTGCTGTAGTAGTTTATGAATATACTATTTTCATATGCTGAGGTTGCCAGCCTCGTTTGACTTGTATAACCACTTAGCTGTCACGGATTGCCTTCCCTGCTTGGCAGTAGTGGTCCAACAGTGGCCAAAACTCAAGAGTATCTAAACTGGGTCATCAAAGGTGTTTACCTTCGCACAAGATTACTCTAGGCAGAGATGTAGATAGAAGTGTAATGATGCTTTGTTATAGAGTTACTGTGATTTATTTTTCAACAGGCCCCATTTCATTCTTCTATTTGAGTTTGCCCCAGTCTTCTTCTCTTTGTAGCTATATGAGTTGCACAAAGTTCTTCTCTCTGTAAATATATCGAGTTTAGTCTTTTTCTGTAGGTAAATAATTGCGTTTATAATAGGGATTACCAGGGAGGTTATATTAGATTTGCACCAGTTCTTTTCGCTAGATTAATCGCGATCACGGAATCTCATTTCTCTTTGTTAAAATAATCGCGGTCATTTAATTGTATATCAGAGCGTGAGTATTAATTGTGGGTGGGAACTGAACCACTACCTAGATAACGTCGAACTTATGTTAGAGCGAATCTAAGATAAATTTTGCTCCCGCCAACAGGTAACGTTATTTAATATGACGTCAGAAATATGCGCGCGGTCTGGATAACCTTGACTCACGCGTTGCTTTCGAATTTAATTGGCGGAGGTCACCGTTGTTAATTTTTACAATGGTTCCATTGGTTTGATTAGGACGCTAAGCGATGACGTGGGGGCCTAGGTCAGCGTGGGGTTTTTCAGGATATACACTCTCGCATATTCATAGCGGGTCTCTCTATGATGAAAAAAATTTCCGGCCGTGAACCTTTACCGTCTGCATCCAAGCGGAAGAAACGCGGTAATTTGGTATGTTCATAATTTATTGGCGTCGTAATTTTTGTTTGTTTTAACATAGGATCTTAGCTGATACGTAAAGTTTCTTCAGGAAGGTTAAAGTTATTTTATATAAACGAAAGGGCCATCAATTACTATCTTAGAGAAAGTATTTAATGTAAGAGTTGCATATAATTTTTCTGGGATAAGTAGTTCGATCTTTTGTTGGTATAGCGGTTTGAGATATTAACGGTGAGAGGGTTTAGCTCTTAGAAACACGGGCGTGATTTGTGTAAGTTATTTAACTGGGTAATTCTTTGGTATGTTTGCAGAAGATTAAGAGTGTAATTAATATTATCGTCATGGGGACGAATAATTCCTCATAATTGATTATAATAGTAGCAGTGTATAGACGCTAGAGTAATTGTGTACGTTAAGTGATTGTGGGCTTAAATTTTACGTAGATGGGAATTAATATGTCCCCATCTTGGGTTTATGACACCCGGCAGCGTATAGACGCGAGCGTATGGGTGTGTAATTAATTGAGTGGGCATAAATTAAGTGTGCTCCTTTTGTAATGTAGTGGGAGTTCATTGTCCTATATATATATATATATATATATATATATATATATATATATATATATATATATATATATATATATATATATATATATATATATATATATATATATATATATATATATATATATATATATATGTATATATATATATATGTATATATATATATATATATATATATATATATATATGTATATATATATATATATATATATATATATATATATATATATATATATATATATATATATATCATAATAATTGTTGTGTGAATAAGCTTGGTAGTTTTATACGGTATTATCTATTGCTGTGTAATCAGAAGAGATGTAATCTATATTTCTGATATGGGAATTTCTTTTATTACAAAGAGATGTAGAATATTTCTGATAAGAGAATTGTTTTTCTGAGACGGGAGTTCGGCCTTCCTAGATTTAATTTTGTATTGATCAATGTACACCAAGGGTCAGTGATAAAGTAGCCCTAAGTATTACAGACAGGAGGGGTTCCTCAAGTTTGAATGTTGTGACACGCGGCTAGTCATGCAGAACAAAGATTAGGTCAGCGGAGTCTGGGAGTATTTCCAGATCGTTGTTTACTTTGAAAACAGGGTAGAGAGAAGAGAAGGGAATTGTATGGGAGGCTGACCTTGCGGGCATAAATAATCGTTTGTCGCTTAGTGCGAAAATAGAGCAGGGGATAGACAGGAGAGTAGGAAGTAAGGGGTATATGTTAAAGAGGAGTATATTATTGATGTGTTGTACAGCTGTTGCATTTCTTTGTTCACAGCAGTTCACGGCACAGTGGGAGAGCGTAATTTGTCCTTACAAATTACCCACGGCAAAAGAGGCATCTCAGAAGCTGAGAGCTTGAGATATCGCCAGAGGCGAAATAAAAATAAAAATACGTGGTTCCAGGCATCAAAGACATTCTTCAGCTGGAACGGGATTTTGTCTAAAAAAATCCAGAGCTCTGAGCTCTTTGTTGTTACACACGCAAATTGGCGCGTTGCCAGTGTTGTTGTAATTTCGTTTTCCTTCACGACCATAATAAAGTCGTTGCTCTAAACCCGAAGAGGGGTAGCGGGGCCAATTTAAGAAGTTGGCCAGCATCAGTGAAACTTCTACAGTTTGATTCAAGTACCTCGTGCTTGATACCCAAGTCATCTATGCAGAAGTAAGAAAACAGGAGAAAGGATGAACATTCCTGGTTCTGATAGTTAACGAGAGAAGAGGCGAACGGAGACGCCACTTCAGCAGACGAAGAGTGTCAGAGAGACACTGAAGCCAGGCGGAGAGGAGAGAGAGATAGAGAGAAATAGCCGGGACCAGTAGGGTCTTATATTCTCCTTAGAGGTTAGCCTCTGAGCCATAAATGTAATAAAAGTCTACTAGCGTAGCAGTAAAAGTGGTGTTAGTTAGTGGCGTGTATATCGCCTATATATCTTGGAAGCTGTGTAGGTGGTTGTTTAGGCAGTGTCCGCAGAATAGCGACAGTAGAAAAATTAATAATAGCTAGTTAAGGTGGTGGCTCGAAATCCGAGGCCCCACCAAGTGCAGTGTGGTTTATTTTGTTTAATCGTAAAAATTTTTCCCCATACAGGTTGAAATTGTGGGTGAAGTGTTGGGGTTGATAATAAATCATTTTACTGTGCTTTGTTTGTTTCCAGATGTGCGAACATGCACTTTATTTCTTTGATGTGTACATGATTTTATTGGTGTAAATAAACTTTAAACTGTAGCTTGGATCAGTCACTTTATTTACATACAGTAGCTATATGTTATCTGTATTGTGGTGTCTGTGGTCTTTAATTAAACCTTATCTCCTTTGGTTAAAGGTAGTCAGAGGGGGTGAGGCTATAGCATTTTTGAAGTCACGAGTGGCAAGAGAGAGTCAATCTATGGTCTCGCCCTTGAGCCAATAGTATCATCTGTCCACATTCACTATCATTTCTCATCTAAAATCTATCTTCTCAGCCTTTCTCTAAATAGGGTCTTGTCCACACACTCAGACAACACTCTATACTTAAATCCACTTAGTGACATGCTTCTATTCGAAAGGAGCATTCACAAGATAATTCAGGAGTCAAGAACCTTGCGGCATAGCGCTGAGCAATGGTTAACTTATATCTGTCCGTCGCCTTTTGTAAAGGATTTAAATAATGGTGTTTAGCCTGTTCAAGCCCCCATCTGAGTTAATTCAGCGAATTCCTCTTATAATGGTATAGCTCTTTTTAGAGGTAAATATATGTGTGTGTGAGTATAATATCTTTGCACAGATTTAGACTGGACACAGCTCTGTATTAGATGCTTCGAATCACGTAGGTCTGGACATTAGAGTTAATTCCTCTGACGGCGGGGGTTCTGCGAAATCACTGGCCTGGGAAAACGTTTGTTTAATTGATCTATGACTTGGTCTGGGAAATTATAGTTAATTCCTCTGACGGCGGGTGTTCTGCGAAATAACTGGGCCTGAGAAAACTTAAGTTTAATTCCTCTATGACTTGTGATCAAATTCCTAAGTTTCCAGTCTTGTATTAAAAATGCGGGTTTATTTGTAAATTCCTAAGTTGCCCAATACTCGATCTGTTACTTATAGTTGTGGAATTTCTAAGTCCGATGTCTCTTATTTCTTTCTGGCTTTCTGGGAATTGCTCGTATGAAGTTGCGAAGCTGTCTGTTCTGTGTCCCTGAGTTTGCTAGATTATATCTTTCATTCTCAGTTCAAATCACAGATTGTGTTTCCGCCGAATGCTCCAATAGAATTCATTGTATGTTCCGGCTCTCACTTCAAACCAATTAAATATCTCTAGCACTGGGTTGGGTTGTTTCATTTAAAATATCCCCTCGCGTGTTTTAAAATATTAATTTTAATATTCCACGCGTGACATTTGTCTAATCACGCGGTAATATTTCCGGTGGCATCTTGTGCACAACTCATAAACACCATCTGTGAATTCATTTGATGTCCAGATGCTACCTATCGCCAATATTGTCTCTCCAGACGGATTATCGTGATAATCACTCACAGGGATGATCCCGTGAAACGATTATCTCATATCGTCTGTGATCGTGCGTTCTCCAGACAGATAATCTTGGCTACCTATTCATCCTCGTACGAGATCATATTGTGTTAAACGAGGATCGTCTCCTATCAAAGGTGGGCGGCGTCTGAGTCGCTGACCGGTGATAATGACCGGATATTGTTACAATAATAGCACCGTTCACCTGGCGGAACGTGTTTTAAAATATCAATTTTAAAATTTAAACTCGTGACCTCTTTCCAATATGGAAGTAATACTTCTAAATTTATACAAACTCACAGACACATCAAAGAACTTATTTCCTGGCTAATACCTTCCGCCCATATTGTCTTCTCTGACAGGTTATCCGAACTATTGCTACAGAGATTGTCCAGCGGAAGTGATTACATATTATCACCTGTGTTTGCGTACACCTCCCAGACGGATTTATTAGACAGCCAGTCTGGCTTTCTTTCCACCGATCGTGCGGGGCCACCTTGTGTCAACAAGGATCGTCTCTATCAAAGGTGGCTAGACGACTTAAGTGATAAGAGGATTAACCGCTGACATGTCTAATTTGCCTTGTAATACTAAGATTCACCTGGTGAAACGTAAACAAGTCTAGGGGGTTGTCAGAGCAAAAAATGTAAATGCATAAAATTTGCCAAATAATAGGACGATGAGTGAGGAAAATGAAAAAATAAGTTAATAATGCAGGAGAGAACGAAATTGACGAAAAGGGCACAACTAATTTAGTCACAGTCCTTTTAATGACTAATCCTTTTCAGGGCTACTTCAGGCTAGCTTATAGATGCTAGTATTCCTTTTCAGAGCTTATAATTTATCAACACAGCGCTGCAGTTAACAGAGTTCACTTATTTGTTTAATGGCAAATTGCGCTCCGATATAACCAAATGACTTGTCACGGTCGAAAGTACTGTGCCTCGCCACATGAAGGCAAAAACCCACAAACAAAAGTAGTAAGTATGAATTTTATTAGTTCGTTCTCTAGTGATAGTATCGACATAGCATTAAGCCTTTTTTGTCATATCGTGTTCCGGAAGTAAATGTCCACACGCTTCAATGTATTACACTTTTCCGACTCAGATGTTGTCACGGGTGATCAGGGCCGGTACTAGCGATTTTTCAAGGTGGGACAAAGATGGCGCCCTCACACCTCTCCCGTGCCATACTGTGGTGTACTCTTAGCGGACCTGTTTCGTGCTATGGAGTTGAATCATACTGTAATTAAGCTAGTGATGTTCGCTCAAGCATGTTACAAAAACATAATACACGTACGCTTTTACGATCTTATGTCTGATAATTTTTTTTTCTTTATTCTTGTTGAATTACAAATGGGCGTTCATTTTGCACTTTTTTGAAAATGGAATATTATAAACATTCTTCTTCTTCTTCCGTCCTTAGCCACCGACCGTCAAAGCAGTCAGTGGCCATTACGCCTAGTGGCGTCTTAGGGCAACAGCAGATAGGTTTTCTTTGCCATTGTTTCCCATCACGCCTATTGGCGTCTTTAGGGCAATGGCAAATCAATCCATCTGCTGTTGTTTCCGTAATCGAAGTGACTGGCAAACGGGTGATCAGCCCGTTGGTATTATAAACATGGAATGTAAATATGTCCGTCTGTTCCAGCTTCTGGTTCCTTATTATTATGGGTTCAAGTCCGCCCACATTGAGTGTCATGACCTCTGTCTTCTTTAGAATGATGTTCAGACCCACCTGCTGGCAATACTTTTTGGCCGAATATCACTAAACTAGAATTACTTACTCGGAGTAATCAAGAGGACATGCACACCATCATAGCTGGCAGACGCTGGAGTTGGGTTGACCACGTCCTCAGAAGAGACCCCGATGCCATCACAAGAATAGCTGTGCTATGGACACCCGAAGGAAAGCGAAAGAGAGGCCGACCAATAACAACTTGGCGGAGAACTGTGGAGGCTGAGATGCAAAAAATGAACCAGAGCTGGGGCACTGTACGAAGGATGGCCGCCGACCGAACAAAGTGGAAGCAGTTTGTTGCTACCCTACAAGACGCCACCAGGCGTGTTGGCCACTGATTGCTTTGACAGTCGGCGGCTAAGGATCAAAGAAAGATAAACACAGAATAATCGAAAACGTATATTTAAGAAATGAAATCAATATTAATATAAAAATAGATCCTACTGTAAACTCCGAATGGATGGGTATGAAAAAAAAATCGAAAAAGGTGATTCGTCTAACGAGGATAAAATACAAAGAAAATAGTCTACATTGTGGCCACTAACCTTCGTCAGGAAAAGGAAAGAAATGGAGGGCTAAATAGGACACAAAAGAATCTAAATAAATATAAAAACGGGATACTTCCGTAAAGGCGGCTAAAACGTAGCACGCCTGCCGAAGGGAGAGCGCGCGACAAGCAAACTCTGAAACAATTTAGTTTCAATGCAGCAGGCTAGATCCCTGTGACATGATTTGTGCGCACTCTTCTCCTCTCCGGTAGTATTAAACTACATTTGTTGTGCGTACTGAATTATGTACATTATTCTATTGTTAGAACATTTTTCTCCCCTCCTGTCATTGTTCACGTTTCACGCTTCGATGCATGACCAGGCCAGACAAGTGTATCATCCATCCCTGAGAGATTAATAGAATCCCTAAAACGTGATATTACTACATTGATTCCAGGTAAATGCGAGCATGACGTGTTTGCTTAAGATTGCGTAATTACTTCCGACTCGACAGCAGGGTTAGGTAATTATAGATAAACGCAGACTTGGAAAACATTTGGAAGAGTGAGCAGGAAGTGTGATATGAGTAGACTTTGAAAACATTTGTCGGATGTAGCAACTCCATATACGAAGGATGACTGTTTGAAATTTTCATACGCATGAGTCATACATAATACTGCATGAAGAAAAGTTTTCATAATATGAACTTTGAATGTATTGGCTGGCACTGAAGCGCCAATAAACAACCGAGCTGATTGGGAGTTTTGCAGAAAACGCTGGGTGGAAGCGTGGGCCGGGAACTTACGATATAACGTAGAAAAAGTTTGACATACGGCACTGCATTGTTGAAAACATCAACGTAGACAGCTCGGACCTTGCCACAGAAAAGAATAGAGTTGATTCTGAATTTATAGGACCGACAAAAAGTATTAAGAGCATATCTGTACATCAGTAGAAAACTCGCCAACATTAATACGGAACCCGGAATTCTACAGGACCACACAAAAGTCACAGAGGGATTCTGAAATAGAAATAATACCCCAGACGTGTGGTCAAGGTATCTGTGTTAAGTTGCCAAGATTATTCTATTGAGCAAGAAGTCTAAGATTTCTCAATTATTGAGTTTGTGGTACCAGGACGAGGCGACCCGACTAATTGCAGTACGACCCGGAGATACCATTTACTGGACTACTAGACTGTGGTTCGAAGCTTGAAATCGACATCTTAAGATTCTTGCATTGACCCAGAGCGGTTACTTCCTGAACTAGAAACGTGAGCCTCACCACAGAGACGAATCTACGAAAAAGCAGCATCGGCACTTCAGCATTTTGGCAAGTCACAATTTTAACAGGCATTAATTCAGCATTGTTCTTGACTTCTGAAATATCTTGAGGATACTCCCTCGAGGTAAAGGCATCATTATCTTTCTATCTACAACTCTACCAAGAGTAATCTTGTGCGAATGTAGACACCTTTGAAGACCCACATTAGATACTCTAGATTTTGGCCACTGTTGGACCACTACTGCAGAGCAAAGGGAGGCAACCCATGACAATCCCAGAAAATATAACGTGTGTTGAATGACTGGAAACAATCAATTTTAACCAATAAAATTTTCGTGTCCTACGATTTGTCGTCAAGCATGGTAGAAATATGGTTTAAAACGAGTTTTATGAGTTTTAATTTACAAAAACTGCGTTCACCATTCGCATCAGTTACCGGGATAGTTAATGGATCGCAAGAGCAGTCCATAAGTTAGGAAAATGTCCTGCCAATTGTCGTGAGAAATTCTAATCCACATATATAAATTATCAGGTAAATGTAAAGCCTAACACATAAATTCAATAAAAGGAAAGAAGAATGGTAAAGAACAGTGCTGTCACAATGACGGTACTCGAGATCCCATTGTTTTCTACTTCGTCTGCAAATTGTAACGTTTCACGTTGATAGTAAAAGCCTACTGCATCAATACACGCTTTCTACAATAACACTGTACTGCATTTCTAAGAAAAACCTTGAGATACGCAAGCTGATTAATGACCTAAATTAATACTAGCATTAATTACACTACGTTACCATAAACGAACGGACAGATGGACTTAGGATAGAAAGAAAGGGAGGGCTGAAAGCAGGAACGCATGCAACACTAACCCGCGTCTCGCGATACAGAATTAATGCTATCAAGCGTGTAAGGCCACATGCACTAACTTTTTTTCAAATCGACAGTGATAAAAAACACTACCCATACGAGAGTTAGGTTTAAAAACTTACAAAACGCTTATTAGGAAACATGACATTCTACTGTTTTAGGTCTAAAATCCTGACATTAGTCTGACAGTACAGCAGGACAGGTGGCGGTTCTAAACATAAAAAATAAAAAAACAAATACACGACTATCCTAGAAAATACATATTTTGAACGCAGCCACTTAGCTCCCTTAAATTTGTATATTTGGGTTCCTTAGGACTTGCTGACAAATAATATGTTAAGTGTTACGCAAATAGTCTAGGAATTAACAAATTATAGCCAAAAGAAATAGTGAGGGTGTCAGACAACACCAAAATCAGAATCGCTCAGTGGCAGATTTTGGAACCACCATTGTACGGGAAATAGGTCCCCATGTTAAATCCTATTTGATTGGAGCGCAGTAAATGTAAGGCGAAACACGATTAGTCGGACTACAAATACTAATTTTTTGTTGTTAGGGGAAACAGTAGTAGAGGTACTTTTTTGAAAAGCTGTGTAAACATGGCACGATTGGTTAGACCCGCCAATATAGTCAATTAGAAGCGTCAGTTCAGCACCACATTTTCAAATAAACTTTCTAAAGCAACAGTGCGTTGAGATTCAGCTTATATTTTTCTAAATAAAAGCCTGAGACAGCGGCAGGTCGGATTTTGTGCCATATTCATTGCCAGTCAACGTAATTGTGTATTATTTCCATGAATTGTGGTAAGCTTGAAATATTTGATATCTTTTTAATGAAAATTGAATGTAAATTGATAATTTATGTCTGTATATGTGTGTGGTTCAGTAGCGAACATGAGGCAAGGCATAGATATTGCTCCAACCTGAACAGAACGTGTCTGAGAAAAGTAAAACTGCATGGAATTGCCTAACAGTACACTGACACCTATCTTATTGACTAGAGCAACAGTGCGTTGAGATTCAGCTTATATTTTTCTAAATAAAAGCCTGAGACAGCGGCAGGTCGGATTTTGTGCCATATTCATTGCCAGTCAACGTAATTGTGTATTATTTCCATGAATTGTGGTAAGCTTGAAATATTTGATATCTTTTTAATGAAAATTGAATGTAAATTGATAATTTATGTCTGTATATGTGTGTGGTTCAGTAGCGAACATGAGGCAAGGCATAGATATTGCTCCAACCTGAACAGAACGTGTCTGAGAAAAGTAAAACTGCATGGAATTGCCTAACAGTACACTGACACCTATCTTATTGACTAGAAGGAACTAATGCTGGAATTGCAGAGGCGTAGTAACCATTAGGGAGGAGTATACTGGTGTAAATTGTTTCAGATGAAGATAGCAGTTGGCCTACCGCTCTGAACTCAGTGTTTGTTATGTATTGTGTTCAGTCTGGAAATAGATTATAAATTAGTTCTGAAATAGGAGGTACAACCTTCTTGTTTCAGGGACCGTGGTCCTAAAGTTATTGAGCAGCACCTGGTCTGAGCTTTGCTGAATCTAGAGGCTGACAGCATACTCCTGGGTCCAGATAGCGACCAGTGAGGTGTCTCCAGAACACAGGGAAGCTATCGAGCAGAGGAGTCTTTTCCTGCCGCCATCACGAAAGATAAGCTTCTGTGGCCAGAGGAGCTCAACATTATGTGTCCCCCTCTAAAATTGACATTATAGTAAAACAGAGGGAAAATACATTGTTTAAATTGATAGGAACTGTGAACGTTTCCCCATACTATTTCCAAGATAAACAAACACTTGAAGTCATGATGACAATTAACAACATAGCTTGAAAAACAAAACCAGTATTACCTCATAGTACTACTACACAACTGACACACATAGGATAATACTAATACAATATGTCACTACAAGGTTCATATTTATAAATTATGTACATATAAATTGTGATTACATTTGATTGTGATTTCTGGTTCACTGTGTAGTTGAATCAGGATATCGATTAGTGAAAGTAATTAATACATATATAATTGAAACTTTACCAGTGACTCATTTAAGATAGTCTTATAGAGTGTTAAATGTGTGTGAGTGTCACAGTGTTGTCAAGTGTGGTGGAATAAATTAAATTGTTTATCTGTCTGTTGTTGTTGTGACTTACACTTCATCATATACATACCCTAGACATTCAACGTAGTCATCACAATATTCCAGAATAATTCTGACTGAGGTATAAATGTGGTAGCAAGTAAGGTTATCTGTAAAACACTACACCTATTAGATACAGATACCTTCACAGCGGATCTCAGTCAGTACACTAAGTCCCCTATAAGTATTTATATCATCCCACTTTGCCACACCAATGTCAAAATGTCTTTGAAAATAACTGTATTCTTAAACGTTCCTGCACTAATTCATATCCAGAAACATCAGACGTCACTATTTTCTTCTTCTTCTTCTCCTCCTCCTCTTCTTCTTCTCCTCCTTTTCTTTTTCTTCTCCCTCTTTCTTATTCTTCTTCTTCACCTCCTTCCTTCGCTCCTTGTGGAGCCTGGAGCCACCACTGCAGCAGATCCACTTGCAGCAAGCCTGCACCAAACATTCATGTGCTCTTGTAGTTTATGTAACAATGTTTTACATGCGTAGGTTGACAGCGTCATATTAGTCTTCTCTTACGACTCTTGCCACCATTAGTTACAGTTATTTGTATGCCGGTGCAGACCATTTGCAGTGTGGGTTTTTTCAGGGGATTGTCTTCATATTGAATAAAAATTACGAAGTGCTGTATAGGATTGAAAGTTGTTCCAAGAACATGAATTTGGCACTTTCAATTATATCGACCACTGAATAGAACACGATTGCGATACAATATTCTACGACATCTGTTGGCGTTTCATCGGCTGCCCCGTATTCAAAAGTCCTATTCTTTGCTTGGCTGGAAAGTGGACCCACCCATCAAGTTTCGCAAACTTTTTTCAGCGACAATCCATCCTCGTGCTTAGTTATTACAACCCATTGCATCGGTGAACCAGAGAATAAATGAACAATAACCTTATGACAACACCTAACAAGGATACTGATTTCACAGATGTTTATACTGCATTACTAAATTCAAACTGTGGTTTGGCCATGTCTGCAGAATGGGAGACGATCGGCTACCACGACAAGCATGGGACACTAAGAGCCAGGGATCCAGACCTCCAGGACGACCCAGAGTCCGCTGGGAGGACAACATTAGACAATCTTTGAAGGACCGAGGACTAGAATGGAACCAGCCCAAGGGGAAGACAACCGATAGGATAGTCTGGCGCTCTCTCTTCCAAACCTCTACACCTCACGGTAGAAGGGGAATGACTAAGTAAGATAGCCACTGGGATTATTTTTTTAAACCATCATTCAAGAACAGTGCAACTACCGGTATCAGTGGAAGAAGGAAGGGGATATAGAAAACAGACCCAGCTCAAGCCACCATCTTCATAGACACTAGCAGACCACCTGAGAACTGAGCACTACAGATTAATTCTTCTTCTTCTTCCGTCCTTAGCCATCGACCGTCAAAGCAGTCAGTGGCCATTACGCCTAGTGGCGTCTTAGGGCAACAGCAGATAGGTTTTCTTTGCCATTGTTTCCCATCACGCCTATTGGCGTCTTTAGGGCAACGGCAAATCAATCCATTTGCTGTTGTTTCCGTAATCGAAGTGACTGGCAAACGGGTGATCAGCCCGTTGGTACTACAGATTAATAGGCCACTTTTATCACTTAAAAAAAAAAATTTCGGTACCTTCCTCAAGAATGCGCCAGGCGCGGCCGCCCCATTCGAATCGCATAAAAGCCTGAACTGAGTGCTGCTAATTATGTCAAGGAATTTGTTCATTTTGCTGAAAGTGATACTAACAAGCATATGATAGGAAACTCTTTACAGAGCGATACAACAGGAAGTAATCTGATCATCAGAAGTGTCCCCCCGTCCGACAAGTGTTTCGGCCCTATATACTCCTTTAAACAACTCCAGTTGTTTTGGATCAGTCAAAAAGTATCCACATCAGAGCATTCTGCGCATGTGCATTTAAGCTTATGTTCCCAGCGTTTGGATTTTTAAAACGTAAACTACATCAAACAATTATTTCGCATTCCCGGAGATGGCTCTCGTTCATTCGCCAAGTTAAAAAAAAAAAATCGGAAGACGAAGCGCGTGAATTGTAGAAGTGAGAATGGGAGAAAGCAGCAGCAACAGGAGGGTGTGGGAGAGAGACAGCTGGAAAAAAGTTCAACGTTATTATATACTTACAGAGACTTTTAATGTCGTTATTAAAGCATGAACAAAAAAAAAAAAAAGGATTTAGTTTCTAAAGTTCTGGGGAATAAGGACCCCCACCATGCCCTAGGAACAAATCGCCACAGGAAGGTGACAAAGTCACGCATTGTACCGCCTCCATGCATAGGGGCTATTGATATCCCTACCCCCTCCATTCACGCACCAACAGGAATCGGTTTAGGAGACAGTCGGCAACAACAGTCACTCTAAATCAAGGATGGACACTGTAAAAAAAAATTCCTCTATTTTTGCACCAGATAATTGGTACATAAGTGACACATACCTCATACCTTAACATAAACATCACTACGAATTAGCGCCTTTATCTTAAACGGAAAGCGGGGCAGTGCGAACAAACCAACGATATCGGTTCTGATGCATATTTGGAGAGCTCCATTGGATGGCGGGGAATGCAGTTTGTCACGCGCTACTTCCTCCTAGCCTGCCTGGGACCAGATTTGATGACCCTTTAAATGCAAACGTTTAGGAATGGCAGAAAAACCACGAGAAAAGCTTAGATTTACAGCCGTGTTCCAATGCCGTGGATACGGGGAAGGGAGGTGGGGGGGGAGGGGGGGGGGGGGGTTTGGTGAAAAACATTTGTGGGGAAATGATACTGCACCAAATATGTTTTGTGCCGATGCAAGACTTTTTATTTGCAATTCTATGCCTCACTTCTGACGATTTAAATCACTCCTAGACGAGCTGTCGCAACACTATGCCTAATGTTTGTGTGAAACTTGATCATTCATCTTATTCACGTCATTGTAACATGATGCGGTCCCTAGTTCTATAATAGCGTTTCTCAAACAATTTTTGTATACGGGACACTTTTTCACCTGAAATTACTTGACGGAACAGTGATCCTCAAAATCCGGCTTGATGTAGCATTTTACATTATTATTTTACTACTAATTAAAATTAAGTTTAAGCTGTGTAAATAAAGACAGTAATTAATACTGCTAAAATAATTATAATTAGAACTATCAGTAGTATAATCATGTTTATTTTTTTATTACTTTAAAAGTAAAGTACATGCACAAGTAACTGAACATTTTCCATCAATGAGAAGAATGCTTTTGCCTTTCACTATCACATATTCGCTTAATATTTGGTACAACGTTTGAAAATTGAAATGTGACCCAAGACGCATCAAAAGTGAGGAATGCAATCAGCGACCCATAGCTTGACTGCCTGCGTCAGGGTCAGCGAACCAGAGCTGACCAAGACCCTACTCCACCTCCACGTGGTGGTCCTGGAAACAGGCTGCATCACTGCAGTCTGGCTGAGGAGTAGGGATCGAAGAGGGAAGGCAAACCCGGTCCCAAAAAAATGCCGTGCGGAGTCGGATGTGTCGGCCACAAGACGCAAATATCGCAGTTTCGCTGTAAACGGACACAACGCAACCAACGTCCTTTTCAGGACGAACGAGGAAGAGAAGAAGAAGAAGAAAATTGAAATCTCATGTCTGGGGGCAGCGTCAAATATGTTCCTGTATTTTGTTTTCTTAGCTGCATGAGAAAAAATTCTGTTTCACATAAGTATGAAGTGGCAAATGGAAGAAGCACTCTAATTGCCCATTTTGCAATGTTAGGGCATTCTTGCAAAATACTGCTTCAAAAATTGTTTAGGGAAAGTTCATTAAATCTTTGTTTTATTCCTGAGTCTGAAGTCAAATAAATAATAATAATAATGAGCTGATAAGAATGCTGGCTTGGCTGCAATTGCAAATGGATTTCGTATCCATTTTAAAAATAATGATTGAAAATAAGTTATTAGCAACCGATTCTACATTTTTTTTCTTACGGAGCACCTTTCAAAAGCTCTCTGAACCCTAGGGCTCCACGGATCACAGTTTGAGATACGCTGATCTAGAAGCCATCTCACGTCGCTTCTTAGTAAATGTAAAATAAGTCCGCGGTGCTTAAACAGCTGAGGAACCACTTCTAGGTTAAAAACTTTGAGCAGATTTACGAGCATGTCACGAAAAAGCCATTAATTCTATTTACTCTGACAAAGAGATCAGAGTGTATAAAATGTGGTCAGCAAATTTTATTTGATCCTAAGTAACACTGAGTTACTGAACTAACTTTCCCCACACTATTTTAAGAATGATAGCCTTACAGGTTAGAAGTGATATATTTATGGGCAGAAACCCACGCTTTGCTTCTCGCAGACAATAGTTTTAGTACCGGAAAGAACATAAAGGAAGATCTCAAATTTCTTTAACGGTGGGAAAACAACTGAATATCTTTAGGTAGAACAATGAAAAATAACAAGATTTTTTTGGGGGGGATAGTCAGAGACCAGAATCTGAAGTGAAAACATCTAGTAAAGTTTATGCTGCAGTTCAGCAGATACGCGATATAGTGAGACTTGATAAAGAAAAAAGTGAAAGCCTCATATTAAAACAATGAAGAGACTTAATCAAACTTCGTTGATTAATTTTATGCAGAAACAATATAAGAAAGTTAAGGAAAGTACAAATGATGTCGATTTGAGCACACATATGGAGACATTTAAAACTGATTCACTGCTAGTATCATCTACTTCTGCAACAAATAGGCTGTTCTCTACTGAAACTGGACGCTATAATTTAAATAACGTATGTGGTGGCAAGTGTGTTAATGATGGTGAATTGTATCTCAAGCTAGACATTGACAACTTTTTAAAATGAGTTAAATTGGATGATCTCATCAAAGAACAAGCTCTAAAAAATCCATGGATACCTTGTGATGAAATTGTTTTCCCAGTTTCAGGCGAAAGGAATTTAGCTTTGCTATTAAAGTCGCTCAAATTGTATCCATGGTTAGTCTATTCAAAAAGTGCAGTCCCATTTCTCTATATGATAAACGTATTACCGCTGACCTGTGTAATTAGCCTGGTATTATTGCGAATCACCTAACGAAACGTAAACAAGTCAGGGAGCGGCTTCAGGGCAAAATTTGTAGGGCATAAAATATGCCGAATAATAGGACGATGAATGAAGAAATGAAGTGATACTGCTGGAGAGAACAGTTATGAAAAGTGCATCCACATAATAGGACGCTGAAGGAGAGAAAGAAGGGTGCCAAAGTACATGCACAAAACCGTTGTGTCACACACCGTCACCTAAGATATTACATTAAATATCCTGGTTTTGGGCGTGAACTTTGACGTGGTTACTGTGCACTAGTCTCTCTTTCTGTCGTAGAGTTTTCCTCTCTTTCCTCTACTGGGTGTCTGCTCAGATAGTCAGCTCCCACAGTTTCTTTTCCCGGGATATACTCAACCTGGAAGGCGTACATTTGGAGTAGAAGACAACAACGCATAAGACGTCCATTTAAAGATTTGGACGCAGCCAGAAACATGAGTGGCTGGTGGTCACATTGTACCTTCAATGTAAAATAGGCACTTGATTAGGCACTGAGATAATATTAACGTCAACCATGTTGGCTAATCGCGAGTGCAGTCTAAATTAGACCACAGATTAAACACAAAAATCGCTCAGCTTATTTGTTTAATTGCTGATAAAGCGAGACTGCGCTCTTCGCCAAGCTGGTAATTCGGGATGACACATTTTGGACAGACAGGACAGGACTGACAAAATTACTTTCGATAAAGTAATAAGATGTTACATCTTACACACATTGCTGAGAGAGTTTACCGATGTGATTGGGAGTTGGTACACAAGACATCGGAGGTTTGATTGCCATATACGGAAGACGTGACCTCTGCATCACGCGCAAAATTATTAAATGTCGGAATATTTTGAAATTACCCCACCCAACATTTTTGTTTAAAATGATTGGAGCCCTGAGCAGCTTCATAACAAACAGATGCAGGGGTAGGACATGAATATAACCTGATACGTTTCAGTGTTAAGACACTGTGAGAAATCGCTTGCGAAGACACAACCAGACTTGCCAGAAGTTAGAATTCAGAATTTCCATTTATCAGACCGGACATTGTGGAACAATCTTGAAGGACTTACATAGCCCAGGAAAACCATTTTAATACGGAATATCCGAGGAAATTGAAGCCCGCGGATCATAGAGGGAATTATCTTATAATAGTAACGACCCCCAAGAACACGTGTAAGAGGCCCAATCAAGTGCCTTAACTTCATTCAACTGAGCAAAAAGTCTGTGAGCCAGGATTGGCATGTTGGAGGTATCAGTGAAGGTACTAATCTCTGGAACAAAGTGAAGGTAGTAGTGGACTGTCGTCAATCTAAACACCATCATCAGAGTGTCGTAGAGACGCGGGACCAACTTGGCAGTTACTCCCTGACCGTTCTTGGAACGTGCTGCACTTTTAAGCTTAACCAGAGACGTGAGAACTCCAGTGACCTATCTGCACAGAACCCATCAGCGACAGCAGAAACAACTATTGGCAGCTAAGTGAAACCTATAAGCTGCCAAAGCGAACTTTTTCATAAAACCTACTATCATTCAATAATGAACCTTTTCTTTTAAACTATTCAATTATTTTAGAACTGTTAAAACTTAAATGATTATTAAATCTGTTATTTGTTAATATACAAATTTAACTTCGATTTAATCATTTTAAATGTACTGCATGTTTGTCTCAGTCAATTTACTGAAAACACTCTAAACAAAGCTATACCAGAATAATAAGAATTAAACTGAGTAAATCAGGGTGGGGGCGTAATGACCTAAAATTAATAATTGATTAATCCTTCACAAAAGTTGTCGGCAGATCATAGAGGTAACGTGCTCAGCCATTGCAGCACTGTTCTCGCTTTTCTGAACATCTTTATTCTTCTATCTACAATTCTGCCAAGAGTAATCTTGTGCGAAGGTAGACACCTTTGAAGCCCATATTAGATACTCTTGAGTTTTGGCCACTGTTGGACCAATACTGCATAGCAGGGGAGGCAATACCGTCACAGTATTTGGTTACTGCGTTTATCCTCCTGTAATCAATACAGAGCCTGTGTTCTTCGAGTGGCTTTCGGAGGAGTACAACACTGAACTGTAGGGAGAGTCCGATTTAGCGACGAATGCCCTCTTCGAGTGAATGCTCGATTTCTTCCCTCAAAGCTGAGTCTTTAGCATAGGGGAGAGGTTATGGTTTTAGTCTGACCGGCGTTGGATCTACCACTATCACGTCAAATACGACTAAATGGGTGAGCCGGGGCTTGTCGGTGAGCACTCCTCTAAAATCCAGTAAAAGTTGCATCACCTGGTTATTCTCTATCTCTGATAGCAGTGAGCACGTTTTCACATCCTCATACGTTTCGTGGGGACGGAGTGGGTACTCCACTTAAGTGTGAGTTTCAAAGTCCACTTCCGACGCGAGAGCCAGAGTCACCAAGTGTACAGGTTCCGCCACAGGTCGTTCGATGTAGTCTTTAAGGAGGTTTATGTGATATATTTTTTCCTTTCCTCGGACGGCTTTTTTATAGAAGCAGCAGCACTTTATCTCCCACACTTGATACTCATTCTTTCGCCTTCCAATTAGCGCGCGTGGTTTTGACGTGCTTCACGCACGTTTTCGGCGGCTGTCTCCCAGCCGAATTTCAACCTTTCCTTCAGTTCCGTGACGTACTGAGAGGCAGTAGTGACAGTTTCATCTGCCTTGGCATCAGTCCACGTCCTCATCAGAGCCTCTAGTTGTCCTTTGATGAGCCGCCCATACAGTAGCGTGACAGGGGGCACGCCAGTAGATTGGTGGAGCACCTCTCTGTAGGCAAACAGGGCTGCCGACAAGAACAAATCCCAGTCCTTGTCGTATAGTCGCGTGTAAACAAACTTCTTTGTTAATACACTATGTCGATATACAAATATGCCCAGCCAATCCACGTTCAACAGACTCTGAGACAGAATAAATTACACGAAGTCACGTTCCCGCAAGATGGCGGCAGACAGAATGAATTAGGAAAAAAAACTAAAAGAAAAAACTGTTGCTTCGAAACTCGGTCACGAAACGTACAAACGCAGAGAACCAATCAAAAGGCCCGGAAATTAAAAAGACTAAAACGCCGAGAACCAATCAAAAGGGTTCCGTATGCAGTACCTTCTACCTGAGATGACCTATATATGGGGGCGCGTTTTATTCAACACATACACATACACGAAGACCAGCCAGAAGATAGACTTGAGAAGATGAAGCTGTCAAGACTGATTCCTGCTTACCTGCATGACCGGGCAGACTTGCTTATCTAAGTCGAGTAAACATCTGGCTTGTATTAATCTTAGAGGGTTTATTCGTGTCATCCAACCTGAGGTCGTATGTTCGGGTCAATCCAGCTGCCTGGAACTTCGCAGGAGCATAGTGGTTGTATCGGAGCTACATCCTTAGCCCCCCTCAGTCTTGGGTGGGCTAAAGGAACGATCATCACCGGGTGTTGTGTGCATCAAATTAAGAAGGACAGAACTGTTTTAAGAGATGAGTACACATTAGTACCATTTCCGTCGGCAAGTGTGAGCAATTAACTGTCTATGAAGAAAAACTGATTTAGCGTAGTGAGAGACAAAATTAACAGCACATCTGACAAATTCTCTATAATTGATTAACATCAGAGCTGATAAAAATTTTTTCCTATTATTGGAAGACTTGTTGTTATATATATATATATATATATATATATATATATATATATATATATATATATATATATATATATATATATATATATATATATATATATATATATATATATATATATATATATATATATATATATATATATATATATATATATATATATATATAATGAGTAACCACAATAATGCGGACAGCAGAAGGAAGAATCCTCCTCATCATGCTGCATGTCTTACAACAGGGAAACCGGGAAGGAAGGAACTGGCAGTAAGTCAGAAGGACCTCCATCATCCCCCTGTCTGTAAGGAAGTGACCGTGAATGGCACTCAAGTACTGTGTTTATATGACACAGGATTGGACTTTGATTCAGTGCTGTGCACTTCTCTAGTGTCCTGACCAGATAACCACAGAAACAGTGGAAATCAGAAGACCGATCAAGGGATCAAGAACCATGACATTACCCATAGCCCGAAGCAACATAAGATCTCGCTATGTGGAAGGAGAAATCAAAACAGCAGTGATGGACGACCCTTTTTACCCTTTGATGTAAGCCGGTCGTCTGCGATTTTCATTCTCTGGTTCATCTTTATCTTGAAATACTATCTCAAAAGTCTCCAGTGGCATCCGCCTAACGGCAGTCACAGTAAGCCGGTCGTTTGCGATTTTCATTCTCTGGTTTATCTTCATCTTGAAATACTATCTCAAAAGTCTCCAGTGGCATCCGCCTAACGGCAGTCACAGTAAGCCGGTCGTTTGCGATTTTCATTCTCTGGTTTATCTTCATCTTGAAATACTATCTCAAAAGTCTCCAGTGGCATCCGCCTAACGGCAGTCACAGTAAGCCGGTCGTTTGCGATTTTCATTCTCTGGTTTATCTTTTTCTTGAAATACTATCTCAAAAGTCTCCAGTGGCATCCGCCTAACGGCAGTCACAGTAAGCCGGTCGTCTGCGATTTTCATTCTCTGGTTTATCTTCATCTTGAAATACTATCTCAAAAGTCTCCAGTGGCATCCGCCTAACGGCAGTCACAGTAAGCCGGTCGTTTGCGATTTTCATTCTCTGGTTTATCTTCATCTTGAAATACTATCTCAAAAGTCTCCAGTGGCATCCGCCTAACGGCAGTCACAGTAAGCCGGTCGTTTGCGATTTTCATTCTCTGGTTCATCTTCATCTTGAAATACTATCTCAAAAGTCTCCAGTGGCATCCGCCTACCGGCAGTCACAGTAAGCCGGTCGTCTGCGATTTTCATTCTCTGGTTTATCTTCATCTTGAAATACTATCTCAAAAGTCTCCAGTGGCATCCGCCTAACGGCAGTCACAGTAAGCCGGTCGTTTGCGATTTTCATTCTCTGGTTTATCTTCATCTTGAAATACTATCTCAAAAGTCTCCAGTGGCATCCGCCTACCGGCAGTCACAGTAAGCCGGTCGTTTGCGATTTTCATTCTCTGGTTTATCTTCATCTTAAAATACTATCTCAAAAGTCTCCAGTGGCATCCGCCTAACGGCAGTCACAGTAAGCCGGTCGTCTGCGATTTTCTTTCTCCGGTTTATCTTTATCTTGAAATACTATCTCAAAAGTCTCCAGTGGCATCCGCCTAACGGCAGTCACAGTAAGCCGGTCGTTTGCGATTTTCATTCTCTGGTTTATTTTCATCTTGAAATACTATCTCAAAAGTCTCCAGTGGCATCCGCCTAACGGCAGTCACAGTAAGCCGGTCGTCTGCGATTTTCATTCTCTGGTTCATCTTTATCTTGAAATACTATCTCAAAAGTCTCCAGTGGCATCCGCCTAACGGCAGTCACAGTAAGCCGGTCGTTTGCGATTTTCATTCTCTGGTTTATCTTCATCTTGAAATACTATCTCAAAAGTCTCCAGTGGCATCCGCCTACCGGCAGTCACAGTAAGCCGGTCGTTTGCGATTTTCATTCTCTGGTTTATCTTCATCTTGAAATACTATCTCAAAAGTCTCCAGTGGCATCCGCCTACCGGCAGTCACAGTAAGCCGGTCGTTTGCGATTTTCATTCTCTGGTTTATCTTCATCTTGAAATACTATCTCAAAAGTCTCCAGTGGCATCCGCCTACCGGCAGTAACAGTAAGCCGGTCGTCTGCGATTTTCATTCTCTGGTTTATCTTCATCTTGAAATACTATCTCAAAAGTCTCCAGTGGCATCCGCCTAACGGCAGTCACAGTAAGCCGGTCGTTTGCGATTTTCATTCTCTGTTTCATCTTCATCTTGAAATACTATCTCAAAAGTCTCCAGTGGCATCCGCCTAACGGCAGTCACAGTAAGCCGGTCGTTTGCGATTTTCATTCTCTGGTTTATCTTCATCTTGAAATACTATCTCAAAAGTCTCCAGTGGCATCCGCCTAACGGCAGTCACAGTAAGCCGGTCGTTTGCGATTTTCATTCTCTGGTTTATCTTTATCTTGAAATACTATCTCAAAAGTCTCCAGTGGCATCCGCCTAACGGCAGTCACAGTAAGCCGGTCGTTTGCGATTTTCATTCTCTGGTTTATCTTCATCTTGAAATACTATCTCAAAAGTCTCCAGTGGCATCCGCCTAACGGCAGTCACAGTAAGCCGGTCGTTTGCGATTTTCATTCTCTGGTTTATCTTCATCTTGAAATACTATCTCAAAAGTCTCCAGTGGCATCCGCCTAACGGCAGTCACAGTAAGCCGGTCGTCTGTGATTTTCATTCTCTGGTTTATCTTCATCTTGAAATACTATCTCAAAAGTCTCCAGTGGCATCCGCCTAACGGCAGTCACAGTAAGCCGGTCGTTTGCGATTTTCATTTTCTGGTTTATCTTCATCTTGAAATACTATCTCAAAAGTCTCCAGTGGCATCCGCCTACCGGCAGTCACAGTAAGCCGGTCGTTTGCGATTTTCATTCTCTGGTTTATCTTCATCTTGAAATACTATCTCAAAAGTCTCCAGTGGCATCCGCCTACCGGCAGTCACAGTAAGCCGGTCGTTTGCGATTTTCATTCTCTGGTTCATCTTTATCTTGAAATACTATCTCAAAAGTCTCCAGTGGCATCCGCCTAACGGCAGTCACAGTAAGCCGGTCGTTTGCGATTTTCATTCTCTGGTTTATCTTCATCTTGAAATACTATCTCAAAAGTCTCCAGTGGCATCCGCCTAACGGCAGTCACAGTAAGCCGGTCGTTTGCGATTTTCATTCTCTGGTTCATCTTTATCTTGAAATACTATCTCAAAAGTCTCCAGTGGCATCCGCCTAACGGCAGTCACAGTAAGCCGGTCGTTTGCGATTTTCATTCTCTGGTTTATCTTCATCTTGAAATACTATCTCAAAAGTCTCCAGTGGCATCCGCCTAACGGCAGTCACAGTAAGCCGGTCGTTTGCGATTTTCATTCTCTATTTTATCTTCATCTTGAAATACTATCTCAAAAGTCTCCAGTGGCATCCGCCTAACGGCAGTCACAGTAAGCCGGTCGTTTGCGATTTTCATTCTCTGGTTTATCTTCATCTTGAAATACTATCTCAAAAGTCTCCAGTGGCATCCGCCTAACGGCAGTCACAGTAAGCCGGTCGTTTGCGATTTTCATTCTCTGGTTTATCTTCATCTTGAAATACTATCTCAAAAGTCTCCAGTGGCATCCGCCTAACGGCAGTCACAGTAAGCCGGTCGTCTGCGATTTTCATTCTCTGGTTCATCTTCATCTTGAAATACTATCTCAAAAGTCTCCAGTGGCATCCGCCTAACGGCAGTCACAGTAAGCCGGTCGTTTGCGATTTTCATTCTCTGGTTTATCTTCATCTTGAAATACTATCTCAAAAGTCTCCAGTGGCATCCGCCTAACGGCAGTCACAGTAAGCCGGTCGTCTGCGATTTTCATTCTCCGGTTCATCTTTATCTTGAAATACTATCTAAAGTCTCCAGTGGCATCGGCCTAACGGCAGTCACAGTAAGCCGGTCGTTTGCGATTTTCATTCTCTGGTTTATCTTTATCTTGAAATACTATCTCAAAAGTCTCCAGTGGCATCCGCCTACCGGCAGTCACAGTAAGCCGGTCGTTTGCGATTTTCATTCTCTGGTTCATCTTTATCTTGAAATACTATCTCAAAAGTCTCCAGTGGCATCCGCCTAACGGCAGTCACAGTAAGCCGGTCGTTTGATATTTTCATTCTCTGGTTTATCTTCAACTTGAAATACTATCTCAAAAGTCTCCAGTGGCATCCGCCTACCGGCAGTCACAGTAAGCCGGTCGTCTGCGATTTTCATTCTCTGGTTCATCTTTATCTTGAAATACTATCTCAAAAGTCTCCAGTGGCATCCGCCTAACGGCAGTCACAGTAAGCCGGTCGTTTGCGATTTTCATTCTCTGGTTTATCTTCATCTTGAAATACTATCTCAAAAGTCTCCAGTGGCATCCGCCTAACGGCAGTCACAGTAAGCCGGTCGTTTGCGATTTTCATTCTCTGGTTTATCTTCATCTTGAAATACTATCTCAAAAGTCTCCAGTGGCATCCGCCTAACGGCAGTCACAGTAAGCCGGTCGTTTGCGATTTTCATTCTCTGGTTTATCTTCATCTTGAAATACTATCTCAAAAGTCTCCAGTGGCATCGGCCTACCGGCAGTCACAGTAAGCCGGTCGTTTGCGATTTTCATTCTCTGGTTTATCTTCATCTTGAAATACTATCTCAAAAGTCTCCAGTGGCATCCGCCTAACGGCAGTCACAGTAAGCCGGTCGTTTGCGATTTTCATTCTCTGGTTTATCTTCATCTTGAAATACTATCTCAAAAGTCTCCAGTGGCATCCGCCTACCGGCAGTCACAGTAAGCCGGTCGTCTGCGATTTTCATTCTCTGGTTCATCTTTATCTTGAAATACTATCTCAAAAGTCTCCAGTGGCATCCGCCTAACGGCAGTCACAGTAAGCCGGTCGTTTGCGATTTTCATTCTCCGTTTCATCTTCATCTTGAAATACTATCTCAAAAGTCTCCAGTGGCATCCGCCTAACGGCAGTCACAGTAAGCCGGTCGTTTGCGATTTTCATTCTCTGGTTTATCTTCATCTTGAAATACTATCTCAAAAGTCTCCAGTGGCATCCGCCTAACGGCAGTCACAGTAAGCCGGTCGTTTGCGATTTTCATTCTATGGTTTATCTTCATCTTGAAATACTATCTCAAAAGTCTCCAGTGGCATCCGCCTAACGGCAGTCACAGTAAGCCGGTCGTTTGCGATTTTCATTCTCTGGTTTATCTTTATCTGAAATACTATCTCAAAAGTCTCCAGTGGCATCCGCCTAACGGCAGTCACAGTAAGCCGGTCGTTTGCGATTTTCATTCTCTGGTTTATCTTCATCTTGAAATACTATCTCAAAAGTCTCCAGTGGCATCCGCCTAACGGCAGTCACAGTAAGCCGGTCGTTTGCGATTTTCATTCTCTGGTTTATCTTCATCTTAAAATACTATCTCAAAAGTCTCCAGTGGCATCCGCCTAACGGCAGTCACAGTAAGCCGGTCGTTTGCGATTTTCATTCTCTGGTTCATCTTTATCTTGAAATACTATCTCAAAAGTCTCCAGTGGCATCCGCCTAACGGCAGTCACAGTAAGCCGGTCGTTTGCGATTTTCATTCTCTGGTTTATCTTCATCTTGAAATACTATCTCAAAAGTCTCCAGTGGCATCCGCCTACCGGCAGTCACAGTAAGCCGGTCGTTTGCGATTTTCATTCTCTGGTTTATCTTTATCTTGAAATACTATCTCAAAAGTCTCCAGTGGCATCCGCCTAACGGCAGTCACAGTAAGCCGGTCGTTTGCGATTTTCATTCTCTGGTTTATCTTCATCTTGAAATACTATCTCAAAAGTCTCCAGTGGCATCCGCCTAACGGCAGTCACAGTAAGCCGGTCGTCTGCGATTTTCATTCTCTGGTTCATCTTTATCTTGAAATACTATCTCAAAAGTCTCCAGTGGCATCCGCCTAACGGCAGTCACAGTAAGCCGGTCGTTTGCGATTTTCATTCTCTGGTTTATCTTCATCTTGAAATACTATCTCAAAAGTCTCCAGTGGCATCCGCCTACCGGCAGTCACAGTAAGCCGGTCGTTTGCGATTTTCATTCTCTGGTTTATCTTAATCTTGAAATACTATCTCAAAAGTCTCCAGTGGCATCCGCCTAACGGCAGTCACAGTAAGCCGGTCGTTTGCGATTTTCATTCTCTGGTTTATCTTCATCTTGAAATACTATCTCAAAAGTCTCCAGTGGCATCCGCCTAACGGCAGTCACAGTAAGCCGGTCGTCTGCGATTTTCATTCTCTGGTTTATCTTCATCTTGAAATACTATCTCAAAAGTCTCCAGTGGCATCCGCCTAACGGCAGTCACAGTAAGCCGGTCGTTTGCGATTTTCATTCTCTGGTTTATCTTCATCTTGAAATACTATCTCAAAAGTCTCCAGTGGCATCCGCCTAACGGCAGTCACAGTAAGCCGGTCGTTTGCGATTTTCATTCTCTGGTTTATCTTTATCTTGAAATACTATCTCAAAAGTCTCCAGTGGCATCCGCCTAACGGCAGTCACAGTAAGCCGGTCGTTTGCGATTTTCATTCTCTGGTTTATCTTCATCTTGAAATACTATCTCAAAAGTCTCCAGTGGCATCCGCCTACCGGCAGTCACAGTAAGCCGGTCGTCTGCGATTTTCATTCTCTGGTTTATCTTTATCTTGAAATACTATCTCAAAAGTCTCCAGTGGCATCCGCCTAACGGCAGTCACAGTAAGCCGGTCGTCTGCGATTTTCATTCTCTGTTTCATCTTTATCTTGAAATACTATCTCAAAAGTCTCCAGTGGCATCCGCCTACCGGCAGTCACAGTAAGCCGGTCGTCTGCGATTTTCATTCTCTGGTTTATCTTCATCTTGAAATACTATCTCAAAAGTCTCCAGTGGCATCCGCCTACCGGCAGTCACAGTAAGCCGGTCGTTTGCGATTTTCATTCTCTGGTTTATCTTCATCTTGAAATACTATCTCAAAAGTCTCCAGTGGCATCCGCCTAACGGCAGTCACAGTAAGCCGGTCGTTTGCGATTTTCATTCTCTGGTTTATCTTCATCTTGAAATACTATCTCAAAAGTCTCCAGTGGCATCCGCCTAACGGCAGTCACAGTAAGCCGGTCGTTTGCGATTTTCATTCTCTGGTTTATCTTCATCTTGAAATACTATCTCAAAAGTCTCCAGTGGCATCCGCCTACCGGCAGTCACAGTAAGCCGGTCGTTTGCGATTTTCATTCTCTGGTTCATCTTCATCTTGAAATACTATCTCAAAAGTCTCCAGTGGCATCCGCCTAACGGCAGTCACAGTAAGCCGGTCGTTTGCGATTTTCATTCTCTGGTTTATCTTCATCTTGAAATACTATCTCAAAAGTCTCCAGTGGCATCCGCCTAACGGCAGTCACAGTAAGCCGGTCGTTTGCGATTTTCATTCTCTGGTTTATCTTCATCTTGAAATACTATCTCAAAAGTCTCCAGTGGCATCCGCCTAACGGCAGTCACAGTAAGCCGGTCGTTTGCGATTTTCATTCTCCGGTTCATCTTTATCTTGAAATACTATCTCAAAAGTCTCCAGTGGCATCCGCCTAACGGCAGTCACAGTAAGCCGGTCGTCTGCGATTTTCATTCTCTGGTTTATCTTCATCTTAAAATACTATCTCAAAAGTCTCCAGTGGCATCCGCCTAACGGCAGTCACAGTAAGCCGGTCGTTTGCGATTTTCATTCTCTGGTTTATCTTCATCTTGAAATACTATCTCAAAAGTCTCCAGTGGCATCCGCCTAACGGCAGTCACAGTAAGCCGGTCGTTTGCGATTTTCATTCTCTGGTTTATCTTCATCTTGAAATACTATCTCAAAAGTCTCCAGTGGCATCCGCCTAACGGCAGTCACAGTAAGCCGGTCGTTTGCGATTTTCATTCTCTGGTTTATCTTCATCTTGAAATACTATCTCAAAAGTCTCCAGTGGCATCCGCCTAACGGCAGTCACAGTAAGTCGGTCGTTTGCGATTTTCATTCTCTGGTTTATCTTCATCTTGAAATACTATCTCAAAAGTCTCCAGTGGCATCCGCCTAACGGCAGTCACAGTAAGCCGGTCGTTTGCGATTTTCATTCTCTGGTTTATCTTCATCTTGAAATACTATCTCAAAAGTCTCCAGTGGCATCCGCCTACCGGCAGTCACAGTAAGCCGGTCGTTTGCGATTTTCATTCTCTGGTTTATCTTTATCTTGAAATACTATCTCAAAAGTCTCCAGTGGCATCCGCCTAACGGCAGTCACAGTAAGCCGGTCGTTTGCGATTTTCATTCTCTGGTTTATCTTCATCTTGAAATACTATCTCAAAAGTCTCCAGTGGCATCCACCTACCGGCAGTCACAGTAAGCCGGTCGTTTGCGATTTTCATTCTCTGGTTTATCTTCATCTTGAAATACTATCTCAAAAGTCTCCAGTGGCATCCGCCTAACGGCAGTCACAGTAAGCCGGTCGTTTGCGATTTTCATTCTCTGGTTTATCTTCATCTTGAAATACTATCTCAAAAGTCTCCAGTGGCATCCGCCTAACGGCAGTCACGTTCATCTTCATCTTGAAATACTATCTCAAAAGTCTCCAGTGGCATCCGCCTAACGGCAGTCACAGTAAGCCGGTCGTTTGCGATTTTCATTCTCTGGTTTATCTTCATCTTGAAATACTATCTCAAAAGTCTCCAGTGGCATCCGCCTAACGGCAGTCACAGTAAGCCGGTCGTCTGCGATTTTCATTCTCTGGTTCATATTTATCTTGAAATACTATCTCAAAAGTCTCCAGTGGCATCCGCCTAACGGCAGTCACAGTAAGCCGGTCGTTTGCGATTTTCATTCTCTGGTTTATCTTTATCTTGAAATACTATCTCAAAAGTCTCCAGTGGCATCGGCCTAACGGCAGTCACAGTAAGCCGGTCGTTTGCGATTTTCATTCTCTGGTTCATCTTCATCTTGAAATACTATCTCAAAAGTCTCCAGTGGCATCCGCCTAACGGCAGTCACAGTAAGCCGGTCGTCTGCGATTTTCATTCTCTGGTTCATCTTCATCTTGAAATACTATCTCAAAAGTCTCCAGTGGCATCCGCCTAACGGCAGTCACAGTAAGCCGGTCGTTTGCGATTTTCATTCTCTGGTTTATCTTCATCTTGAAATACTATCTCAAAAGTCTCCAGTGGCATCCGCCTAACGGCAGTCACAGTAAGCCGGTCGTTTGCGATTTTCATTCTCTGGTTCATCTTCATCTTGAACTACTATCTCAAAGTCTCCAGTGGCATCCGCCTAACGGCAGTCACAGTAAGCCGGTCGTTTGCGATTTTCATTCTCTGGTTTATCTTCATCTTGAAATACTATCTCAAAAGTCTCCAGTGGCATCCGCCTACCGGCAGTCACAGTAAGCCGGTCGTCTTCGATTTTCATTCTCTGGTTCATCTTTATCTTGAAATACTATCTCAAAAGTCTCCAGTGGCATCCGCCTACCGGCAGTCACAGTAAGCCGGTCGTTTGCGATTTTCATTCTCTGGTTTATCTTCATCTTGAAATACTATCTCAAAAGTCTCCAGTGGCATCCGCCCACCGGCAGTCACAGTAAGCCGGTCGTCTGCGATTTTCATTCTCTGGTTTATCTTCATCTTGAAATACTATCTCAAAAGTCTCCAGTGGCATCCGCCTAACGGCAGTCACAGTAAGCCGGTCGTTTGCGATTTTCATTCTCTGGTTTATCTTCATCTTGAAATACTATCTCAAAAGTCTCCAGTGGCATCCGCCTAACGGCACGGCAGTCACAGTAAGCCGGTCGTTTGCGATTTTCATTCTCTGGTTTATCTTCATCTTGAAATACTATCTCAAAAGTCTCCAGTGGCATCCGCCTAACGGCAGTCACAGTAAGCCGGTCGTTTGCGATTTTCATTTTCTGGTTTATCTTCATCTTGAAATACTATCTCAAAAGTCTCCAGTGGCATCCGCCTAACGGCAGTCACAGTAAGCCGGTCGTTTGCGATTTTCATTCTCTGGTTTATCTTTATCTTGAAATACTATCTCAAAAGTCTCCAGTGGCATCCGCCTAACGGCAGTCACAGTAAGCCTTTCGTTTGCGATTTTCATTCTCTGGTTTATCTTCATCTTGAAATACTATCTCAAAAGTCTCCAGTGGCATCGGCCTACCGGCAGTCACAGTAAGCCGGTCGTTTGATATTTTCATTCTCTGGTTTATCTTCATCTTGAAATACTATCTCAAAAGTCTCCAGTGGCATCCGCCTACCGGCAGTCACAGTAAGCCGGTCGTTTGCGATTTTCATTCTCTGGTTTATCTTCATCTTGAAATACTATCTCAAAAGTCTCCAGTGGCATCCGCCTAACGGCAGTCACAGTAAGCCGGTCGTCTGCGATTTTCATTCTCTGGTTCATCTTCATCTTGAACTACTATCTCAAAAGTCTCCAGTGGCATCGGCCTACCGGCAGTCACAGTAAGCCGGTCGTTTGCGATTTTCATTCTCTGGTTTATCTTCATCTTGAACTACTATCTCAAAAGTCTCCAGTGGCATCGGCCTACCGGCAGTCACAGTAAGCCGGTCGTTTGCAATTTTCATTCTCTGGTTTATCTTCATCTTGAAATACTATCTCAAAAGTCTCCAGTGGCATCCGCCTAACGGCAGTCACAGTAAGCCGGTCGTCTGCGATTTTCATTCTCTGGTTCATCTTTATCTTGAAATACTATCTCAAAAGTCTCCAGTGGCATCCGCCTAACGGCAGTCACAGTAAGCCGGTCGTTTGCGATTTTCATTCTCTGGTTTATCTTCATCTTGAACTACTATCTCAAAAGTCTCCAGTGGCATCCGCCCTACTATCTCAAAAGTCTCCAGTGGCATCCGCCTAACGGCAGTCACAGTAAGCCGGTCGTTTGCGATTTTCATTCTCTGGTTTATCTTAATCTTGAAATACTATCTCAAAAGTCTCCAGTGGCATCCGCCTAACGGCAGTCACAGTAAGCCGGTCGTTTGCGATTTTCATTCTCTGGTTTATCTTCATCTTGAAATACTATCTCAAAAGTCTCCAGTGGCATCCGCCTACCGGCAGTCACAGTAAGCCGGTCGTTTGCGATTTTCATTCTCTGGTTCATCTTCATCTTGAAATACTATCTCAAAAGTCTCCAGTGGCATCCGCCTACCGGCAGTCACAGTAAGCCGGTCGTCTGCGATTTTCATTCTCCGGTTTATCTTTATCTTGAAATACTATCTCAAAAGTCTCCAGTGGCATCCGCCTAACGGCAGTCACAGTAAGTCGGTCGTCTGCGATTTTCATTCTCTGGTTTATCTTCATCTTGAAATACTATCTCAAAAGTCTCCAGTGGCATCCGCCTAACGGCAGTCACAGTAAGCCGGTCGTTTGCGATTTTCATTCTCTGGTTTATCTTCATCTTGAACTACTATCTCAAAAGTCTCCAGTGGCATCGGCCTACCGGCAGTCACAGTAAGCCGGTCGTCTGCGATTTTCATTCTCTGGTTCATCTTTATCTTGAAATACTATCTCAAAAGTCTCCAGTGGCATCCGCCTAACGGCAGTCACAGTAAGCCGGTCGTTTGCGATTTTCATTCTCTGGTTCATCTTTATCTTGAAATACTATCTCAAAAGTCTCCAGTGGCATCCGCCTAACGGCAGTCACAGTAAGCCGGTCGTTTGCGATTTTCATTCTCTGGTTTATCTTCATCTTGAACTACTATCTCAAAAGTCTCCAGTGGCATCCGCCTAACGGCAGTCACAGTAAGCCGGTCGTTTGCGATTTTCATTCTCTGGTTTATCTTCATCTTGAAATACAATCTCAAAAGTCTCCAGTGGCATCCGCCTAACGGCAGTCACAGTAAGCCGGTCGTTTGCGATTTTCATTCTCTGGTTTATCTTCATCTTGAAATACTATCTCAAAAGTCTCCAGTGGCATCGGCCTAACGGCAGTCACAGTAAGCCGGTCGTCTGCGATTTTCATTCTCTGGTTCATCTTTATCTTGAAATACTATCTCAAAAGTCTCCAGTGGCATCCGCCTAACGGCAGTCACAGTAAGCCGGTCGTCTGCGATTTTCATTCTCTGTTTTATCTTCATCTTGAAATACTATCTCAAAAGTCTCCAGTGGCATCCGCCTAACGGCAGTCACAGTAAGCCGGTCGTTTGCGATTTTCATTCTCTGGTTTATCTTCATCTTGAAATACTATCTCAAAAGTCTCCAGTGGCATCCGCCTAACGGCAGTCACAGTAAGCCGGTCGTTTGCGATTTTCATTCTCTGGTTTATCTTCATCTTGAAATACAATCTCAAAAGTCTCCAGTGGCATCCGCCTAACGGCAGTCACAGTAAGCCGGTCGTTTGCGATTTTCATTCTCTGGTTTATCTTCATCTTGAAATACTATCTCAAAAGTCTCCAGTGGCATCCGCCTACCGGCAGTCACAGTAAGCCGGTCGTTTGCGATTTTCATTCTCTGGTTTATCTTCATCTTAAAATACTATCTCAAAAGTCTCCAGTGGCATCCGCCTAACGGCAGTCACAGTAAGCCGGTCGTTTGCGATTTTCATTCTCTGGTTTATCTTTATCTTGAAATACTATCTCAAAAGTCTCCAGTGGCATCCGCCTACCGGCAGTCACAGTAAGCCGGTCGTTTGCGATTTTCATTCTCTGGTTCATCTTTATCTTGAAATACTATCTCAAAAGTCTCCAGTGGCATCCGCCTACCGGCAGTCACAGTAAGCCGGTCGTTTGCGATTTTCATTCTCTGGTTTATCTTCATCTTGAAATACTATCTCAAAAGTCTCCAGTGGCATCCGCCTAACGGCAGTCACAGTAAGCCGGTCGTTTGCGATTTTCATTCTCTGGTTTATCTTCATCTTGAAATACTATCTCAAAAGTCTCCAGTGGCATCCGCCTACCGGCAGTCACAGTAAGCCGGTCGTTTGCGATTTTCATTCTCTGGTTTATCTTCATCTTGAAATACTATCTCAAAAGTCTCCAGTGGCATCCGTCTACCGGCAGTCACAGTAAGCCGGTCGTTTGCGATTTTCATTCTCTGGTTTATCTTCATCTTGAAATACTATCTCAAAAGTCTCCAGTGGCATCCGCCTACCGGCAGTCACAGTAAGCCGGTCGTTTGCGATTTTCATTCTCTGGTTTATCTTCATCTTGAAATACTATCTCAAAAGTCTCCAGTGGCACCGCCTACCGGCAGTCACAGTAAGCCGGTCGTCTGCGATTTTCATTCTCTGGTTTATCTTTATCTTGAAATACTATCTCAAAAGTCTCCAGTGGCATCCGCCTACGGCAGTCACAGTAAGCCGGTCGTTTGCGATTTTCATTCTCTGGTTTATCTTCATCTTGAAATACTATCTCAAAAGTCTCCAGTGGCATCCGCCTACCGGCAGTCACAGTAAGCCGGTCGTTTGCGATTTTCATTCTCTGGTTTATCTTCATCTTGAAATACTATCTCAAAAGTCTCCAGTGGCATCCGCCTACCGGCAGTCACAGTAAGCCGGTCGTCTGCGATTTTCATTCTCTGGTTCATCTTCATCTTGAAATACTATCTCAAAAGTCTCCAGTGGCATCCGCCTAACGGCAGTCACAGTAAGCCGGTCGTTTGCGATTTTCATTCTCTGGTTTATCTTCATCTTGAAATACTATCTCAAAAGTCTCCAGTGGCATCCGCCTGCCGGCAGTCACAGTAAGCCGGTCGTTTGCGATTTTCATTCTCTGGTTTATCTTCATCTTGAAATACTATCTCAAAAGTCTCCAGTGGCATCCGCCTAACGGCAGTCACAGTAAGCCGGTCGTTTGCGATTTTCATTCTCTGGTTTATCTTCATCTTGAAATACTATCTCAAAAGTCTCCAGTGGCATCCGCCTAACGGCAGTCACAGTAAGCCGGTCGTTTGCGATTTTCATTCTCTGGTTTATCTTTATCTTGAAATACTATCTCAAAAGTCTCCAGTGGCATCCGCCTACCGGCAGTCACAGTAAGCCGGTCGTTTGCGATTTTCATTCTCTGGTTTATCTTCATCTTGAAATACTATCTCAAAAGTCTCCAGTGGCATCCGCCTAACGGCAGTCACAGTAAGCCGGTCGTTTGCGATTTTCATTCTGCGGTTTATCTTCATCTTGAAATACTATCTCAAAAGTCTCCAGTGGCATCCGCCTACGGCAGTCACAGTAAGCCGGTCGTTTGCGATTTTCATTCTCTGGTTTATCTTCATCTTGAAATACTATCTCAAAAGTCTCCAGTGGCATCCGCCTAACGGCAGTCACAGTAAGCCGGTCGTTTGCGATTTTCATTCTCTGGTTTATCTTCATCTTGAATTACTATCTCAAAAGTCTCCAGTGGCATCCGCCTAACGGCAGCCACAGTAAGCCGGTCGTCTGCGATTTTCATTCTCTGGTTTATCTTCATCTTGAAATACTATCTCAAAAGTCTCCAGATTCATCCGCCTAACGGCAGTCACAGTAAGCCGGTCGTCTGCGATTTTCATTCTCTGGTTTATCTTCATCTTGAAATACTATCTCAAAAGTCTCCAGTGGCATCCGCCTACCGGCAGTCACAGTAAGCCGGTCGTCTGCGATTTTCATTCTCTGGTTCATCTTCATCTTGAAATACTATCTCAAAAGTCTCCAGTGGCATCCGCCTAACGGCAGTCACAGTAAGCCGGTCGTTTGCGATTTTCATTCTCTGGTTTATCTTCATCTTGAAATACTATCTCAAAAGTCTCCAGTGGCATCCGCCTAACGGCAGTCACAGTAAGCCGGTCGTTTGCGATTTTCATTCTCTGGTTTATCTTCATCTTGAAATACTATCTCAAAAGTCTCCAGTGGCATCGGCCTACCGGCAGTCACAGTAAGCCGGTCGTTTGCGATTTTCATTCTCTGGTTTATCTTCATCTTGAAATACTATCTCAAAAGTCTCCAGTGGCATCCGCCTAACGGCAGTCACAGTAAGCCGGTCGTTTGCGATTTTCATTCTCTGGTTTATCTTCATCTTGAAATACTATCTCAAAAGTCTCCAGTGGCATCCGCCTAACGGCAGTCACAGTAAGCCGGTCGTCTGCGATTTTCATTCTCTGGTTTATCTTCATCTTGAAATACTATCTCAAAAGTCTCCAGTGGCATCCGCCTAACGGCAGTCACAGTAAGCCGGTCGTTTGCGATTTTCATTCTCTGGTTTATCTTTATCTTGAAATACTATCTCAAAAGTCTCCAGTGGCATCCGCCTAACGGCAGTCACAGTAAGCCGGTCGTTTGCGATTTTCATTCTCTGGTTTATCTTCATCTTGAAATACTATCTCAAAAGTCTCCAGTGGTATCGGCCTACCGGCAGTCACAGTAAGCCGGTCGTTTGCGATTTTCATTCTCTGGTTTATCTTCATCTTGAAATACTATCTCAAAAGTCTCCAGTGGCATCCGCCTAACGGCAGTCACAGTAAGCCGGTCGTCTGCGATTTTCATTCTCTGGTTTATCTTCATCTTGAAATACTATCTCAAAAGTCTCCAGTGGCATCCGCCTAACGGCAGTCACAGTAAGCCGGTCGTTTGCGATTTTCATTCTCTGGTTTATCTTCATCTTGAAATACTATCTCAAAAGTCTCCAGTGGCATCCGCCTAACGGCAGTCACAGTAAGCCGGTCGTTTGCGATTTTCATTCTCTGGTTTATCTTCATCTTGAAATACTATCTCAAAAGTCTCCAGTGGCATCGCCTAACGGCAGTCACAGTAAGCCGGTCGTTTGCGATTTTCATTCTCTGGTTTATCTTCATCTTGAAATACTATCTCAAAAGTCTCCAGTGGCATCCGCCTAACGGCAGTCACAGTAAGCCGGTCGTTTGCGATTTTCATTCTCTGGTTTATCTTCATCTTGAAATACTATCTCAAAAGTCTCCAGTGGCATCCGCCTAACGGCAGTCACAGTAAGCCGGTCGTTTGCGATTTTCATTTTCTGGTTTATCTTCATCTTGAAATACTATCTCAAAAGTCTCCAGTGGCATCCGCCTAACGGCAGTCACAGTAAGCCGGTCGTTTGCGATTTTCATTCTCTGGTTTATCTTCATCTTGAAATACTATCTCAAAAGTCTCCAGTGGCATCCGCCTAACGGCAGTCACAGTAAGCCGGTCGTCTGCGATTTTCATTCTCTGGTTTATCTTCATCTTGAAATACTATCTCAAAAGTCTCCAGTGGCATCCGCCTAACGGCAGTCACAGTAAGCCGGTCGTCTGCGATTTTCATTCTCTGGTTTATCTTCATCTTGAAATACTATCTCAAAAGTCTCCAGTGGCATCCGCCTAACTGCAATCACAGTAAGCCGGTCGTTTGCGATTTTCATTCTCTATTTTATCTTCATCTTGAAAAAGTATCTCAAAAGTCTCCAGTGGCATCCGCCTAACGGCAGTCACAGTAAGCCGGTCGTCTGCGATTTTCATTCTCCGGTTCATCTTCATCTTGAAATACTATCTCAAAAGTCTCCAGTGGCATCCGCCTAACGGCAGTCACAGTAAGCCGGTCGTTTGCGATTTTCATTCTCTGGTTTATCTTCATCTTGAAATACTATCTCAAAAGTCTCCAGTGGCATCCGCCTAACGGCAGTCACAGTAAGCCGGTCGTCTGCGATTTTCATTCTCTTGTTTATCTTCATCTTGAAATACTATCTCAAAAGTCTCCAGTGGCATCCGCCTAACGGCAGTCACAGTAAGCCGGTCGTCTGCTATTTTCATTCTCTGGTTTATCTTCATCTTGAAATACTATCTCAAAAGTCTCCAGTGGCATCCGCCTAACGGCAGTCACAGTAAGCCGGTCGTTTGCGATTTTCATTCTCTGGTTTATCTTCATCTTGAAATACTATCTCAAAAGTCTCCAGTGGCATCCGCCTAACGGCAGTCACAGTAAGCCGGTCGTTTGCGATTTTCATTCTCTGGTTTATCTTCATCTTGAAATACTATCTCAAAAGTCTCCAGTGGCATCCGCCTAACGGCAGTCACAGTAAGCCGGTCGTCTGCGATTTTCATTCTCTGGTTTATCTTCATCTTGAAATACTATCTCAAAAGTCTCCAGTGGCATCCGCCTAACGGCAGTCACAGTAAGCCGGTCGTTTGCGATTTTCATTCTCTGGTTTATCTTCATCTTGAAATACTATCTCAAAAGTCTCCAGTGGCATCCGCCTAACGGCAGTCACAGTAAGCCGGTCGTTTGCGATTTTCATTCTCTGGTTTATCTTCATCTTGAAATACTATCTCAAAAGTCTCCAGTGGCATCCGCCTAACGGCAGTCACAGTAAGCCGGTCGTCTGCGATTTTCATTCTCTGGTTTATCTTCATCTTGAAATGCTATCTCAAAAGTCTCCAGTGGCATCCGCCTAACGGCAGTCACAGTAAGCCGGTCGTTTGCGATTTTCATTCTCTGGTTTATCTTCATCTTGAAATACTATCTCAAAAGTCTCCAGTGGCATCCGCCTACCGGCAGTCACAGTAAGCCGGTCGTCTGTGATTTTCATTCTCTGGTTTATCTTCATCTTGAAATACTATCTCAAAAGTCTCCAGTGGCATCCGCCTAACGGCAGTCACAGTAAGCCGGTCGTTTGCGATTTTCATTCTCTGGTTTATCTTCATCTTGAAATACTATCTCAAAAGTCTCCAGTGGCATCCGCCTAACGGCAGTCACAGTAAGCCGGTCGTTTGCGATTTTTATTCTCTGGTTTATCTTCATCTTGAAATACTATCTCAAAAGTCTCCAGTGGCATCCGCCTAACGGCAGTCACAGTAAGCCGGTCGTTTGCGATTTTCATTCTCTGGTTTATCTTCATCTTGAAATACTATCTCAAAAGTCTCCAGTGGCATCCGCCTAACGGCAGTCACAGTAAGCCGGTCGTTTGCGATTTTCATTCTCTGGTTTATCTTCATCTTGAAATACTATCTCAAAAGTCTCCAGTGGCATCCGCCTACCGGCAGTCACAGTAAGCCGGTCGTTTGCGATTTTCATTCTCTGTTTTATCTTCATCTTGAAATACTATCTCAAAAGTCTCCAGTGGCATCCGCCTAACGGCAGTCACAGTAAGCCGGTCGTTTGCGATTTTCATTCTCTGGTTTATCTTCATCTTGAAATACTATCTCAAAAGTCTCCAGTGGCATCCGCCTAACGGCAGTCACAGTAAGCCGGTCGTTTGCGATTTTCATTCTCTGGTTCGTTTGCGATTTTCATTCTCTGGTTTATCTTTATCTTGAAATACTATCTCAAAAGTCTCCAGTGGCATCCGCCTAACGGCAGTCACAGTAAGCCGGTCGTTTTCGATTTTCATTCTCTGGTTTATCTTCATCTTGAAATACTATCTCAAAAGTCTCCAGTGGCATCCGCCTACCGGCAGTCACAGTAAGCCGGTCGTCTGCGATTTTCATTCTCTGGTTCATCTTCATCTTGAAATACTATCTCAAAAGTCTCCAGTGGCATCCGCCTAACGGCAGTCACAGTAAGCCGGTCGTTTGCGATTTTCATTCTCTGGTTTATCTTCATCTTGAAATACTATCTCAAAAGTCTCCAGTGGCATCCGCCTAACGGCAGTCACAGTAAGCCGGTCGTTTGCGATTTTCATTCTCTGGTTTATCTTCATCTTGAAATACTGTCTCAAAAGTCTCCAGTGGCATCCGCCTAACGGCAGTCACAGTAAGCCGGTCGTCTGCGATTTTCATTCTCTGGTTTATCTTCATCTTGAAATACTATCTCAAAAGTCTCCAGTGGCATCCGCCTAACGGCAGTCACAGTAAGCCGGTCGTTTGCGATTTTCATTCTCTGGTTTATCTTCATCTTGAAATACTATCTCAAAAGTCTCCAGTGGCATCGGCCTACCGGCAGTCACAGTAAGCCGGTCGTTTGCGATTTTTATTCTCCGGTTCATCTTCATCTTGAACTACTATCTCAAAAGTCTCCAGTGGCATCCGCCTAACGGCAGTCACAGTAAGCCGGTCGTCTGCGATTTTCATTCTCTGGTTTATCTTCATCTTGAAATACTATCTCAAAAGTCTCCAGTGGCATCCGCCTAACGGCAGTCACAGTAAGCCGGTCGTTTGCGATTTTCATTCTCTGGTTTATCTTCATCTTGAAATACTTTCTCAAAAGTCTCCAGTGGCATCCGCCTAACGGCAGTCACAGTAAGCCGGTCGTTTGCGATTTTCATTCTCTGGTTTATCTTCATCTTGAAATACTATCTCAAAAGTCTCCAGTGGCATCCGCCTAACGGCAGTCACAGTAAGCCGGTCGTTTGCGATTTTCATTCTCTGGTTTATCTTCATTTTGAAATACTATCTCAAAAGTCTCCAGTGGCATCCGCCTAACGGCAGTCACAGTAAGCCGGTCGTTTGCGATTTTCATTCTCTGGTTCATCTTCATCTTGAAATACTATCTCAAAAGTCTCCAGTGGCATCCGCCTACCGGCAGTCACAGTAAGCCGGTCGTCTGCGATTTTCATTCTCTGGTTTATCTTTATCTTGAAATACTATCTCAAAAGTCTCCAGTGGCATCCGCCTAACGGCAGTCACAGTAAGCCGGTCGTTTGCAATTTTCATTCTCTGGTTTATCTTCATCTTGAAATACTATCTCAAAAGTCTCCAGTGGCATCGGCCTACCGGCAGTCACAGTAAGCCGGTCGTTTGCGATTTTCATTCTCTGGTTTATCTTCATCTTGAACTACTATCTCAAAAGTCTCCAGTGGCATCCGCCTACCGGCAGTCACAGTAAGCCGGTCGTTTGCGATTTTCATTCTCTGGTTTATCTTCATCTTGAAATACTATCTCAAAAGTCTCCAGTGGCATCCGCCTACCGGCAGTCACAGTAAGCCGGTCTTTTGCGATTTTCATTCTCTGGTTTATCTTCATCTTGAAATACTATCTCAAAAGTCTCCAGTGGCATCCGCCTACCGGCAGTCACAGTAAGCCGGTCGTTTGCGATTTTCATTCTCTGGTTTATCTTCATCTTGAAATACTATCTCAAAAGTCTTCAGTGGCATCCGCCTACCGGCAGTCACAGTAAGCCGGTCGTTTGCGATTTTCATTCTCTGGTTTATCTTCATCTTGAAATACTATCTCAAAAGTCTCCAGTGGCATCCGCCTACCGGCAGTCACAGTAAGCCGGTCGTTTGCGATTTTCATTCTCTGGTTTATCTTCATCTTGAAATACTATCTCAAAAGTCTCCAGATTCATCCGCCTAACGGCAGTCACAGTAAGCCGGTCGTCTGCGATTTTCATTCTCTGGTTTATCTTCATCTTGAAATACTATCTCAAAAGTCTCCAGTGGCATCCGCCTAACGGCAGTCACAGTAAGCCGGTCGTTTGCGATTTTCATTCTCTGGTTTATCTTCATCTTGAAATACTATCTCAAAAGTCTCCAGTGGCATCCGCCTAACGGCAGTCACAGTAAGCCGGTCGTCTGCGATTTTCATTCTCTGGTTTATCTTCATCTTGAAATACTATCTCAAAAGTCTCCAGTGGCATCCGCCTACCGGCAGTCACAGTAAGCCGGTCGTTTGCGATTTTCATTCTCTGGTTTATCTTCATCTTGAAATACTATCTCAAAAGTCTCCAGTGGCATCCGCCTAACGGCAGTCACAGTAAGCCGGTCGTCTGCGATTTTCATTCTCTGGTTTATCTTCATCTTGAAATACTATCTCAAAAGTCTCCAGTGGCATCGGCCTACCGGCAGTCACAGTAAGCCGGTCGTTTGCGATTTTCATTCTCTGGTTTATCTTCATCTTGAACTACTATCTCAAAAGTCTCCAGTGGCATCCGCCTACCGGCAGTCACAGTAAGCCGGTCGTCTGCGATTTTCATTCTCCGGTTCATCTTTATCTTGAAATACTATCTCAAAAGTCTCCAGTGGCATCCGCCTAACGGCAGTCACAGTAAGCCAGTCGTTTGCGATTTTCATTCTCTGGTTTATCTTCATCTTGAACTACTATCTCAAAAGTCTCCAGTGGCATCCGCCTAACGGCAGTCACAGTAAGCCGGTCGTCTGCGATTTTCATTCTCCGGTTCATCTTCATCTTGAAATACTATCTCAAAAGTCTCCAGTGGCATCCGCCTAC
>JAMPIV010021645.1:0-50576 GCA_024509875.1 Oreohelix idahoensis
TACAGTCTCTTCCAACTTGTCTTTTGAGGAACAGCGTCAAGTATCCTCTACGTTACAATCATATCAGGATGTCCTTACCGACATTCCTGGACACACAGATGTCATAGAACATGACATCATACTTACTGATCGTAATCCGATCAGAGTAAGACCATACCCAATACCTATTCATTTTCAAGCACAAGTCGAGAAAGAATTGGATGAAATGATTCAACTACAAATAATTGAACCATCCACTTCAGCTTATTCTTCGTCGATAGTTATTGTTCGAAAGAAAGACAATAACATACGTCTTTGCGTTGATTATCGCAAATTAAATCAAGTTACGAAGTTCGATGCTGAACCTATGCCGTTATTAGATGATCTACTTATTAGACTTTTTAAAGCTAAATTCTTTACTAAACTAGACTTGTCGAAAGGTTATTGGCAAGTCCCATTGACGGAACACGCCAAACCTCTCACTGCTTTTTCGACACCTAGGGGTCTGTTTCAATGGAATTTTATGCCTTTCGGGCTTATGAACGCCCCAGCGACTTTCGTACGCATGATGCGACGAATTCTATCAGATCGTGCAGATGTCATTGCATATTTAGACGACATCTGTCTTTTCAGCGATACTTGGGAAGAACACTATGTGGGTCTAAAGGAATTGCTATCTACTCTACGTGAGCATAGTTTGACTGCTAAACCCTCTAAAGCTTTTGTTGGGTTTAGTGAAATTTCCTTCCTAGGTCATCGAGTTGGTCATGGTCTGTTGAAGACAGAGGACCAAAACATTTCAAAGATATTAAATATCTCGGTTCCGAAGACAAAAAAGCAAGTGCGTAGTCTCTTGGGATTGATACAATTCTATGGAAGATTCATTGAGAATCTGTCCTCCATTATGGCACCACTTTCAACGTTATTGAAAAAAGGTTCTCCTAATATGGTGCGTTGGTCCCAAGAATGCCAATCTTCATTGGATCAGGTTAAGAATTTGTTCTCATCTCATCCTATCTTAAGACTACCGACGATTGATAAGACTTTTGTCCTTCGTAGTGATGCCTCTTCCACTGGCATTGGAGCGGCACTAATGCAGGAATATTCAGGAACTCTGCATCCTGTAATGTATATTTCTAGGAAGCTGAATGCGGCAGAAAGGAATTACTCGGTTTTGGACCGTGAATTGTTGGCTATGGTTTGGTCCATTCTTAAGCTACAAAGGTTCCTTCTGGGCGCGCATTTCTTTATGGAAAACCGACCAAAAAGCTCTTACGGCTATGCAAAGTAAGGATTTGAAGAGCTCGAGATCTACTCGTTATGCTATTGCTCTTCAGCCTTTCCATTTCACGGTGCGAGCTATCCGTGGTTCGGATAATGTGATGGCGGACATATTGTCTAGATGCCCACATGATTCCAGTTAAATCTTGTGTCCTAGTTTTTTCTGATATATTTTCAGACTTAGGTCTGTCCTTAATATCATAATATGTTGTAATACAAATGTATTTGGATGATGTTTAGATAATTTAACAAATTTCATTTTGTCCATCCATCAGTGATATGTTGCTAAAATAGCATTGACATTTGTATATTGCTATGGTTATATTATTTAGTAATGTTTTATATATGATTGGTATTGCCAGCAACTTAGGTTTCTTGAATGGTATCCCTTAGTTTGTTTGGCTTAAAGGAAATATTTTCTCCTATGTTGGGAGATGATTTGTACCCTCTTCTATTGTACCTGATATTAGGTTCATTGTTTGCATGAGCACAGAAGTGATACTGGTGCTATCTTGCTCATGAACATATTAAAAAAAAAAAAAATTGCATTTTTTTTTTTACAGGGGGGTGGTAGTAATGTTGCTGTCATTTTCGACGGAGTCATCTGTCAAGTTATTTGCTTATGTTTGTATCATAAGAATAATTGTGTCTTTACCTGCGATGTCAGGTTGATTAGGGGTTGTCTTCCCTTGTTTATTCATTCATTGTGTTTGACCTTTAGGGTCAGAGGTTGACAGTTCGGCGTAGGCCTATGGGAAGGTTTTTTAAGCGGGAGTGAGATATACTTCCGGGAAGCCGGGAGGTCCTGTTTTTCTGAAGGGACCAAGAGTCCATTGTTTTTTCGGGGAGAATCTTCGAAGTAACTGCTATGGCAGTTTTCCCCAGTGAATCTCTGTGCGTCGGGATGACGACAGAATTCCTTGTTTAGTTCTGAGGATTCATTTTCCAGGTAATACCGACCTTTATGCATTATTACGCTTTTCGGTGGCAGAACATGTAAAGGATTACCTAGGGTGAACAGCAGCTCACTGATCCGCCATTTCAGAACTTATATATTTGTGCTCGAGGTAGCCATCCAAGACTGTTAGTCTTATATTGTCCAGAAATCCAGTGACGAAGATATATTGTGGGAGCCGCAGATTGGCGGAGTTCATATCTACAATAAGTATTACTGCAGGGTTGATGATAACCTATTTAACAGAAGTACACGGCCGACGTCAGAACGAGGCCTGTGCTTCCGGCTATTATACTACAGCCTGATATGTGCAATTGGCGGGGAGTGCCAAGTTGCACCTATGTGTCCAAGTGACTAAGGCATCTGACGCGTTTAGTCAGAGACGCCAAGGGCGACGCTACGAACTGTCATTATTGAAGAACTTTGCTATTGACCATGCACGTCTATTCTGATGTTTACCTTTTTGAATGCCAAATGTATACCTATCGATGTCAGGTCAGCATGACCTTGTTACACTGACTGTTCCTGTTGATATTATGTGTGTTCCCGTCAATAAATGTCTTGAAACATGCCTGCAGTGTCAAAGCATCCTTGATTACTGCATGTGAGAGTATGGGTTGCAGGATCTACATCTATACGAGCCTAAACACATTCGCGTCTTCATTCGCACCCACACTCAATTCATCATACGCTCGCACTACACATCTAACAACATGTATACTGTCTTGGGCCAGTGATCACATCAACAAGAGAAAAAAGACAGTTACACTTGTCCATCGCCATGGAGATGAAAAAGGAACCACTTTCATCATTTGAATATCCATTACACCCCTGTGAGACAGCAGCCCAGGTGAAAATCAGTACACATTTAACGAAAACTCAGAAAGAGAGAGTGCAACAGGTTCTAAATAATCATGCAGAGGTGTTAACAGACCGACCAGGGCATACAAACCCATTGGAATATGATATGAAACTGATAGACCCCACACCTGTCTGTATGAAACCATATTCGATTCCGTTTGCTAAGGAGAAAGCTTTGAAGGAAGAGATAGACTATCTGTTGAAGGAAGGAATTATTTCGCACAGTGAATCTTCGTATAGTTCCGGTGTTGTACTCTTAAGGAAGCCCTCTGGAGAACATAGACTCTGTATAGATTACAGGAGACTGAATGCTATTACAGAAGGACAGGTGGATCCATTGCCGGATACAAATCAGTTGTTTGCCAGACTAATAATAATAATAATAATAAATTCTTTAAGCGCCAAACACGGCGCATAAGGCAGAAACCAGTGCTCTCCAGGTTGTTCGTTGTGACGCCACTCCTCTTAGCTCTTGCACATTATTTAGGCCCAACGTTCTTCCTTCTCTTATTATTGTTCTTCTGAGTGTTTCTTTTGGTCTTCCTTTTTTCCGCTTACCCTCAGGAACCCAAGTGAGCGCCTGTAGTGGTATTCTGTTGTTTTGCATTCGTAGGACATGACCGATATATGACCATCGTCTTTTCCTTATATAGTCGGAGACATATTTCTGCCTAGAGTCTTCTCTTATTTGTCGATTAGTCTTGAATTCTTTCCAACTGATGTTCATGAGTTTTCTAAGACATTTGTTCTCGAATGTATTCAGCTTGTTCTCCAATGATTTTGTTATTTTCCAACTCTCACAGCCGTATGTTAACACTGAGATAACATTTGAATTAAACAGACGAAGCTTGGTATGTATATTCAATGATCGTAATTTCCAAATGTTAGATAATCTATTGAAGGCGCTAGCTGCCAAAGCAATTCTAGTATGGATTTCTCTTGTTGTGTCACCATCCTGAGTCATTTTACTGCCTAAATAATTGAAACTTTCAACTTTCTGTAGTTTTTCCCCGTTCAAGATGATATCAAAGGTCTCGTTAGAAAAGTTCATAGCTTTAGTTTTAGAGGCATTTATTTGGAGACCAATTTTAACCGAGAGATGACACAAATTATTTATTGCTTCTTGGGATTGTCTTGGTGTTGAACTTAAGAATGCTACATCATCTGCGAAATCCAGGTCCCCCAGGAATTTTCCATTTGTCCATTTTATACCCAATTGTTCATTGTGGGTATAGTTTCTCATAACCCAATCAATAGCTATTCCAAAATGTAGTGGTGACATAATACAGCCTTGTTTCACCCCTGTTTCTACTGTAAACCATTCTGTATTCCCTTTATTTGTTCTAACACAACATCTTGCATTGTCATATAGCGCTTTGATTATATTCACATATTTTGTTGGAAAACCATAGATTGTAAGTATCTTCCACAATGATGGGCGGTGTAGACTATCAAAGGCTTTTTGAAAATCGACGAAGGTGATAATAAGTGGCGATTGCCTTTCCACTGATTCTTCTATAATTGTTCTTAGTGTGAATATTTGATCAATACATGATCGTTTCGGCCTGAAACCCGCTTGTTCTTCTCTGATCTTTTCGTCAGCATGCAATTTAAGTCTTTCTAACATCATGCAACATAATAATTTTCCAGGTACTGATAATAGAGATATACCACGCCAGTTATTACAGTCTGATAGATCACCTTTCTTCGGTAACCTTACAATAATACTGTCTTTCCATTGTTGTGGTGGTTGTTCTTCTCTCCATACTTCATTTATAATATCTAAAATTCTCAAGAGGTTGTTGTCATTAACTGCTTTAATCATTTCCCCTGAAATTTCGTCAACTCCAGCAGCTTTAAAATTTTTTAATCTTTTAACGGCTTGTTTGATCTCGTCCAGCGTGAATTCATCGCAAGTTATTGGCAAGGTGGTTGTGGATGTTTCATTATTAAAATCAGGTGTTACTGTTGGTGGTGGTCTGTTTAGCACCTCCATGAAGTGCTCAGCCCATCTCTTCATTTGTTCTTTTTCTGTTGGTATTGAATTCCCTAATTTACCTTTAACAGGTGTTTCCATAGCAGTAGGCTGGTGACATAGTTGTTTTGTAATTTGATAAAGGCACCTACTATTACCAGTTCTTGCAGCATTTTCAGCTTCTACGGCCAGTTCATTGATGAAATGTCTTTTATCTCTTCGAGTTTTTGTCTTCACTTCTTTATTTAACAAGTTATAAGTTAGTTTGCAAGATTCAACTGCATTATGTGTACTTGCCGCTAGTAGTTTAAGTTTTGCTGTTTTCCTTTCTTGTATTTTATCCCAAGTATCTTCTCTCATCCATTTTTTCTTTTTATGTACTAGGTATCCGGTGGTCGCTACAGCTGCTTCTGTCATTGCTGTTCTCAGTTGTTCCCATTTAGTATCGATTGTCTTGGTGGTGATATCGTTGTCAATTTTGCCTAAAGCATCGAAATAGTTGTTCATTTTGACATTATATTCCTTCTTTATATCATTTGATTGCAGTCTGTGTACATCTATTCTTCTATTTTTATTCGGTTGGTATAACTTCTTCAGTTTAATTCTCATTTTAGCTATGCAGAGGTTATGATCGCTTCCGATCTCTGCACCTCTGTATGCTCTGACGTCTTGAACTGATGAGCGAAATTTAGCGCTTATGCAGAAGTGATCTATCTGGTTCTTAGTTCTGCCATCAGGTGAATTCCATGTTATCTTGTGGATATTCTTATGTGGAAAGATGGTGTCTGCCACAACGAGGTTTGATATTTCACAAAGTTCTAGAGGTCTTTCGCCATTTTGATTCAAACAGCCTATGCCATGAGTACCGAGATATCTTTGTACTCCATCGTTGTTGTCACCTACTTTGGCGTTAAAATCACCCATGACTGCTATTATGTCATGCTTGGGTATTGTGTTGATGGTACTTAGAAGTGCTTCATAGAAGTCATCTTTTGTGGTATCAAGAGCGTCGTTAGTTGGTGCATAACATTGTACAATTGAGAGCTTGAAAAATCGTGTCTGAAATCTAGCTAATATTAGCCTCTCATTGATAGGTACCCAGCTGATAAGCGATGCTGCTGCTTTCTGTGTCATTAGGATGGCTACTCCCTCTGTGTGACGATTATCATTACTACCAGAGTATATAATTTGCTTTTTTTCTTCTGAAATATTTTTTATGCCCTTCCCCGTCCATCTACACTCGCTGACACCCAGACTAAATAAAGCTAAATATTTCTCAAAAGTGGATCTGAGTAAAGGATACTATCAGATTCCAGTAAAGCCTGAGGTTAGACCATACCTAGCCTTTAGTACCTCAGAAGGACACTATGAGTTTAATAGATTGCCATTTGGATTGAAGAATGCGCCTAGTGTCTTCTCTAGAATGATGAGAAAATTATTGGACCCTCTGAATAATCCATGTATAACAAATTTCATGGATGATATCCTTATAGCAACAGAAACATTTGAGGAACACATTGACTCTCTGAATATGCTGTTTAATCGACTTAGGGAAGCAAATTTAACAGCCCGACCAACCAAATGTTGCGTTGGATGTAAAGAATTGGAATTTTTGGGACACACAGTTTATCAGGGAAACATGACCCCTGACCCAAAGAATTTAGAGAAACTACAGAAAGCCCCGAGACCACAAACCAAGAAGGACGTGAGATCATTTGTATCATTATGTGGTTTCTACCAGAAGTATATCAAAAACTTTAATTCCATATGTGCACCGTTAACTGATTTGACACGTAAAGGACATCCAGATCGCATTACATGGACACCACAATGTGAAATGGCTTACCAGGAATTGAAGGAAAAGCTCACAAGCAAACCTATTTTGAAATTACCTGACTTAAGTCAAGAATTCATAGTAAGGACGGATGCCAGTAATATTGGGTTAGGTGCAACTCTACTACAGAAATCAGATGCATTGGATGGGGAATTAAGCCCAGTGGCATATGCTAGCAGAAAGTTGAATAAAGCTGAAATCAACTACTCAACTAGCGAAAAAGAATGTCTTGCAGTAATATTGGCAATAAAGAAATTCAATATTTATCTGTATGGGAAGGCATTTAAGTTGCAAACGGATCACAAACCTTTATCGTTTCTAGCACAGGCTAGGCATGAGAACTCTAGGTTACTCCGATGGTCCTTACTTTTGGCTCCATATAATTTTAGCATTGAGTATATATCTGGAAAAACAAATTTGGGAGCGGATTTTTTAAGCCGCCATCCGTGTGATGAGAATCACCGTAAACCCCAGAAATAATAATAAATTTCTCTATGTGTATATAGAATAAAGGACTGACATATAATGTCTGTTTTAAGAGGGGAGATGTCGTGAATTATTCTAATCCACATATATAAATTATCAGGTAAATATAAAGCCTAACAAATACATTTAATAAAGAAAAGAGCAATGGTAAAAGAACAGTGCTGTCACAATGACTGTACTCGAAATCCCCTTGTTTTCTACTTCGTCGGCAAATTGTAACGCTTTCACGTTGATAGTAAAAGCCTACTTGTCGCTGCACGCTTTCTTCAATGAAACGTGTACTGTATTTCTTGGAAAAACCTTGAGATACGCAAGCTGATCAATGACCTAGATTTAATATTTCATTCATTCCATACACGGCGTAACTAAAAGACAGATAAAGCAGGAGAGAGAGAGGGGCGAATGAAGGCAGGACACATGCAACACTACACGCGTCGCGCGATTAATAGTAACGCAAATCCCACGTGTAAGGCTGTGGTGAAGTGGGATGTTATAAATATTTATAGGGGACTTAGTGTACTGACTGAGATCAGCTGTGAAGGTATCTATATCTAATAAGAGTAGTGTATTATAGATAACCTTACTTGCTGCCACATATATATATATCTCAGTCAGAATTATTCTGGAATAGTGTGATGACTACGTTGTATGTCTAGGGTATGTGTATGATGAAGTGTAAGTCATAACAACAACAGACAGATAAACAATTTAATTTATTCCACCACACTTGACAACACTGTGACACTCACATACATAAAACACTCTTCAAGGATATCTTAAAGGAGTCACTGATAACTTTTCAAATAACAATATGTATTCATTGCTGTCATGAATGAATATGTGTCCTGATTCAAATACAAAGGGAACCAGGAATCACAATCAATTTTAATTACAAGTTGTATGTACAGAATTTCTCAATATGAATATTGTAGTGACATATATTATTAAAAGTATCCTATGTGTGTCAGTTGTGTAGTAGTAATATGAGGTAATACTGGTTTTGTTTGTTCAAGCTCTGTTGGTATTTGTCATCATGACTTCAATAGTTTGTCTTTATTGGAACTAGTATTGGAGATGTTCTCAGTTCCTGATATTAAAACAATTTACTTCCCCTCTTAAGTTTATGTTACAATGTTATTTTAAGATGGGGGTACATAATTTTGAGCTCAGCTGGCCACATCAGCTTATCTTGCGTGATGGCGGCAGGAAAAGACTCCTCTGCTCGATTTCTCCCCTGTGCTCTGGAGACACCTCACTGATAGCTAAATGGACCAAGGAGTATGCTGTCCGACTCTGGATTCAGCAAAGCTCTGACCAGGTGCTGCTCAATACCATCAAGACCACGGTCCCTGAAAACAAGAAGGATGTACCTTCTACTTCATAACTAATTGATACTCTAGTTTTACACTGAGCACAATACATCACAAACATTGAGTTCAGAGCGTTAGGCCAACTGTCAGCTTCATCTGAAATACTTTATACCAGCATTAACCTCCTTAATGGTTACCACGCCTCTGCACTTCCAGCATTATTTCTTCTAATCAATAATCTAGGTGTCAGTGTACTGTTTGGCCATTCCATGCAGTTTTACTTTCCTCCGACACCTTCTGTTCAGGCTGGAGCATTATAGGCTTTACATCATGTTTGCTACTGAACTACACATATATACAGGCATAAATTAACAATTCACATTCAATTTTCATTAAAAGATACTGAATGTTTCAAGCTTACCACAATTCATGGAAACAAACACAGATACGTTGATTAGCAATGAATTCTGGCACAAATACTGGCACAAATTCCCATCTGCTTATGTTCCAGGCTTTTATTTAGCAAAAATATGAGCTGGCTTCAACGCACTGTTGCTTTATCAAGCTTATTTGAACTAGTGGTCTCGAACTAACGCTCCTAAGTGAGTATATCAGCGAGTCTGGCCAATGGAGCCACGTTTCGACAAGTGTTTGAAAAAATTTTAACTTCCTACGTCTCCCCTAACAACCAAGGATAGCATTTATAGTCCGACTAATCGTGTTTAGCCTTACATATCATTCCAGCCAATCAGTTCAAATGTAACTTGTGGCCCATTTCCCGTACAATGGTGGTGTAAAAAAATCTACCACTGAGCGATTCTGATTTTGGGTGTTGTCTGACAGCACCATCATTTTATTTTGGCTATAACTTGTTAATTCCTAGACTATTTGCATAACGTTGTACATATTCTTTGTCAGCAAACCCTAAGGAACCCAAATATATCTATTTAATAGAGCTAAAATGCTGCGTTCAAAATATGCAATTCCTTCTACCTCCTGTTTCGAAGATGTGCTGTCTGGGTACTGTAATGTTTTCAAACGTAAACCCATCTATTGTCATCTTTCTAATAAGAGTTTTTCAGGTTTTTTAAAACCTAACTCTGGGAAGGTTAGTGTTTTTATCACTGTCCGTCCGAAAAAGTTAGTGCATGTGGCCTTACACGCGTGATAGTAGTAATTGTGTATCGCGTTACGCTTGTTGGGGTGGCATTAATAGCGAGACGCGTGTTTAATTTTGCATGCGTTCGGCTTTCTGCCTCTCCCCTCTCTCTATCCTTTAGTCCATCTGTTCGTTCGTTTTGGTAACGTAATATAATTAATGTTAGGATTAATTTAGGTCATTACGCATTGTGCCTCTCAATGTTTTTCTTAGAAATGCAATACCCGTTTTAATGTGTTGTGGAAACGCTTGTATTTATGCAGTGGCTTATATTTAACGTGGAAACGTTACAATTTGCAGACGAAGCATAAAACAAAGGGGATTTCGAGTACATTCTTTGTGACAGCACTGTTATTTTACCATTGCTCTTTCCTTTATTAGAATTTATTTGTTAGGCTTTATATTTACCTGATAATTTATAAATGTGGATTAGAATATTTCACGACACCTCCCCTCTTAAAACAGACATTCCATGTCAGTCCTTTATTCTATATACACATAGATAAATGTAAGTCAACTTGACTTTACTCTGCTGTGGTGCTATCATGGTTTTATGTAGTTGGGTCCATTCAGAGTAGGCACTACTCTTGAAATCTGCCTCAGACTTCTACAACCAATAATATATTTCGGTTATGTTACTGAACAGCCGCAAGTGTGAGTGCTTGTCTTAATGCTGCTTCGCAACCCGTATTCACCATTTCTCTTCTCTGAGTCTGCGCAATGACATGTCCAGAGAACATTATATTTCCCTCAAAATGTACGTTATGAGGAGATAACATATACCTGGTGATAGCAGAGTTTTCGTAGTGGATCCCATAATCTTCTTATTATCCTGTATGAAACATTCGGAATATCCTCAATCAAAGAGGCAACTCAGGGATTCATTACGTTCCTCCGAAATGTTTACATCCAACAATTTTGTCTGATCTCAGGTTTTACTGGAATCTGATATTATCCTTTACTCAGATCCACCCTTGAGAAATATTTAGCCTTATTTAACTGGCAAACAGCTGATTTGTATCCGGCAATGGATCCACCTGTCCTTCTGTAATAGCATTCAGTCTCCTGTAATCTATACAGAGTCTATGTTCTCCAGAGGGCTTCCTTAAGAGTACAACACCGGAACTATACGAAGATTCACTGTGCGAAATAATTCCTTCCTTCAACAGATAGTCTATCTCTTCCTTCAAAGCTTTCTCCTTAGCAAACGGAATCGAATATGGTTTCATACAGACAGGTGTGTGGTCTATCAGTTTCATATCATATTCCAATAGGTTTGTATGCCCTGGTCGGTCTGTTAACACCTCTGCATGATTATTTAGAACCTGTTGCACTCTCTCTTTCTGAGTTTTCGTTAAATGTGTACTGATTTTCACCTGTGCTGCTGTCTCACAGGGGTGTAATGGATACTCAAATGATGAAAGTGGTTCCTTTTTCATCTCCATGGCGATGGACAAGGTCAACAAGTGTGTCTCCTCCTGATGTTCTCTTTCCAAATATTTCTTCAGGAGATTCACATGATAGATTTTTTCTTTCCCCTTCTTATCTATCTTATAATTTGTTCTAGACACCTTCTCTAAAACTGTATATGGACCCTGCCATCCAATTTGTAACTTATTCTGACTCCCGGGCAAAAGAAGCAGTACTTTCTCTCCCACTGCCAAATTTCTGTCTTTCGCTTTCCTGTTATAATAGGCAGCATGTTTCTTCCTGGCTTGTTTCAAATTTTCATTGGCAAGTTTCCAGCCAGTTTTTAAACGAGTGGTCAGCTCATTCACATATTGGTATGAAGATGTAATGTTTTCCTCTGCCTTTTCATCAGTCCACGTTCTTAACAAAGCTACATATGGACCTTTAATTGTGTGGACCTATTTGTCCATGCACCGGTATGGTCTCTTCCACTCGAAGCTTTATAGTGATGATTTTTCCTCCCAGAATTATCATGCACAAAACGACCGCTACCAATTCTTTTCCTTTTGGGGCTTTCTCCCCACTTAAAATTCTTGATGAGAGATTTCCTCTCTACATCTTCTTCCTCCAGTTTGTTTAAGTCCGATTGAGGGATTTTCGGCTTATCCTGGGGTAAGACATTTCTTTGCACTCTCCGCATAGTGGCCATTGTAAAACAGTTAAGTGAAGCTTGTCCGTGAAAAGGGGCTTCCCATTCCATTTGGTCCACTTTATCAAATTTATATTTCTTTTTATTGTCAGGCCTAATTTTGCCCCGTGGCGTGTCCAGGTCCTGATCCATGTTCCCACTTGTGGGTGTTCCCTCATGTGCTATGCTACACCTTTCTACAAAATTCTCAATGTCCCATCTTGCTTTGGGCCAATAATAATTGTGAGCCACCTTTTGAATGATGGTACCTATCTTCTCATGGTCCCCATCTGGTTTCACATGTAGGCTCCTTATTAAGTCTGCCCTATATCTTTTTGGAAGAACCAGCTGTCCCTGACCTTTGGATCTAGCTCCAGTCTTCCTATACATCAGCTTGTTTTTCATGTAAAAATCTCCCTTGCCTGGAGTTGTATGACAAGTTGACAATTTTCTGAAACAAGGCTTGAGTGTTTTATCCCCAGCCTGTGCCTTCCTCATCTCTTCTGGAGTGGTATCTAACATAATATCCTCCTCCTGTCTTGAGGTCGACCTGACCTGAAGGGTTGCCATATACACAGGTTTCCTTCTGCAACGGTCAGTGTCATGATTGTCCATCTGACAATTTTTACACCACCTTTTTCCTTGGTTGAAAGATTTTCTTTCATCATATTTCCTTTCATCGAATTGTGGGAATTTATTTTTATTTTCATACCGTGGCCTATCAAATTGGTGCTTACTTTTGTTTTGATCTCTAGGATCAAATTGATTAAAGTTCTGTGGTGCCCTAAAGTTATCCACTTGTTTCTTTTTATTACCTGTTACCTCTGCTTGAGCTGCTTGATACCTTTCTGCAACATTTAGCAACTCACCCAGCCTCTCTGCACCATGTTCCATGAGAAACTTTCTCAGGTCTGGAGCCATGGACTCTCTTAATTGCTCTATAAGGACCATTTCCTTAAGATCTTGGGTTTTCCCCAGAGAAGTCCATTTCTCCAAGTATGTCTCTATTCGTGCAGAGAACTGGTGATAGGTTTCACCTGACAGTAGTTTAGCATTCCTAAATTTTTTCCTATAGAATTCTGCATTCTTTTCATATCTTAACAAAAGAGCCTGCTTTAGCATGTCATAATTTTCCTGATCACCTCTGCTCATTTTTGCAAAAACTTCATAAGCTGCCCCACGAAGTCCTTGAGATAACTTTAAGCTCCACCTTTCTCTCTCTAACCCATACGTGGTAGCTAATAGTTCATACCTATTTAGGTAGCTCTCTATATCATCGTCTTTCTCAACAAAATGATCTAAATGAAAATTCATAGCTGAGGTTGAGGCTCCTTGGCTAGCAGTGGCATCAGAGGCAAAGGGACTGGCACCATTTTCAGGAGCATGGCCTTGAAACTCAAACTCCCTTAGTCGTAACTCATGTTCCCTTTGTAATCTTTTATCTTCTGCTTCCCTTTCTGCAATCAATCTTCTTTCTTCTGCTTCCCTTTCTGCAGCTAATTTCTTCTCTTCCCTTTCTGCAGCTAATTTCTTCTCTTCCCTTTCTGCAGCTAATTTCTTCTCTTCCCTTTCTGCAGTCAATCTTCTTTCTTCTGCTTCCCTTTCTGCAGTCAATCTTCTTTCTTCTGCTTCCAATTTCTTAGCCTCAGCCTCAATCTGCAACCTCTTAGTCTCAGCCTCAGCCTCAAATTGTAACTTCTTAATTTCCCTTTCAGCCTCTAACTTTCTTTCGGCTTCAAACCTTCTTTCTTCGCGTTCAATAAATTTGTCACATTCCGTAGTGACATAGGCAACCATAACTTGCCCATCTAATCCTAACTCTTTTGCAGTCTGAACAGCAGCAGATCGAAACTTGGCCAGGTCCGCCATTGTCTATCAGGTAAGTTTATACAATGTCTAACCAACAATTCAATCTCTAAATATATATCTAATGGACAACACAGGCACCGTGAGCTCAACCTTATTTAATTCCACCCAAGGATACCTTTTAATTCTTATATTCCCTGAAGTGAATTACCCCCAATATTTTTAATAGGGAAAGATTCAAAATCCCAAGAGCGAGACCCCATTATATGTGGTGAAGTGGGATGTTATAAATATTTATAGGGGACTTAGTGTACTGACTGAGATCAGCTGTGAAGGTATCTATATCTAATAAGAGTAGTGTATTATAGATAACCTTACTTGCTGCCACATATATATATATCTCAGTCAGAATTATTCTGGAATAGTGTGATGACTACGTTGTATGTCTAGGGTATGTGTATGATGAAGTGTAAGTCATAACAACAACAGACAGATAAACAATTTAATTTATTCCACCACACTTGACAACACTGTGACACTCACATACATAAAACACTCTACAAGGATATCTTAAAGGAGTCACTGATAACTTTTCAAATAACAATATGTATTCATTGCTGTCATGAATGAATATGTGTCCTGATTCAAATACAAAGGGAACCAGGAATCACAATCAATTTTAATTACAAGTTATATGTACAGAATTTCTCAATATGAATATTGTAGTGACATATATTATTAAAAGTATCCTATGTGTGTCAGTTGTGTAGTAGTAATATGAGGTAATACTGGTTTTGTTTTGTTCAAGCTCTGTTGGTATTTGTCATCATGACTTCAATAGTTTGTCTTTATTGGAACTAGTATTGGAGATGTTCTCAGTTCCTGATATTAAAACAATTTACTTCCCCTCTTAAGTTTATGTTACAATGTTATTTTAAGATGGGGGTACATAATTTTGAGCTCAGCTGGCCACATCAGCTTATCTTGCGTGATGGCGGCAGGAAAAGACTCCTCTGCTCGATTTCTCCCCTGTGCTCTGGAGACACCTCACTGATAGCTAAATGGACCAAGGAGTATGCTGTCCGACTCTGGATTCAGCAAAGCTCTGACCAGGTGCTGCTCAATACCATCAAGACCACGGTCCCTGAAAACAAGAAGGATGTACCTTCTACTTCATAACTAATTGATACTCTAGTTTTACACTGAGCACAATACATCACAAACATTGAGTTCAGAGCGTTAGGCCAACTGTCAGCTTCATCTGAAATACTTTATACCAGCATTAACCTCCTTAATGGTTACCACGCCTCTGCACTTCCAGCATTATTTCTTCTAATCAATAATCTAGGTGTCAGTGTACTGTTTGGCCATTCCATGCAGTTTTACTTTCCTCCGACACCTTCTGTTCAGGCTGGAGCATTATAGGCTTTACATCATGTTTGCTACTGAACTACACATATATACAGGCATAAATTAACAATTCACATTCAATTTTCATTAAAAGATACTGAATGTTTCAAGCTTACCACAATTCATGGAAACAAACACAGATACGTTGATTAGCAATGAATTCTGGCACAAATACTGGCACAAATTCCCATCTGCTTATGTTCCAGGCTTTTATTTAGCAAAAATATGAGCTGGCTTCAACGCACTGTTGCTTTATCAAGCTTATTTGAACTAGTGGTCTCGAACTAACGCTCCTAAGTGAGTATATCAGCGAGTCTGGCCAATGGAGCCACGTTTCGACAAGTGTTTGAAAAAATTTTAACTTCCTACGTCTCCCCTAACAACCAAGGATAGCATTTATAGTCCGACTAATCGTGTTTAGCCTTACATATCATTCCAGCCAATCAGTTCAAATGTAACTTGTGGCCCATTTCCCGTACAATGGTGGTGTAAAAAAATCTACCACTGAGCGATTCTGATTCTGAGTGTTGTCTGACAGCACCATCATTTTATTTTGGCTATAACTTGTTAATTCCTAGACTATTTGCATAACGTTGTACATATTCTTTGTCAGCAAACCCTAAGGAACCCAAATATATCTATTTAATAGAGCTAAAATGCTGCGTTCAAAATATGCAATTCCTTCTACCTCCTGTTTCGAAGATGTGCTGTCTGGGTACTGTAATGTTTTCAAACGTAAACCCATCTATTGTCATCTTTCTAATAAGAGTTTTTCAGGTTTTTTAAAACCTAACTCTGGGAAGGTTAGTGTTTTTATCACTGTCCGTCCGAAAAAGTTAGTGCATGTGGCCTTACACGCGTGATAGTAGTAATTGTGTATCGCGTTACGCTTGTTGGGGTGGCATTAATAGCGAGACGCGTGTTTAATTTTGCATGCGTTCGGCTTTCTGCCTCTCCCCTCTCTCTATCCTTTAGTCCATCTGTTCGTTCGTTTTGGTAACGTAATATAATTAATGTTAGGATTAATTTAGGTCATTACGCATTGTGCCTCTCAATGTTTTTCTTAGAAATGCAATACCCGTTTTAATGTGTTGTGGAAACGCTTGTATTTATGCAGTGGCTTATATTTAACGTGGAAACGTTACAATTTGCAGACGAAGCATAAAACAAAGGGGATTTCGAGTACATTCTTTGTGACAGCACTGTTATTTTACCATTGCTCTTTCCTTTATTAGAATTTATTTGTTAGGCTTTATATTTACCTGATAATTTATATATGTGGATTAGAATATTTCACGACAAAGGCCACTAGCAATAACTTTTTTTCATATAGTCAGTGAAAAAGAAACACTATTACTACAAGAATCAGGTTTAAAAATATGAAAAATGCTTAGTAGGAAATATGAAATTCTACTGATTTACATCTAAGCTCCTGACTTTAGTATGACATAACAGTGGAAAAGGCAGGACAGGTGGCGGTTCTAAACAACGAAAAGGAATAAAGAACAAATATACGACTATCTTTGGAAAACACATATTTTGAACGCAGCCACTTAGCTCTTTTAAATTTGTATATTTGGGTTCCTTAGGGTTTGCTGACAAAGAATATGTAAAACGTTACGCAAATAGTCTAGGAATTACCAAATTATAACCAAAATAAAATAGTGGGGATGCCTGACAGCATGAAATCATTTCTGCTCATAAAAATTTTGTATAACGTGTTTGAAAAAACATTACGTTACAGAAATAGCCTACCATGTTAACTCCTATTTGATTGGAGCGCCACAAATGTAAGACTAAACACGATTGATCAGGCTATAAATACTATCTTGTGTTGTCAGGGGAAACGTGAAAAGGAGTATTTTTTTTTTTTGAAAAGATGTGTAGACATGGTTTGATTGGGTAGAGCTGCGAATATACTCAATTCAGAGCGTCTGTTCATTGCCACATCTTGTAATAAACCTACTAAGAAGCAGTGCGTTGAGCACCAGTGTATATTTTTTATAAAATAAAGCCTGGGACATCGGCAGATCGGAGTTGTGCTATATTCATTGCCAGTCAACGAAACTGTTTATTATTTCTATGAATTGTGGTAAGCTTGAAATATTCAATATCTTTTAATGAAAATTGAATGTAAATTGATAATTTATGTCTGTATATATGTGTAGTTCAGTAGCGAACATGATGTAAAGCCTATAGAGCTCCAGCCTGAACAGAAGGTGTCGGAGGAAAGTAAAACTGCATGGAATGGCCAAACAGTACACTGACACCTAGATTATTGATTAGACAGAAATAATGCTGGAATTGCAGAGGCGTAGTAACCATTAGGGAGGGAAATACTGGTATAAAGTATTTCAGATGAAGCTGACAGTTGGCCTAACGCTCTGAACTCAATGTTTGTGATGTATTGTGCTCAGTGTAGACATAGAGTATAAATAGTTCTGAAGTAGGAGGTACAACCTTCTTGTTTCAGGGACCGTGGTCTTAAAGTTATTGAGCAGCACCTGGTCAGAGCTTTGCTGAAGCCAGAGGTGGACAGCATACTCCTTGGTCCATATAGCAACCAGTGGGGTGGCTCCAGAACTCATTAAAGTAATCGAGCAGAGGAGTCTTTTACTGCAGTCATCACGAAAGATAAGAGAGTGTGGCCATGGAGCTCAACATTATGTACCCCCATCTTAAAATGACACTGTAAAATAAAATTAAGAGGGGAATTTAATTGTTTTAATGCCAGGAACTGAGAACATCTCCAATACTAGTTCCAACAAAGACAAACTATTGAAGTCATGATGACAAATACCAACAGAGCTTGAACAAAACAAAACCAGTATTACCTCAGATTACTACTACACAACTGACACACATAGGATACTATTAATTATATATGTCACTACAAGATTCATATTAATAAATTCTGTACATATAACTTGTAATTAAAATTGATTGTGATTCCTGGTTCCCTTTGTATTTGAATCAAGACACATATACATTCATGACAGCACTGAATACATATTGTTATTTGAAAAGTTATCAGTGACTCCTTTAAGATATCCTTGTAGAGTGTTTTATGTATGTGAGTGTCACAGTGTTGTCAAGTGTGGTGGAATAAATTAAATTGTTTATCTGTCTGTTGTTGTTATGACTTACACTTCATCATACACATACCCTAGACATATAACGTAGTCATCACACTATTCCAGAATAATTCTGACTGAGGTATACATATGTGGCAGCAAGTAAGGTTATCTATAATACTCTACTCTTATTAGATATAGATACCTTCACAGCTGATCTCAGTCAGTACACTAAGTTCCCTATAAATATTTATAACATCCCACTTCACCACAAATTATTGAAAGTTTAAATTGCATGTCCACATTTATAACCTTAAAATAACACACCCAATTGTCCCCAAAACATGAGAGCTAACAATTATCTCAATCATACATCATGAGTTCTGATCCAGTCTGCGCAATGTTTTTCTAATATGTGCTGTTTATGAATTGTCTTACTGGGGAATAGCTTTCTGAACAAAGACATATAAGTCTCTATCGATGCTGTTATTGATTCTTTACTAATTGGTTTACTGTGTGATATTTTGTTGTGTACTTTCTCAAATGCTTCTTTCAGTGAGTTGAATTGTTCTTGGGCAATAAAAGCTATGTTAGTTATATCTTGTTTGTCTGTAATTTTCAGTGTTTGTGTAATGATTGCTCTTGTAAGATCTTTATAAACTTTTTGTGTGAGATATCTGTGGCAGTGATTCCCTATAAATGTTCTGCTATTATAAGCCTGTTGTATGATTTTGTGTTTGGCTAGTACCTTGTCCAAGTGTGAGCAAACTGGACCAGACCTAGTACACAGATCTTGAAACTGAAGTTTGGCCAGCGCATCTTGTGCATTTTCAAGTCTAACTTTAAAATTATCTGTCTCCTCCTTATCCTCACAAAGTTCAATACCTACCTGAAAAATTCAATTTTAGCTCCTAATTCTTCTGCCTATTTCCAGTTCCTACTAAATCTCTTCAAGTTCTTAAAAGTACTAATGTTTGCATGTATCTCTTGCGAATTCTCAAATATCTTTGCGTCTATTGTATCAGCTACCTGTTCTAGAAGTCTGTGGTGTTTCAAAACAATGCCTAATAAAATATGAAGGTAAGGAGGAGCTACATTTTCAATTTCAATCTCTAACATTGGTTTGTGTAAACAATTATGGTAATGTGCCACTTGCCTTTTATTCCCTTTCCCATATTTCATATATCTATTGTAATCTCTTATCAACATAGCCAAACTTCTTGGTTTGCAAGTTGTATGCTCTCTGGATGTCTTTGATGAAAATGTTTGGTTTGTCTGGAGCTCAAGGAATATACCCATGTCTGTGGTGTCTCCAGCAAAACAAGGAAATAATCCCCGAATAAGAAAACAACAACTTGTTTACCATCCCACTCTAAATATTTTAGTGACTCTATCTGAGCTTTCATGCCATTCATAAATATTTCTAAATTATCATATGTATCTCTGACTCTAGCCATTGATAAAAGGATGGTATTAGATTTAGAATTTGGTTTCTCTAAATTTACTACCTGCATTGTAACTTTGAATGAAAGAAGATATACAAACAGTTACTTAGAATTCTTTGGCAGCCGTCGTGTGCACAGAATTGTCTACCAAAGAACACCAATGGAACAGTCCTTATCTCACACACAATTAAAAAAAAAATTCATATTATAAATAGAAGATTAACAAGACTTGAAAGATAGATCAAATTATGTGGAAGTAATCTATCTATAGCTTTACATGTTTTCTGACGCTTATATACGTAGCTAACTATCATTATAAATGAATGAAAATGCAAAAACAGATGGTGCTTTACAAAAAGTTATTTTTTTACTACCTTATTTAAGATTTGTGAGTACCAGGAATGCGTTTAAAGGGATTTAAATGCTATAAAATCTGGTGACAATATGCTTGTTCTTGTAATGCCACACTCACAAAACTGACTACCACACATTCTCAAGATATGAAACCCAAAAAAAAAGTATGTGGAAATAATCTTTAGCTTCCCTTCGAGAAGTCTTTATAATTATAAACTCAAACGAATGGGCCGATTTTTAGATATTAAATTAATAAAAAGATTACTTATTTTATGAATTTCCTTAAATGATGACGCTGTTTTCAAAAGTCTGTAACTCCGTCAAAACTAATTTCAAACAAATAAAAATGCAATCAAAAATAGAACACAGAACAAAGTTATAGTACACAAAAGAATTTTAGCGCTGTGTTTATCCAGAACGAGTGTGTAATGATTTATATTTTACTGATTTTACTCACACATCAGCTGATTTTCCCTGCCAAAAACTTAAAGTCTTTTACGGTGCACACAAAATTGTATACCCGGTATCAGAATTCCGGTCACCGAAACTAAAAGAGCGTTCTGGTATAGGGCACAAACAGCCGTGACATGCGCAATACCATATAAAACCAATCATATTCATATTTCCAACATGTAATAAATTTTGATGGCCATCTGATGCATTGTTCTAAACAAAGGCGACAGTACCCAATTGCCAAACATACTTTTTGCCTCATTGATTTTTTGGGTGATCTTTATTTCTTTCAATTTCCAAAACATGTGTATTTTACAACAGAGAGTATGGTAAAGATACAAATAAAAACATACACATATATATTTTGAACCTACTTCTGCATTCGAGAAGAACCTGCTCTTATTTTAAAACAGAGAATATGGTAAAACATACATGGTATATAAAGACGCGTGCATTCAATTTTTACACATATAAGCACACATTTAATCACTTTCAAGATATAAAAAGTAAAATGTATGTGATACATTTCGCATAAGGATTTACTGTCAAGATATTGTGAATTTTTTAACAGATGTGTTTTATTTTTTACATATATATATATATATATATATATATATATATATATATATATATATATATATATATATATATATATATATATATATATATATATATATATATATATATATATATATATATATATATATATATATACATTTTAATGAAAAACAACATTGTAAAATGTACACCAGATATTACATAGTAAAGGAAAACGTAGCACACACGCTCTCAAACAAAGGAAAAAATAAGCCCTAGGTAGACGCGAGGTTGTCAAACCATAGGCATCTGGAGATAGAGAGGACGAACTGGGGCGAGAGGCACACTACTGAAAGCCCCAGGCTAAAGAGTGGTCAGTTTGTTTCCGCCTGCTTTGTTCATAGTCGTGCGTGTGCAGGATCGTTAAGAGGCTAGCACGCATTGACACGAATAGAAAGAAGTTGGAAGGTGGATTTTGGCTAAAATAAATTCGTGCTGGATCGTGAAATGTAATCTGAAAGGATGTCCCCTGGGACAAAGGAAAGATGTCTTGGTTCATCCAGTGCATATCGCAACAGGGGAAATGAATGGGATCTGAAAAGAGACACTTCTTAGTGGATAGTTTTGGTTATTGAAGTGGTCGCTGTGTGACCACTTACAACAAGCTTTAGTCACATTTCATAGATGGAGAAAAGAAATATTGAACATTTCATTAAATGTAAATATACATTTATACACACTCGGGAACGCTTACATACACACAATTACCAGCACATTTCACTGCACCTTTTATTATTTTCCCTGAATTTAAAGGTATTAGCCGTGTAATACCAACGTCAAGGACTTCCCACGAACATACTTAGGGATCAGTTGGCAAGGTCAGACATTGACACTTTAACGACATCTAGAACTGTGGTCAACCTGACCTCCCGCGAATATATGTGGTTAAAAGGTCGAGCTGTAGTACTTGTGAGGATAGGAAGATTGGGGGAAGGGAGGGGGCACAGAAGGCCGAAAGCGGACTTACAAATGTTAGGATAGACAGAGAATGAGATAGCAGTGAGACGGATGGAGGGCCGTTGGGGAAAGAAAGAGTCGTTTTACGAATCAAGGCTGCCTCGTTAAGGAAGAGTTACCATCTCAGGGGCTATTGATAAAACTTTATGACGAAAAATGTGCAGAAATAACCAGCATTGAAAATACGATGATTAAACATGGCAAGATTCCGAAAACACCAAATCTGATTCCGAAATTCTGATAAAATAAACAAGATCAATGTGTGTGTGTTATTTTCTGCTCCCGGAACTATGTTTAAGAAGATTGCTTTGTATATATCTGATTTTTGTGATGTTTGTAAATCAATGATTTTCTGCAGTAGTTTCATTGTAGGTGTGATTGTACTGCATTAAAAAAACAAATGATCTTCTGTTTCTTGGATGCTTTTCCTGCATAGCTGACATTTTGTTATTTGGTTGGATCTGTGTGCTTCTCGTTTTGTTGTGGGTGTCATGCTGTATATTAGTCTAAAAGTGACCTCTCTTGCTTTAGCAGTGATTTTTGGGTTGTGCAAGTTAGTGAAGGTTTCGGTGTAATTTTTTATAGCATATTTCTGTCCTCTTTTAATCCTTAGATGTAATGGTGGTGCTTGGAGTTTAACTAAATGTTTATATATTGCATTTGTTTTCTGGTGAATTAATTTTTCATGTCCTTGGATGGCTTGTATACATGTCTTATAAAATGAGGGCATAGGGCCGAAGTGATGGGGGATTGCATTGTTCAGTGGTCTCAGTTTGGAAAGTCTGAGTCCCATGTAATAATGAGCTAGTGTGTGTCGTTCTGGGTGTTTGATGATGCTGCCTGTGTGTTTAATTCTGAGTGCCTGGATCTTTGTTTCTAGGTCTTGAAGGACAGTTCCTCCGTGTTTCTTTTCTTGTATTAGTGCCTTGTGTTTAATGCTGTAAAATGTGCGCCCAAAAATGAATGCTCTGATCTGTTTGTTTAAATCCGTGATAGTCCGTTTTGGGGGGTCGAAAACTGTGGCAATGTAAAGTAGCTTCGGGAAAATGTATGTATTTACAATTAAACTTCGTCCAAAGATCGTTGTGGTTTTGTATTTGTATCTGTGCAGCATGTCTCGTATTTTGGATGTTAGATTTTTCCATGTGTCTCTGTGTGTGCTATTTGGGTGTGAGGGAAAGGTTATATCATAGATTTTGATGTTGTTTGTTGGTGTTAGTCCAAAGGGAAAGTCTGCTTTGTTCTTCCATTTGCCTATGCCCATTATTGTTTATTTTTGAACATTTACTTTTGCTCCGCTACCTTTGCTAAAGTCTGTGAATGTTTTTAGTATAAACTTTATAGACTTTTTGTTTGGTGGGAAAAAGATGGTGTCGTCTGCATAGGCGAGCAACTTTTGTTCACCTTTCCCTTGTATGAAAGTGCCCTGGATAGAGCTATGTTAGCCTGAAGGTGTTAGTTAATGTATGATTTACTAACACTTTGCTCTCGAACTTCATATACAGAATATTAATCCATTGTCTGAAGTGTTCACCTATGTTGCAATGTAGTAATGTTTTGTGGAGGTATGAGTGTGATATTCTGTCAAAGGCTTTCTCCTGGTCAAGGGAAAGAACCGAAGACTGACAATCCTTCTGGTGTGTGTAGGTGATTATGTCTCTTATGAAATGTGTGTGTTGATGGATGTTTCTGTGCTGGACGCTACACTGCTGGTCTTCGTGTATGAGGGTCGCCATGAATGATTTCAGTTTGTTTGTTAGAGCTTTTGTTAACATTTTATAATCTACGTTTAAGAGTGATATTGGTCTGTAGTTTTTAAGTAGTGTTTTGTCGGAGTTTGGTTTTGGTATTAGAGTGATGTAAGACATGTTTAGGCTTGGTGGGAGTTCCTTATTCTCAAAGGCATCTTTGTATACTTGTAGTAAAAGAGGCCTTAGGGTAGGGAAGAAGTGCTGGTAGAATTATGTCGTAAGTCCGTCAGGTCCTGGTGATTCGTCTTTTTGCATTATTCACTGCTAGTGTTATGTCTGTTAGTGTCAATTCAGTGTCTAGTGTTTGTTTGTCTGTGTCAGATAATTTTGTTGTAAATTGCATAAATCTGTCTTGTATATATGGTTGCACATTTTCTTCTGTGTACAGGTTCCTATAGTAACTTTCGAAAGCCTGCACTATATGTTGTGTTTCTGTCTGTGTGGCCCCTTCTAAATCCACTATTTGGCCTATCTGCCTGCAGCGTTGTATATTTTGTTCTATCGCCATGTATTGTTTGCTGGGAGTCTCTTGTGTGATTGTGTTGAGTTTTGTCCGTAATAGGGCTCCCTGGAACCTGTGGTGTTTATATCGTTCTAGTTCATTTTGTAGCATTGTTAGTTGTATAGCTTTCTCTATCAAAGTCTCTTGTTGTATGCGGTGTCTGTGTATGATGGATGACATTAGCTGTGTTCGTTCGCGTATAGTGCTTTTAAGTGTTTCCCAGTGTTCTTGAATATGTTCTATTGGTATGTCACTTGTGTATGTAAGAATTAGTTTGGTCATGTGCTCTACCTATGTTTTGTTTTGGAGCAAAGTGTTGTTGAGTTTCCAGTATGGGGAACGTTTGGAATGCGTGCTTGCTTGTGTAGTGTTAATGGCTGCGAGTACTGCTTTGTGATCTGTGAACTTGAGAGCTTCTGGCAAGGGTTTTGCTTGAATTATGTGGTGTGTTGACGGCACATAAATTCTGTCTAATCGTGCAGCTCTGTTGTTTGCGGTGCGTGCATGCGTTGTTTCGATACTATGGGGGTGTGTGTGTCTGTAGGCATCTAATAAGCTGTGCGTATCCATTATGGTTTGTATTATGTCTAGTTGGTGTGCGTCTTCTCTGTTTGCTCTCCGTATCTGTGTTCTAACTACTCCACCAACTACGTCCATATCTGTCAAAACGCAGTTAAAGTTGCCTCCTAAAATAATATTATGTCCTCTGTGTGACTGAGTGAGTAAGTTGTCTACGTTTTCGTAAAATTGTGGTTGGTGGTTGTAGTTTGCTGGAGCGTGTATATTCTTTTTTTTTTTTTTAGACAGAGTAACCAGTGTTTATTACTTATTTGCATGAATATAAAAAGTGGTACACAGCACATTTTTATGAATAAGTAGAGCTGTTGACTCACTCATCCATCAGCAACAGGTTTAGCTTTCCCCTCTTCCTCCCCAAAGCCAATTTCAATTTTACTAACAGCATTTTATGAATGACGTAAAAAAAATTGATCACATCTAAGCAGCTGTGGTTTCAAACATTGTATTTTCTTGAACAATAAAATATCATTAAGGTGCTTTCTTAATTACAGGTGTCTCCAATGAGCTGTGCAGGGTGTTAAGAGTTAGTATCTATAATTTTACAAGCAAAATAGGCTTGTAAAGCTTTCTGCTAAAGAGAACTTGAACACGTTCAACATAGTTCTTTATTGGACACTGAATGTCGTCAAACAACCTGAGCCATAATCTCTTATTTAAACACTGTATGGTATCCAGAATTTGAAGAACTTTGCCAGTTTATATTCACACAGAGAGAAAATGTTTCACTATTGTTGAGCTAGTCATTTTAAGACAAGAGAAAAAGAGGCTAACAGTAGATCACAGAGGATAGACTGCGGTGAATGATGTTAATTAATCTACTAAAATATATTGATCTTTGATATGGCTTTGATGAACACTTTCCTACATCTATTATATTATTCGATTAGCCTAAATAATAAAATCAGCACATTCAGTAAGCACAAACACCTTATATGGAGCGAACTTCTATAAGGAGGTTTATGAAACAGTATAAATACTTTTTTTTGCAAACAAATCACAAAACAATTAGCAAATTTAGTGTTAATTTTAAGTACATGTTCCTCTCGCTCTGTTTTCACATTTCTTTATTTAAATATCATATTGAGCTATCAACAGAATATTTCTTTTTTTAAGAATAAGAGGACAGGAACATGTATATTGAGCAGTAATTTAACTTGAAAACTTTAGGGCAAAGAATAAACAAATCTCAAAATAGGTAAACAGTGAATAAATCTGATGTCTTGCCTTCCACAAAACTTAACAGATCTGAAGAAAGACCTTTATGTGGGGAGTGCCTTGCCGCCAACCTTTTCTAAAGCTGCTTTGCTATCTACCTCAGATAAAGTGTCACCCTCTATAATGTTTCGGTTTACGCTCAGAGCTGCCTTTAGAGAATTCAAGGAAGAAGCACAGATCATCTTCTTTCTCATTGAGGATCCATCAGGGTGCCATGAAATCAATATGATATCAGACTTCTTGCAGTTGTCTTTGTTTATATACTCGAAATCAAAGCAAACGTATCTAACATCATCCGGTGGAAGACGTGAAACAAGATCGTCGTAGCTAGTACAATCATTAACTGTACCGCGTGACTCGACAACGATTCTTTTACAGTCGTCAGAGAATTTGAAAATGGCAAAAATAAGTTTCTCAGTCTTCGATCTGTTCATACAAACGTTCTGAAATGTTTCTTTAACTTCATCGTCGACTTTGATACCAGATGCCATGTTTAATAGCTAGTAAAACTTTTTTTTTCTTTTTTCCTTGCAGAACAGGATAGGTATTCTTCTTTAACTTTTTATTTTTTTAAATGAACAACAATAACGGTTATAAGTCTTTGAGAAACCGAAGGAACATATCAACAACGAAGTTTCCAACAGTGAACAACCATAAAATATATGGGCTTAAATTTGTAAAACCTAAGCACAAAAATTAAAGAAACAAACGCAAAATCATTAAGTACATGGTATGAAAGATGCAGATCTGACATCAGCAAACATTTTTTTTTAAAATGTTAATAGAGGCAAATATAAAACCATGCTTTATATAGGAGCTGAATCAAACTTGAAACATGAAAAATGTTGATCAGAAACATGAAACAATAACAGATTGCGGAAAAGAGAACAACTATTTTTAAAACTACAATACTGTATTTTAAAAATGGACTGAAAAAAATGAAACAAAGTAATACTACAATCCCTTGAAAAAGCCATATGTACATATTTATATTATGTATAAATTAAACTCTACTTAACTTGAACTCGAGCTAATTGTTTTGTTCCAACTCAAATATGGACACGCTAAAGTAGTCGTTCATCCTCTAATGATGCTTCATTTCGTATATTAAAAGAAAAAATGAAATTAAAACACTTTCAATGAGATATTCATTCAGATGCACAAGTACTGATTAAAACTTATGAAGTTAATCATCAGGCTGTACTCGTCCTATTGTTGGTGCAGTCGTTTGTAGTCCTGGTCTAAGAACTTGAGCCGAAGTACTAGCTTCAGAGCCAAGACTGAATGTAGGCTTGGCTCTGCCTCTGCCCAGACACAGGAAACCATAGTCAAATACTGAATGAGGACCTGCTACAAAAGATTGTGTAACTCTAGAAGCGGACGAGGCTGCTATAGTGCGTTTCACAATGTTTGCCGCTGTTTAATATTCAATATCTCTGTAACCACTTGATCGTAATTGTTGCAACTTTGCATATGACCTAATGATCGCTATGTCCCGAGGGGGACATTTTTTTCCTCGTTAAAAAACTTATGGTTTTAAATTTTCTTTATTTAAAGTATACAAAATCGACCACCTCCTAGTCCAACCATGTATTGAGAGGGCTTACCACTTCATATTTGTGAGCTATTTCGACTTAACATCTTGAACGCATTTCATGCGATTTTCCCAGTGTTTCAGCTCATTATCGCACTGTTTTGAACATTACATTGATCCTTCCGGTGCGTTCTGTTACCGTTCTACTGATTGTGTATTTCAGTGCATAGGCGTATCTTGCGGTATTCTAGGTCTGTAATATAATGGGTATGAAAGTCAAGTTTCTTACACTGCATGCAATGGCAGTGAAGATGTATACATATTTCTGCAGAGAAGCTAAGCGTGGTAAACTGTATCGGAGTCTCTCAAATCCTGAAAAGAGAACTATTCACGCTTTGGGTTTAAGTAAACGCTCATTTCATCAATTACTCAAAGCTAATGGAATTTTCAGTTCAATCAATACCAGGACGCAAGGAAGAAAGGAAGTAGTAGATAGTTTTGACAGGGATGTGATTAGAAGAGAGATTTGTAGAATGTTAAATTCCAAAGAAACTGTGACACTAAGAAAACTGAAAATTCGGCTGAGAACACACAACGACATTGATGTGTCGAAATCAACATTATGGAGAACTGTTAGAAGCATTGGCTTTACGTTTAGGAAGTACGCTAGTGGAAGAAACGTCATCTGCGAGAAGCCGCACTTAGTATCTATGAGAAGTAAATATTTACGTGAAGTACAGGAAATGCGTAATCAAGATTATAATATTGTGTATGTGGATGAAACTTGGATCAATGCACACCACACAAGTGAAAAGGAATGGCAGTTATCAGATGGAACAATTAAAAGATGTGTACCCAGTGGAAAAGGACAACGTCTGGTAATGGCACATGCAGGCAGCAGATATAATGGGCTAGTGAAAAATGCTGAACTTATTTTCACTTCCAATTATACGGACAACCGGGACTATCATACCGAGATGAACGGTAACATTTTTAGAGAGTGGATTGAAAATATTCTTCTTCCGTCCCTAGACAGACCATCCTGTCTGATAATGGACAACGCATCATACCACAACGATGTGGCAGAAGAAGACAAAATCCCGACATCTTCGAGTACAAAAGATGCTATAAAGATTTGGCTCAGAAAAGAAGACATTCCATTTAACGAGAGGTTTCTTAACCCTGAATTATTGTCCCTTGTTAAGAAATCACAAAAGATCAAGATATTCCATATAGACAAGTTGATTCAACAGCATGGTAATATGGGTTTGAGACTGCCACTTTATCATTCACATTTAAACCCGATTGAACTCGTTTGGGCAAAAGTTAAAGGACAGGTGGCAGCTGAAAATAAAACTTTCAAACTATGCAATATGAAAGAACTAACATATGCCGCGCTCTCGCAGATAGACAATGGTTACACTGACAAACAACATTTTTCTTTCTTATATAAGAATAAGTTTTCTTAGGTCAGTTTCTTGCGCTGATTTCAAATCTGAAATCCGTTTATCTCTATCACGTCGGGTTCTTAAGATATTTGTGAATAAATATATTTTTGAGAAACCGTTATTTGCTCCGTTTCATTTTTACTATATTACTTATTAAAAATTAATAAAATGCAAAATAATTCTACTTTTTATACTGCTAAAAGATGCATGACATATGTTACGCTATTTTTCAAATAGTTAATGTATTTTGAAATAATTCTGAGCGAAATATGGCTTCTAGAAGTTGTAGAAATTCGGCTGATCTGTTCTGTTACGTGTGCGGATATTTTACCGATCCTGTTCACCAGAAAAACTTTATACCATTACTAAAGAAAGCATATGAACTTTATTTCGATTCGAAAGTTGATGATGCAAATAAATCTTGGAAGCCAAATGCAGTTTGTTCGACTTGTGCAAATACATTGGCAGGTTGGTTACGAAAATCGCCGAAGCATAAGTGGATGCCTTTTGGAGTGCCAGTAATATGGCGTGAACCGACAAATCACTCTACTGATTGTTACTTCTGCTTGACAAATATCCATGGTTTCACTTTTAAAACTAGAAAGTCTGTGGTTTATCCAAATATTGAATCGGTTTCGAAACCAGCGCCCTATGATCCAATCACGTGTCCGATCCCAGTTCCACCAGAACAATATCCGTTCGACGTGAATGAACCATCAGAAAGTGATAGTTTACCTGCTTTAGAAACTAATTCTGACTCGGATTATATGCCGGTGAATGATGGTGTTCACTTAATTAACCATTCAGAACTTTCAGATCTAATACGTGATCTCGCTCTTACCAAAGGACAAGCGGAATTACTCGGTTCGCGACTCAAAGAATGGAATCTTTAGCGCCCAATACTCCGATATCTAAATTTCGTCATAGACACAGAGAACTTGTTCAATACTTTGAGATGGATGATGACATTTGCTATTGCAAAGATGTAAACGGTCTAATGGTGCATCTCGGTCATGAGCACATAGTCAACGAATGGCGACTTTTCATCGACTCTTCCAAGACTAGTCTAAAAGCCGTGTTATTGCATAACGAAATTTATTTTCATCAATTCCAGTCGCCTACTCTGTACATATGAAAGAAACTTATGACAATATGGCAATACTTTTGGCAAAAATAAAGTACAATGACTACCAATGGCGGATTTGTGGAGACCTAAAGGTCATTGCAATTCTCACGGGCATGCAGACTGGGTATACTAAATTTTGTTGCTTCCTATGTGAATGGGACAGCCGCAACAGACAGGAACATTATGCAATAAAAGGTGTGGCCTATCAGGGATCATATGCAGCTCGGACATAAAAATGTAATACACGAGCCATTAGTTAACAAAGACAGCATCATTTTACCACCGTTACATATAAAAAAAAATTTAAGCTCAAGAAAAATTTCTTAAAAGCGTTAGATAAAACGAGCAAAGCTTTCACTTATCTTCGAGAAAAGTTTCCGCAAGTTAGCGATGCAAAGATAAAGGAATGTATCTTTGTAGGACCTCAGATTAGGAAAGTTATTGCAGACAAGCAATTCGAGAACTTGTTACATGGTAGTGAACTTCGCGCATGGATGGCATTCAAATCGATCGTCGATAACTTTCTGGGAAATCACAAATCTGTCGACTATGTGCATATTGTTAAGCAGTGCATAGATGCATACAGAATTATGGGCTGTAACATGTCCCTCAAAATCCATTTGCTCGATTCGCATCTTGACTTTTTCCCTGACAACCTTGACGAAGTCAGCGATGAACATGGAGAACGATTCCATCAAGATATCGCCGTAATGGAGTCACGTTATCAAGGACGGTGGAGTGTGACCATGCTTGCCGATTATTGTTAGATGCTTCATCGCGATGTAACACATGCCATTCACCGACGAAAGTCGACTGCAAAGAAATTCAAGCCTACATAACTGTTAACTTCTTGTACGAATGATGTTGGTACTGTATGCGTTGTTAAAAACTTCATTTGCGTATTTCTAGAGATCCCGACCTGATAGAGAAAAACGGTTTGCAGATTTAAAAACAGCGCATTAAAATTGACCAGAAAAACATAGAAATGTCAGAGAAAGAAAAAAAAATTTTTTTTTTGTTAGCCAGTGTTATTGGTGTACTTGTGAAGACCATGTCTTAAAAGAGGAAAATGACTATTGGAAAAAAGATGGACTGTCGTTCGTTCAGCCGAGAATAGTCATCAATATGTTAGACTCGTCTGACTCAGAATAAGTGTGTAAATACCTTATATATTTAATATGTTTTCTCCTCCATCTATGTGTGTATGTAAACCAATTCATTTCCTTTTTATCTCCACGATTTCACTACTATTTTTAGCATTCACAGTACTTTCACCTCTTCATGCATCCATTCACGTTTTAGCATAAAAAGTAACATTTACAACGAATAGGCGTTATTATTTTCTCAAATATTTCGAAGAAATAAAAAAGGATCTCACGTAGTAATCAGTTAACAAACCCCTCTAACATTCGAATTGTATAGACGCCTATGCCGAAAATATGCAACTTCCGTCATTTACGGTAAATTATTTTCTTCCAGGACAAAATAATTACTTCGTTAAAAAAGGTCAAAGGAATTAGCCGTTGCAAGACAAGAACACTACCTGCAACATTGAATTTTATAAAAACTTTGGGACATTGAAAATATAAGACCACATACAAAAAATCATGTTTATCAGTGCGATTTACCACATTAACTACCGAATTGAAAAACACACTGTGGCCGAATTAAATTTTTTTCCCATGTTCATCCTGTAGGTGTTTGCAAAAAGTAAGCTGTAGTTTTCGTAATTGTTTACAGATTTTTATGAATTACACGTCATTTTAAAGATAAATGAATGTACTATTTCAATAAACACCGGTTGTAACTCTAATAGAGGTTGTTGCTATTAAACGGCCTTCCGATGGCCGAGGACTTGCAATATTTTCACAATTATAACTGCTTGCGCCCCATCTCTATCAAAATCACAATTTCAATCAATGTGCACACCGTTTTCACTCTAGTCCTCGTCGCTAGATCTATCAGTCAATTGTTGAAACACGTTTCTATCCTATTCAGCTGTTAGACGAGATGTACACGCATTTGTTGTAGTCCTATCACTAATTGCCACGGTAAACAGTTTTACACGATTTGGTAAGTAACCCAAAACGCTGAAAAATAAGAACATAATATCAATTTTCCAGTGTTCTACAACAACCATGCTTTGGGAATTTGTTTTCCGGTGGCAACTTAAAATCTCGAACCAGATCAGAGAGTGTTTCAGTACATTTTTCATTCGTTTTATTACTAAAATTAGACTGGCGCTCTGAGCGGCTTGCGGTCCAAATGTGATTATTTTGTGAGCCGCTGACAGCGGCTTGCGGTAGTTAATGTGTTTTAAATCACTCACAAATACTTTCAATATATTTACCTCAACACAGCCTACTAAGACTATTTCCTCCAACGAAACTGAGAAATTCTAATTAAATAAAGTGATCTCTAGAACGCAGCTAGTTGTCTAGAGAACTGCGGAGTCTGGAATGAATTTGAGTCTAAACTGCTCTGGTATAAATATATCTCTGATGAAAGGAAAATGGTTACGTCTAAAACCCGAAACAGACTCGAATCCCAGATGTTAGCACCTACGTTCAGATTCTACGTATTTCCTATCTCATTCTACGACATGAAAGGAATGAAGCCGAAACAGGCTCGCAAATCTAGCGGACAGTCTCTCTTTGATCTTGCGTAACATGATTTTCCAGACCGTGCAAGAGATTTCTGCTCGTCGAGAATTCAAATTATTTCTGCCCTTCAGACTATGGCCATAAACAAAATACACACACTCTCGTCTTAGATCTAAGATTCCATTATGTCACTTGTCTAGAACGAGTTAACACGATTCGATATCTGGCGTTTAAAATTAACGTGAAACCGACTCGCGTTACTCATTACGTCTGCTCGTAAACCTGCATCAAAGAAAATGCAATTAAATGCTTGCTAACTTAGAAAAGAATTGACAAAGGTTTGAATGGGAGAGTTAAGTCCCGACGGGCGTGGGTGACGAGACGTAGAAGAAGAAAATAAAGACAAAAAGAAAGATATATGAAATCGATAACATAACCTCTGTCACATGTAGGTAAAAATAAAAACAGTTACCTAATTAATGCAAACATTTGAATAACAATAATAAGGTTCTTCTTGACAGTAATAGCATCAAGCCTAAGAACAAATGACAATGGCTGTGTAATATATTATTACTGCTCTGTGTCAAGAGTTTTCCATTGAAAATTACTGTGTTCGTTTTCTTTGTGCTCTTCTTTCCTCTTCCTCATCTTCATCCCTAGCTCGCTTTTGTGTCTTTTGCATTGGTGGTGACCAGCGATCTCAGAACAACCCTGCCATTGGTGGTTGTATAACCGGGCCATGCAGTAGAATTTATTAGGTCCTCCAATCCTCTTTCCGAGATGCACATTGGTATCAGAGCTAACTCCTTGAGCTTTAACAAGGACCTTGGAAACAGTTGATTTAGGTCCTACATTCAAAACGTGAGCTGATTTAGGCTAGATCTCAATCTAGACGAAATTGTAAATGACCGCGACAACAGATGGAGGAAGGTCCATTGGGTCATTAAAACTGTTTGCTGAAAGACTTGCTCTAATACAAAAGCTTAACGCTGGCTGAAAAAATTTAATTATCTAAAATTATTTTCTTTTTATTTACTGTAAAACAAAAAAAAAATAATTTTTTACTCTATGCAATGCATTGCGTTAAACTTTTACTTTAAAACATTTAATTGGTATAAAAGTAGTAAATACTTGTTATAATTTATATAATATATAATTTATAACAATGTTTTAAATTCTTATTTCCCTTGGTTATTTCACAAATTAATTGTTTTTTATTTCCCTTGAAAAAAATAACGTGATCAAATTCTTTGTTATCTCCTATAATGAGGCGTTTTAATTAACACTGTCAGAGGCTCCACTTGTCTATTATCATCATCACCAGCTGCTATCTGCACACGAAGGTCAGCAGCAATAGATCTTCAGCGTCGGCTTCCGTCTCTTGCCTTGATTGCTTTTTCCTGTCCATCTCTTGATGTTATCTTCCCATTTATACCGCTGCATTCGTCTTGCACGTTTGCCTTCAGCTCTGCATTCAGTTATGGTCGTTAGCAAGGTGTTATGTCATTTCAATATAAGTTTATAAATTAATAAAACGGTATTGAATCAGTTTTACAAATAACAGTTTACATGAGACAAGGGAATAAATTAATAAAACGGTATTGAATCAGTTTTACAAATAACAGTTTACATGAGACAAGGGATTTCTAATAACATAAAATAAATTCCCTTGTCTCATGTAAACTGTTATTTGTAAAACTGATTCAATACCGTTTTATTAATTTATAAACTTATATTCCTTACCAGTTTTACAGCAGCCCCTAAATTTATTTACTTATGTTATGTCATTTCATTTTGCCAAAATATGTTAGCTGTCTGATTTTGACCTCTTTTATTAATTCAAATGCACACGCCCTGTCTTGAACCTTGAACACCTGATCGCCAGCTTAGCGTGGCAATCCTCAACATACTTCCCTTTATATCGGCTTTACCTTCCTTTGTATCGGAGTTTACAAGAAGGTATCGATTTCTAGCATCGCAAACACTTCTTCGAATAAATAATGAGGGAAACCAGAATCGTGTGAACAGTAAATAAATTAGCTGGTAGATGAAGCAGATACGGAAGACCACTCGCAAATAAAGTACAAAATATATGAACGAGACATGTGGAGAGGTACTGAGAAAAAGAGAACATCAGCACAAAGCACGTATAACAACAGAAACAATAACCAAGATAGAAGACAGGACTAACAAGAAAGCAGATTTAAACAGAAGCAAAATCAGAAGCTCCAAAGCCAAGGCTTTGTGGCAGTGTAGTGTAGGTCGTGATAGTGGTAGTAGGTAGAGGAAGCTTTGATGGCCGTTAGTTAATCTAAGCTTTTACAAACCAGCAACAGGTTCTCACATCACAGGATTGATTTAACTAGTAACGATTATGCGTTTCAAGATGTTTATTCCAGTACGGGATATCTCGTGAAGTAATATGACTGTGAACATCGACTTGTACTCAAATACATTCAGTCAGACTCAAAAGATACCACTGTCCTTCTTGAATCTTTTTGGCGGATGTTAATCTCTCTAAGTGACGTCTCTTCTTTTGTATATAAATCAACACACGATTTAATGACATCATGGACTCATGAGTACCATGACAAATGATGTCATTAGTTTATGACTAGTGTGAGTACTAGCTAGCCTATACAAGTACATAGTGTATCTGACTTGCTAAAGTACTTTCTATCCTAAGGGTGGCGTAGTAGGCCACACAGCTACATACGCCCAGGGGCCACCAACGTGTATCCCGTAGGGAGACACTTTAGTCCCTAAAAAAAATGACTAATCCCTAAAATATGGGGGTTCAGGTATCCCACCAGAAATCATGTCTGAAGGAATACAACAAACAATGGATGGGAATGATGGATGAAACAATATCATGAACATTTCACGAAGTAATTATGAAGGGGTAGGGACTGATGGACATAGTCAAGGGGCAACTAGCACTAATAATGGGCAAAAATAGAAAAGTAACTAAACAATCATCAACCAACTAGCAAACCGCTTTTATGGGTTGATAGTTATCATTTTTTCTCAAACATATGTGAATTATAAAACTTGAGAAGCGAGTTAACGTCGCAAAGGAAAAAAAAAAAAAAAAAAAACTGGGAAAAAAAAATGGCGGGTGCCCATAAAATATGGCGGACGCCCAAAATGGCGGATGTACAACATGGCCGTCATAATGAAAATAAACCACAAATCTCGGTGGTAATACAAAAGGCAAAAACATAAAGTAAATCATGAAAAAATCGTAAACATAATAGCAATAAATGGGCATGGATAAGTAACTATGTAATGGAGATGGGTAACCGATTTAAACATATTCGTAATAATTCGGGTTAAATAACCGAAAACTCGAACTAGAGGAACAATCATTAAGGCATGCAATATGTGACTACGATTTGCATGTAAAAACCAACACTAGTGGCTGATGAAATGTAAAGTAGTGAAACAAAATGGAATCATCAAGACATAGATGATATCTACATGAGGGGCATGGGAAATGATTTAAAAAAACAAGTAATAAAATCTTTACTCATAAAAATGCTGAGTAGGTGTGTCGCCTTCATCAGCGGCCTGAGGAATGTCATAAGAGTCACGGTCCAGGTACTAGGAGAATCAATAAATTCTGTGGACGGTTCAAGCAAGGAACGTTCACACGAGAGGTGTAGGGATCGGTCAGTTCAACATGCGGAGTGTAGAATAAAATATGCTTGAGTGGAGGAAGGAAGAATCATGTCTCCGTATGTATTACAGATAACCGCTGCAAGGAGCTTGAAACATCTAATATAACATCTGGAAGAAGGCAAAAGTTCAAGTTGTCAACGTCTGGAGTAAACGGTTGAAGGAATCAATGAGTGCTATGGTCGTGGGTGATGACGTATTAGCATCACGCAACAATCGGGGCGGAGGTAATATGTCTTTCTGTTTGCGTCGAGGAAGACGAATGTCATTGACCGCAGGAGGGGATGCAACATAATGATGGGATCTAAAGGCAGGAGGTGTATAGGGCAGACATCAAATTGAACTGGAGAATTTTGAGACACAATATTATAGCCTGGTATCCAATGATGGTCCAGTTTGCCACTGCGAGCATTCTTTTTAAACCAAACAAGGTCTCCAAGGGCGAAGGATGGCATACGAGACCTTTTATCTGTAACTCGCTGGCGCTTTTTAAAAGCCTTTGTGACGTTGTAGTGAACCATCTGGTAGGCTAGACACTTATTGCGGAGGATAATTTCTATGGGATCATCACCCATATATCTCCTTTGAAGAGTGAGAAGGTTATCCATTGGTAATTGTGGTTCTCGACCATACAACAAGTAAAAGGGCGAGAAACCAGTGGTGTCGTTCACGTTAACACGCAAAGCTTCGAGAGCTTGGGGAAGGTAGTAATCCCAGTACTGTGTGTTATCAGCAGTGAACTTTGAAAGGATGTCATGTAAAGTTTTATGCATTCTTTCGTTACGGCCGTTTGACTGGGGCCTATAGAAACTAGTCATCTTATGAGTGATGTTCAGTCTTGCAAGAGTAGAAGAGAAAGGCTTGCCAGTGAACTGTTTACCATTATCGGAAAGGACAGACTTGGGATATCCATGTCGAGGAACGAACTCTGTAAGGAAGATGTTAGTAACGTCTTCAGAGGAAGAACCACGGAGAGGAAAACATTCTGGCCAGACAGAATACATGTCAACAAAGTGAAGAATATGTATATTTCCAGACTGAGAAGTAGGATAAGGCCCGGAAATATCAACACTGACGTATTCCATGGGGTAATGTGTCAGAGACATTTGTTGCGTAGGAACACGCAGAGGACGCATGTTGCGTTGCTTGCATGTTCTACAAGAATCAACATACAGAGCAACGTCCTTATAAAGAGTAGGCCAGAAGTAGCGACGGCGAATGATATCGCGAGTCTTGTCTCGGCCCATGTGACCATTGTCATCATGAAATGCACGGAGCACACGGGGAACTAGTTGAGAAGGAAGTCATACACGTAAATCATCTGGTTTCTTAGGATCAATCCAGTGGAGGACATTTGTTGAAGGGAGTAAGATATAATTGGGATGTAACTTAGAATCACTTTGAAGCTGTGTTCGTATTTTCAAAAGCTCAGCATCCTTAAGTTGTTCCTGTAAGGTGAAGGAAGAATGAAGAAACTCATCAGAAGAGCTAGAAGAAGAAACACCAGGAGAAGAAAGAACAGGAGGTGGACGGTTAGTATTTATAACCAAAATCTCTTTAGCATTGTCATCCAAATCTGATGATGCGTTGGGTCTGGCGGAAAAGAATAAGAGACATCCGTACATGCTTCATACGGTTTCCTAGAGAGGAGATCAGTCACAGTATTATGTTCACCTGGGATATGTTCAATAGTGACATCGTAACTCTGTAAATTCAGAGCCCAGGTCTGCAGTTTGCGAGGTTGTTCAGAAGTCTTAGACAGCCATGTAAGGAGAGGTTTATGGTCAGTACTAATCAACACTTTAGTACCTCGAAGGTAAAAATCAAGCTTTTGAAGCGCATAGTAAATGGCGAATGCTTCCTTTTCGGTAACTGTCCATCGCTGTTGTGAACGACTGAGTGAGTGAGAAAGAAAAGCAATAGGAATTTCATTAGGGTCATTGTGAAAAACAGGAGGAGCATTAGAAACGTTGGATTGGACTAAACAAGCACCAACTGCTCGATAAGAGGCATCAGTGTATAAGATCATTGGACGTGTGGTATCAGGGTATGCCAACCGAGGAATGTCAGAAAGAGCTGATTTAAGGTAGTTGAAAGCTTGTTGGCATGCCTCAGTCCAATGAAAACGAGCATATTTCTTGGTAAGAGAGATAAGAGGCTCAGCAGCTCGAGAGAAATTGGGGATGTGTTTTCGATAGTAGGAACAAGAACCAAGAAAACCACGAACATGGCGGACAGAGGTAGGAGGAGACATATCTCGGATAGCTTGAATCTTAGCATCATCCGGACGGACACCATCTTGGTTAATGATGAAGCCTAAATACTTGGCTTCGGTCCGAAGGAACGAGCATTTGCTCAGCTTGAGCATTACATTATGTGTTCTCAAACGAGTGAAAACTTTCTCAACATGGAGCAAATGATCCTCAAGGGTTCCCAGAGTGTGGATCAGAATGTCATCAATATAAGCCAGGGCGTAAGACTGCATGCCCTTCAATACTTCGTCCATAAGGGACATATATGTAGCAGGGCTGTTCTTTAGGCCGAAAGGCATAACGTTCCACGCGTAACTCCCAATGTGTGTAGAAAATGAGGACTTGATCTTAGCTTCTGGAGACATTGGTATGCACCAAAATCCTGAACGGGCATCAAGGGTGGTAAACCACTTGGATTTTCCAATCGTGGACAAGATATCATCAACCCTTGGAAGAGGGTATGAGATGGTCTTGGTGATGGCATTCAGTGCAACAGAAGCGATGTGAACCGTTTTTCTTGGTGACTATCACGATTAGAGAGGACCATGAGGATCTTGACCGTTCAATAATGCCTGCTGCCAACATTTCTGTAATGGATTTTTCCACTATTTCCCGATTCTTTAGTGGAGTGTGGTATGGTTTTAAAGACACAGGCACTTCGGTAGTAGTATCAATGGTCATCTCAACGGTATGAGTTTTCTTCATCTCCATATCAGAGAGTGCAAAAATATCACTATGCTTTCGCACAAAGTGACGAATGCGATTAGCATAAGGAGAGTCAATCGGTATTTGCTCTAACAACTGACCTATTCACACAGACCAAGGGGAGGTGATCTTGAAAATGTTAAGCAAATAGATTCGATTACGGGTTACGTTGCTTGGTTAAGCTGATGTTAAGTTAAAATAGTATTAGGGGAATTCCCTCGTGTGATCGAGAAGTTTCCAAGTGGCGAACACTGGTCAGTTCAAATCGCGGAGATGTTTTTTTTTTCTCTGAACTGTCTTGAGCTGTGAGTAAGCTCGTGTGACTAGCCCATGCAATTATCGAGACTGAGTTGTGTTTTTTTAAACAACCGAGTCTCGTGTCTTTTTTTGGCGGGTCTAGTGTGTGAACTAATTGCATTCTGTTTTGGGTACCGACGGGAGAGGTCGGTCCTACAGTGTGTGTTTCGAGTATGCCTGCGCAGTGCAAAAGTTATAAAGGCCATATTATTTGTGTAGGCCTATAATTTCTGAATTTATTGGAGAATTGTGTTTGTGAGTATTTTTGATGAGGTAAGGATCCAGGACGTATGTTTGAATATATAAATGTCAAGATGAGTGAAGGCGAGATTACTGCAGATTGCCAGGGAGTGCAGTCTTGCGAGAAATTGCCGAAAGTATTCACCATTGATGTAGTTAGCACGGCGAGGATGATGTCCGTTGGCTAACCGGATCTATATGATATTTGAGGAGGCAATTGTTATTATTGAAAGGATCCACAGTTATATTAAAGCGCCAGGTTGAGAGCGTCTTTGATGAAGCATATTTGAGAGGCCATCGTTATCATTGAGAGGATCCACACATACATTAAAGCGCCAAGGTTGAGAGCGTCTTTGATGAAGCATATTTGAGAGGCCATCGTTATCATTGAGAGGATCCACACATACATTAAAGCGCCAAGGTTGAGAGCGTCTTTGATGAGGCATATTTGAGGAATTTATTATTGTCAGCACGGCGAGGATAAACCGTTGCTGGGAAAAAGGGATCCATTGTCCGTTTATTGTGATGCTGATGTTGGAAGCATCGTTGGAGAGGCCATTTATTATTTACATTAGAGCGCCAATGTTGAGAGCGTCTTTGATGAGGCATATTTGAGGAATTCATTATATTAGCACGGGGATGCCGACCGTTGCTAGGCATATTTGAGGAATTCATTATATTAGCACGGGGATGCCGACCGTTGCTGAGAGGATCCAGTAGTAATATTATATAGCGCTAATGATTATGAGAAGTGGAGATGTGACTGGAGTACTGTATTATTGTATTGCTATGACTTGTACTTAATTGTGACTGTGTATTCTGTGTATTTCATGAACGTGTTGTGGTGTAAATAAACGTTATTAACAGTACACCTGCCGTTACACCATTCCATGCCTCTGATGTGTGTATCTGTGGCGTGTGAATGCACCACGCACACTCACTACAACATTTAACACGGTAGGAGAACAGTAGGCGTGATTATAGTCACGCATGACCATAAATAGCCATTAAACTATTAAATGAGTAATTATCAATGGTTGACCAGTATAGTAGTAACATTCAAACGTTGTATCAGTGGCAAAATAACTTTAGTATCAGTGGTGGTTTTCAGTTTAGAAGGAGCTTACACCTACGCATTCGCATAAATAGCCTGGGTGGCGGAAATTTAGGTCAACAAACAGATTGAATTCACTAACAGTATCGCGTGTGTAGCAGTGGTATGTTAGTAGCACAGAACTTGATATTTTGACATTCGCGTGATATAAGAATTATGTTCTGCTCTGTGTGGGCGTATGAACAGTGTAACCATTAAAGAAACACCCATCACCATTTAATCAATCTCCAAGACCAGTCAGATCAAATAATAATATTTAAATAACATTATACATGTAAAGAACAACTTCAGATCTTTACAGTGGTGGGCCAGTTTATTTAACGGAATGTAACCCACGGAGTTAGCGTGATAGGAAAGCCTTGTGTAGGCGTGGCTTATGTATCCTCACATTGCTCCATAGTCCTCGACCTAATTGGTTTACTGTGTCCAACACGGTGGAACATTATAATGGGAAGTTGACATGTTGTTGGTAGACAGTCAAGTTTAACTAAATGTGAAGTGTTTTTGAGGAGTCGTTTGCAGATTGTTTCAAGTCAACAGTTACAGAGCTTGCTGTGCAGCGTTTCCTGTATGCTGTACGTGCTGATGCTGTGTTGAGCGCATTCTACACTTTTGCAAGAACCTGAAGAGAAGAAAATCTAGTTTGTGTACCTTTCTGCGCTAGAACGGTTTTATCTGCAGAACTTTGTGATATCTGGTGTGTCGGCGGAAGGGACAGAAGTATTATTAAGATAAGTGATTTTGTTCTGTGTAGATTGTGCCACTTTTCTGCATTTCAGCAAGTCTGCCTATACTATCCATCACTTATTCTGTTGATAATTGTCGTTGTGTTGTCGATAATTATATCGATGAATTGTACAATATGTTGATGAATAGATAATGTATGTTATATATAGGTACTATAACAGAAATTGGTGTACAGTAATTAAGAAATAATTGCAATTTCTTAAAAAGATAATTGGCTTGGTGAGGTGAAAGTTTAATTAATACATATATAGTTGTCTAAGGAAGTAAGTCACTATGGACTATTATATAGATCCTGAGGAAAAAAAATACCGTGAACTATTAGGATTTGGAGACCGTGAGCTGACTGAGTCTGAAATAAATAGATTGATATATGAAAAGCTAATTCATGAAGCTGATGAGAGGTATGAGAAAAGGATGCTAGAAGAGAAGAAGCAATTGGACATAAAACAGAGTACCCTAGAGCAAAGGGAAAGTGTCATAGAATGTACTGCTGAAGTAAGTGAGTTACATGAAAAAGTCTCTAAACTTACAAGTGATTTAGGCAAATCAAACTCAGAACTTGCTAGTACTCAAACAGCATTGAGTGTAGCATTGTGTAAAATCAAAGAGTTAGAAACTCAGATTAAGGATAACAATAGTGAAGTTGGAAACCTAACTCAGGAACTTCAAGAAAGGAGAGAGATGTATGAGAAATTGAAAATTGAGAGTAATGAACATGAGCAAACTTATATAGAAATGCTTCATGAGGTGATGAATGATAAGATGATTCTCAGTGATCAAATTAAGGACATGAATATTGTACCCCTTAAGAAGAATGATGAGATTGTGTATAATAACAATGATGATATTAAAATTCAGTCTCTACAGCTGGAGTTGACTCAGTTGAGGTCAAATAAAGAGCAGTATGAGACAGAGACATTGTTAGAATTAACGGCTGAGAGAGAGAAGGTCGCTAAGATTAAAAATTTGCTAGCAGAGGAAAGCTGCAAGGTTTTACGAGTTTGAGAGGTTAAACAATAAATTAAGTGCAGATATTTCACTTAGAGATATTCAAATTTCAGAAGCCAGAGTGAGATTGGATGGTCTACTTGACATTCTATTAAAGAAAAAAAGGTGGTCTTCTGTCAGTGTTGACAGTGAAAGACATAAAGCGGACTCTAAAGTGAAGATTGGTGGACAGAAATCTTTCCGAGGGAAATATAACTTTCAACGCAATGCAGATAATTCTTGCGATATTGGTTCCTGGCGGCAAGCTAGCAAAGGAAAATCTACAGTGTTAGACAGTCCTGTGGATAACAAAAGAATTAATAATAAATTGCAATTCAAGTTGTTAAAAAACAAACAAGGTATTAAGTGAGAACCCTGATGGAAAAAAAGATAGAACTACTTATTCCAGGAAGGAAACATATTTTGTGAAAAACGATAAAGATATGGTTAAATCTTTCGGTCATACCCAGTCAAGTCAGTGTGACCCATTTCTAAAACACACTGCCACAAACAAGGAAAAAAATACTTTTGATAGGAGATATAACCCTGAGGTTAAAATGTACCAAGGGAGTTCTTCATATAGTAATGTTTCTTTGCCTAAAAACAAGAAACAATTTGACAGATCACAACATCGTGATTCTGAGAGTATTAGAAATTGTAATGGAAATAAATATGTGAAAGTTTGTCAATCTGGTAATGAATTTGTTGATAAAAAGCCATTTCCATCTGGTAGATATTTTTATGCAAGAGGAAATGCTAATCGTAATCATGCTAACTGGGATGTAAAACAGTACAACTGTGTCAATAGAACAAATAACAATGTTCTTAACAGTAATTATAGATATCGTAACCAGGTTAGCTGTACTCCACATGAGAGCAAGGTTGTTAACAAGCAAAGTAATAACACTGTTGATTGTCACTAGTGGTGTCGAAAGGTCATCTCGTTCTTGTGAATGTAGTAAATTTTTTTCAGGCTACAACAGGGATGAACTTTCGTTACGGTCAAGTGATCGTTAAGCCTTCTGTGATGCAAGGAGGATTTGTTGAGGTGTGTGAAAAGGGGCCAAGACTCTACTCCACCCCAAGAAATAGGTAAATGTGGAAGTTGATTTTCCGTTTTTCCTTATTAGATCTAACAGATGATTAATAGAAATTTTCATTTGTATTGTCTCGTAGCGTGCGACGTTGTGATGAGCTGGCGCACTTGTTGACATTATTCGTGAAGAATGTGGATTATTTATCAAGCAGAACCTATTAGCGTCTCGCTATACATCTGACGAGTCACTTTTGGAGGATCAAGAATTAATGACGGATTGTTGGGATATTTTTTTTTTTTTTACAGCTGATTTATTTTTTAGAATAGTACATGTTATTGTATTCTGTGGATAATATATCATATGATGTTCTATTAAAATATGTGTAATTTCTTTGAAACATTATGATGTTCATTTTGACGCATCATTTGATTGCTAAATATATATTTTTTGTGGAACATATGACTGTTTCGAATGTACCAGTCCAATTTTTTATGCAATTGTATACTATTCTGTTTTGATTGTGTGTAACATATGTGTTGGTAATAATTTGTGTGTAATTTTGATAAATGCAGTGAGCGGTGTCAAACCTGTGCTCATTTTTCTGTATATTTTTCGGATTGTAGTTGTAATTGTTAGGATAAGTATATGAATTTATTGTTATGTTGTGTAATATGATTTTGTAGAATTATCTTGCAGTATCAGAAATAATTGTGTATTTGAATTGTTAGAAACATTGACCTTTTAGAACATAGTACTTAGAATTTAAATAATAAGATTTTTTCAACATTTTTGCAACAAATTAATTTGATAAATATTTTTTATAAAAACTTTGAAGATAATTTTTATAGGACTACTTTTTCATATCCTATTATACCATTAAATTTTAGATTTATTTATAGTAGATATATATAGGCTGAGTAAGATATAAATTTACAGTTAAATAACACTGAAGCTCAACGCTATTGTTAATCAGAATTAACTTATAAATTAAATTCAACTTTTTTGTAAAATTGATAAACACATCTGATACTTTTGTTTGTTTAAAGATGGACAGATTGTTGTTACATTATGTTATGTTTGTATGTTGGAAAGTTGATATACAGATGACATTGTATTTTTTCTTAGGTGTTTTTTGGTGCTGTATTTTTTGAAAAAAAAAAACTTACATGTTTTGATTTAAGTGTTTGTCTAGAGATAAGATACTTTATACTTCTCTCATGTTGTTAAAAGTTAATTTCATTGTTAGTTTATTAGTTATGACTTAGAATTATTTAAATAATAATTTTATTTTTTATAACTTATCGTTCTGAAATATTTTGTATGGTAATTTTGAAAAAAAAATTGTTTTTTGGCATTGTAATTTACTTTTGTGTGCCCTATGATTGAAAGGGATATTACTTCTTTGAAAACTTGTCTTATTTGATAGTATGATGTATTTTTTATTATTTAGCGGTTGATTTTGCGTTAGGTCAAATCTTAGTTATCGCAAATGCTATTATTTGTTTGTGTAAGGTTTATAATTTATTTTCAGTTAAGTATAACTTTTGTAACTTAGTTAAATTACTTATTAGACTTTGTTTAGTTATGAATTATTCGTTTTGTGCTGTTAGTATGGATATACTTTGACATTTTGTTTTGTGCCTTGTAATTATGTTTGTATTTAATTTGTGAAAGATATTGTCTGATCTAAACATTTATTAGTATGTATTGTCATTGACTTTCTATGCGTTCATACCTTTGCTTTCCATTCGTCTTTGTTGACTATCCTTCATTTCATTCTATCTTTTTGTTGTCTTTTCGATATGTGTTCATATCTTGTTTATATTTCTGTACCACATCTTCGTTTCTTTTCGTTCTACTTGTATACTTCTTTTTCTTTCGATACTTATACTTTCATTCGTTGTATTCTTGAGTTAATTATATAACTTAATATAATGTAACTAGTATTTTGATAAATTTGTATTTATTGTACATGAAATTGTTGTTCTTATTGATTATCTTGTGCTATTGTTAATTGTTTCTCATTTTCTGATTTCTTACTTTTCTTTACTACAGATCATTCTTCTGTTGCTTGATCTTGTTCTTTCACTTTCTATTGGTTGTTACTTGTACTAAATGTACTTAGCTTAGTGTTCTATTAAGATTAATTTTGGTATGCTTGTATTATGATTGATGCTTTTGTTGTAATTTACATCGGTAACATTCATTGGGATATTTGATTGATTATGTTTGATGTTTTAGTTGTAATTTTACATTTATTGCTGAAATTGTGTATAGATGTACTATTGTAATAGGTACATTTTTTGTTAGGTACATTTTTGGTAGCCATATAATATAATTTCATTTATCTCTAAATTTTTGGGACTTAAATTTTTCAACAAAAAAATGATAAAATAATTTTTTTTCCCGGGCGGTGTGGCAACTGTTACAGAGTAAATATTATCAAGGGGAGGTGATCTTGAAAATGTTAAGCAAATAGATTCGATTACGGGTTACGGTGCTTGGTTAAGCTGATGTTAAGTTAAAAATGTATTAGGGGAATTCCCTCGTGTGATCGAGAAGTTTCCAAGTGGCGAACACTGGTCAGTTCAAATCGCGTAGATGTTTTTTTCTCTGAACTGTCTTGAGCTGTGAGTAAGCTCGTGTGACTAGCCCATGCAATTATCGAGACTGAGTTGTTTTTTTTAAACAACCGAGTCTCGTGTCTTTTTTGGCGGGTCTAGTGTGTGAACTAATTGCATTCTGTTTTGGGTACCGACGGGAGAGGTCGGTCCTACAGTGTGTGTTTCGAGTATGCCTGCGCAGTGCAAAAGTTACAAAGGCCATATTATTTGTGTAGGCCTATAATTTCTGAATTTATTGGAGAATTGTGTTTGTGAGTATTTTTGAAGAGGTAAGGATCCAGGACGTATGTTTGAATATATAAATGTCAAGATGAGTGAAGGCGAGATTACTGCAGATTGCCAGGGAGTGCAGTCTTGCGAGAAATTGCCGAAAGTATTCACCATTGATGTAGTTAGCACGGCGAGGATGATGTCCGTTGGCTAACCGGATCTATATGATATTTGAGGAGGCAATTGTTATTATTGAAAGGATCCACAGTTATATTAAAGCGCCAAGGTTGAGAGCGTCTTTGATGAAGCATATTTGAGAGGCCATCGTTATCATTGAGAGGATCCACACATACATTTAAAGCGCCAAGGTTGAGAGCGTCTTTGATGAAGCATATTTGAGAGGCCATCGTTATCATTGAGAGGGATCCACACATACATTAAAGCGCCAAGGTTGAGAGCGTCTTTGATGAGGCATATTTGAGGAATTTATTATTGTCAGCACGGCGAGGATAAACCGTTGCTGGGAAAAGGGATCCATTGTCCGTTTATTGTGATGCTGATGTTGGAAGCATCGTTGGAGAGGCCATTTATTATTTACATTAGAGCGCCAATGTTGAGAGCGTCTTTGATGAGGCATATTTGAGGAATTCATTATATTAGCACGGGGATGCCGACCGTTGCTGTGAGGATCCAGTAGTAATATTATATAGCGCTAATGATTATGAGAAGTGGAGATGTGACTGGAGTACTGTATTATTGTATTGCTATGACTTGTACTTAATTGTGACTGTGTATTCTGTGTATTTCATGAACGTGTTGTGGTGTAAATAAACGTTATTAACAGTACACCTGCCGTTACACCATTCCATGCCTCTGATTGTGTATCTGTGGCGTGTGAATGCACCACGCACACTCACTACAACATTTAACACGGTAGGAGGACAGTAGGCGTGACGGTGGTAACGCATGATCATAAATAGCCTGGGTGGCGGAAAGTTAGGTCAACAAACAGATTGAATTCACTCACAGTATCGCGTGTGTAGCAGTGGTATGTTAGTAGCACAGAACTTGATATTTTGACATTCGCGTAATAAAAGAATTACTGTTCTGCTCTGTGTGGGCGTATGAACAGTGTAACCATTGAGGTAACACCCATCACCATTTATTCAATCTCCAAGACCAGTCAGTCAGTGCTAATATTATAATGATAAAGAATCAACTTCAGATCTTTACACACGTGTTGTGGACACAGTGACAATGCCATCGACGACATGGATACAGGGATCATCGATGATGTCTGAGTCAGGCAGAGGTTCCACGTAAACAGAATGACCTGAGGGTATATAGTCGGACCGTTTGACCCGACCAGTAATGATAGTAAGACAATGAGGTTTTAAGGTAACAGGGGCAATAACTCTAACAAGAGACGCAATGTGTATATCATCCTGAAGAGGGATGTATTCATTATTGACACGGATCTGTTTCAAGTCAAAGTAAATGCGCACTTTGTGATGAAGAAAGAAGTCACGACCAAGAATGAAATTCCTAGTCATCCCACTTCTTCTTCTTCCGTCCTTAGCCACCGACCGTCAAAGCAGTCAGTGGCCATTACGCCTAGTGGCGTCTTAGGGCAACAGCAGATAGGTTTTCTTTGCCATTGTTTCCCATCACGCCTATTGGCGTCTTTAGGGCAACGGCAAATCAATCCATTTGCTGTTGTTTCCGTAATCGAAGTGACTGGCAAACGGGTGATCAGCCCGTTGGTAGTCATCCCACTAGCAACAATAAAAGGATGCGCAAGAGATTGAGATCCAATCTGGAGGCGAATGATAGCCGTTCCAATGGAACGCAAAGGTTGTCCAGTGACAGAAGTTAAAGAAGGAAAGAATTGGACGTGTTTGCGGATCTGGCGAAATAACTGTTCTCTGATTAAACTAACAGTAGCACCAGTATCCACAAGAGCGCGGTAATTCTTTTTATTAATGGCAATTAGACAAGAAGAAGGATCAGGAGTGACCGAAGGAGGAGAGATATAAGAGATGGAAGTCGGAGAGACCGTAGAAGAGGAAGAAAAATTTTTCGGACTATCACAAGACTTGTGAAAGTGACGATATGTGTTTGCTTTGCGAGAGGATCTAGTGCCCAAAAGAGGTGGGTTAAAGCCACACGAAGCGATCCTATCTACCGAGTGGCGGAACGGTTTCCCTGGCCCATAAGAGGCTGGGGGTGAAACTGTCCACGGTTGAATGAACGTGGAGGGACACGTAGTGGTTGCATGGGGTTGGGTGGTAACCATGAGAGCTGGTGCTGCTGACGTTGATTATTCACCGGGTGTTGAGGTTGTGATCTAGCGTGGTTCAAGGTCCTGTTAAGATTATGTTGATTCTGCACACAACTTTTTGATGTGTGTCCGGCCAAACCACAAAAATAGCAAATAACTGGAGCTACTTGTTGAACTTGTAGAGCAGATGGGTGACGGTCGTTGTTGAGTGCGCTGACCAAATGTTGGCGATAAGATTCCGGCAATGGAGTATCGCACGGCTGTAACATGATGGTTGCTGCCAAGACTGACGGTAATGAACTGACCCTTATCAAGGCCATCAGGAAAATTGATCAACAAAGAGACAACTATCAATATCTTGATCGAGCAAAACAGGTGATCCTGTTCCGTATGAGAACAGGACACAACAGACTGAACAGTCACTTATACAGACTGAGATTGGTCCCATCACCCCTATGTACGTGTGGACAGGCAGCACAAACAGCCGAACACATCCTGCAAGACTGCCACATGCTTAGTCAATTGCGAACTGAACATTGGCCCACAGAGACGCACATCCACACAAAGCTGTTTGGGAGTCTTGAAGAACTTTCAACCACAGCAACATACATCCAGAAAACCGGACTTCATGTGTAGACATTTCTAAACAACAGCGAACGAGAAGAAGAAGAAGAAGTAGAAGACTGACGTCCATTGGCTCTTCATCTGTTGTGATCGTGTGCACGAGGTTCAAGCCCAAGTCTATTTGCAAACCGTTTTCTTCACATTGTCTTCATTTATTGCTAATTGAATGGCATCAAGGATTGTCCCTGTGGGGTCTTTCCTTATTAAAATGAAGTTTTTAGCGCATCTGACTGGAGACCATCTATAAAAATGCCAACAAGTTGGTTTTCCGTATCAGTAGACGCAGAGGAAGGTTCCACTAAAGCATCTTCAGCTAGGTTTAACAACCTATCGCAAAAAACTGAACCGACTCGTGACGGTCCTGATGGAGTCCGCGAAGCAAAGTCCAAGCATGTTGGTGATCCTTAACGGAAGAGTAACGGCGGATGAGCTCCTTTTGTAGAGATGCGAAGGTCTCGTCTGGCAGAAAATAACTGTGCACGGCGACGTAGATAGTCAGTGACAAGTGACCTGAGATGATAAGAAAGCTACACGTTTGCGATCGGCATCAGGCTGACGGAATCAATGAAGAAAATTTCTCAATATCACGTAACCACTGCCGAAAAGTGGACGGATCGCCACAAAAAGGCTTAACAATGTATTGATGTTTGTGCAGATTTGCACTCTGTGTAACCAAGATAAGGGTGTAGCAATAGCCTGTAGAGAAACTATTTGGAACTTCAGCGTTGGATCTGGCAATGCTGACTTAACGCATGCTGTTGTTGCATGTCATGTATCTGCTGTTGTAATAGACAGATTTTTGTTGTTGGAGCAATTGTATTTGATTTTCAAACTGCTGTTGCATATTTTGGATCCATCATGCATAAGCTGTACCACACCAAAAAATGACAATCTCTGTGGTGTGTGAAAGGTCCACGGGCACCTTAAAAACGTCTTATATATATGTGGCAGTGTAGTGGTAGATAGTGATAGAATGGGTAGTAGGTAG